>OZ037775.1:66028216-66253216 GCA_964035525.1 Porites cylindrica
CAAGTATGTGGCTAGCCCGATTTTGAAACGCAAATTTCCCTCCCGAATATAAGCCCCTCCAGAAAAAAATCCCCTCAAAAAGAGCCTTTAAAAACTATAAGCCCCTGGGCTTATTTTCGGAATTTTACGGTATTAGTTTTGGTATTTTAACGACAAATTTGTATTTATACTGCTGATGTGCATACTGACGTAGCGGAGGTCATAGGGGCCGGGGACACATGTCATCTTCGGATATCCTCAAGATATCCCAAGGGTGCCTCTCCAGCTGGTACACTTCAGTGTCCTTTACACAACGTCAGACAGTCAGCGGTTGCTCAAGACTGAAAATCATTTCTTTCTTCCTCTTTCTCTTCTTGAACGATAACATTTATGAGACAAATCAGCTGTTGGTTTTCCCTTGATGGAGTATTTACAGAGTTATAGCCCTCGTGTTCCCAAGGGAGGTGATAAAGTTTATAAAGACGAATGCGTCTACTGCTTCAATTCTCCGGTAAGTGACTGTTCTTTGAATTGTCCAGCAGTGATCGTGAGTGTTAGAAAAAGGAAAACTGTACAGACTCTTTATTAAAGCTTAATAAACCTGCTGATTGTTTGGGAATTTTTAGTCCTCTAAAGAAACTTACTATTTTCATTTATAAAGTTTCCTCAAAGAATTGAATGAAGGATGGAATTCGAAGTTGTGTGGTAGAGCAAACGTGATGATGCACAGGTTACCCAAGCATTTAGATGTTACTAAAATCCTGGGCATTTCTCGCATTTCTTTTCATAGAAGAAATGCATATCAGAAATAACCCAAAATCGCATAGGATTCCTTTCAAAACTGTAATAATTTTGTCAACCTGTGAGTAAGCTTTCTTGGCAATTATTGAGGGTCCCAGGAGCTACAGAACTGTAGCCTGCGTAGCTGGCGGGATTAGCTTGGGAGTGCTGCTTTGGTGGTGGAGGCATGAGAAGAGTGCAAAAATCCCTAAAGGGCTTTACCGCTCGCTTTGCATGGCGGCTCCGCCACCAAAAAATTAACCTGTGTGCACCAATCCTGCCAGCCATACAGGCAACCCAGGAGCAAGTGGAAAGAGCCATGTATATGCATGTAATTGTTTAAAGAAAGGTTGCAGGCAGGTTATACACATGTCATCAGCGTCCCCCAGGGTTAGGACCCCGGACCAACCAGGGGAATATGTCGGGGAATATAACAAGATGGATTGGATTCTCCTCCTCTGGGGAGGGGAAAATTCATGACATTGTTTCATGTTTGAAGAAAAGGGGTGGGGAATTCAAAATTTTGTAATAACATTAGATGGCAAAGTTCACGGCAGTCCCACTGTGATTTATCTCTTTGCCCATTCCATAAATATCGGGAAGGTGAATTACGTGTTTTCAAGAGACCAGAGATGGAGATTTTAGAACGGTGACTATGGCTACAAAAAATTGGAGTTTCTATCACTATATTTCGCTTCTTGTTGTAGGCCATCCTTCTCATCCTTTGTTTAAACTAGTCATTTTTCATAAAAAATCAAGAAAAATAAGCAAGAAAATAAAGGTAACTAACATATAGTAAATTTTGCGGGTACGCTCGCGCGTTGCTTTGATCTGTAGTCTGGATATCACTTGTTAATCTAAATGCCACTGTTCTTGTTCCTACTGAAGAAAGCGTAGCTGGCGGGATCACATTGCCTGAGTTTCCGACGAAGGAATTTCCCCATTAGTCTGGTGGCTTTGTAGCCAAACTCATTTCATTCCAAACTCATTGCTTTTGTGGTCTATGTTAGCAGTGATGCGCAACAAATTCCTCCAGCTAAGCAGACTTGGCAAGTATCCCAATTTAAAATTTAAGTATATCAAGTGAAGCTCAGTTTTTGAGGTGGATATCAGGAGGATTTTTCATTGAGAAGCACTTGACCCAGGGGGACTTTGCCTTGTTAAATTCCCCCCCCTCCCCCTCAGGGGAAACTGTTAACTTTGCACCACCCATTTTACAATCCCCTGGTTGTCTCGGGGTCCTACCCTAGGGGAAAGCTGATGACATGTGCATTACATGAGCAGTACCTTCACGGAGATCCTTTAGTCATTGAAATTGCTTTAAGTTGTGTTTATTTGGTTTTATTAGTTTATTTTTTATATAGTTGCGTTACATGCAAATCTAAATAGTTTTATTAACACTGAATAAAATTATAGGAAAGTGATGGAGGTCTGTATGTGTGTCTTTCCACATTCCTTGGATTTTGTGAGGATCATGTTAACCTTCATATCAGTAAAACAACTCACCGAGTATTTATGCATTTCAAAAAAGTGAAGAAGGTATTCCTACATTTAGTTTATTTCTTGATTGTGTCACATCCTGTTATATTTTAATGTCTTAATTCCGTGGGATGCCTGTGGCACTCCCACGGTAAAAATCCGGTTCGGTTGTACCCAAAATTGCAAAGCCAGCCAATAGGATTTCCTAAAATCTTTATCGATTATCTCTTCTTCCAAGCCGACCAATCAGATTGTACAAAATCTATATCGATTTTTAATCGATTTGCTTCCTCTGAAGAACGTTGAAATCAGAACGTTCCTTGCCAAATTTGTCGCGCTTGAGTTTTCCCACTCGTGGTTTAGGATGCGAAATCCTTCGGGATACTGGCAAGTCACAAAAGGCGACCTAAGCCAAATCATTTCTTTCCTTCATGATTCTTTTTTGTTTAGGTCTAGCTTTTTCATAAGGTTTTAGTAGTGTCTGGTTGCGGGCCGTGATTTCCGATAGATTTTTCTATTCGGAGTTCGCCAGTTTTTGCCGAGCACAGCTAGAGTTCAGTTTTTTTCTTTTCTTATCGAAAACACCTTGACGATGGGAGGTTAAATCGCGTAAATTTCAACTCGTACCCTTGACGATTGGCGCTGAAATCGCGAAAATATTGCATTTGTCCTCGTCGATCGACGACTCGCTTTCGGCATGGATTGGACTTCTGGATGGGACACGGATCAGGACATGAGTAAACTTATTATACCTTGGAATCAGGGATAATCATTGGAACTATGTTAACTTTGAGACCTTGGAAACACATTGCAATTAATTTTTAACCGTATCAAGGGCATCTTGGAATATTAAACTTTCATCTTGGATTAAAACATTGGAACTTTATCGAACTTTGTAACCCTGGGTTCGACCCTGGATAAAGCAAGCGGATGTTTTGTTTTGTTCCATTTACCTAGATAGAACACCATTATGCTTCCATAGACCAACCCATCCCACGGAAACGACTTTAGGCGTCTTGTCTTTTAAAAATACTGTATTTAACTGTGTTCGGCGACAAAAAGGGGTTGGGGTTGGGCTTTTTGACGTTTAACTGACTTCAAAAGAGGAAAATAATTTATTATAGCTTTTCCTCCCAGCGGCGGATCTAGGGGGAGGGTGCAGGGGGTGCGCACCCCCCCCCCCCCCCGAGATGACCTGTGGTTTTCTAATACAACTGGTATTCTGCAAAAAAAAAACTATGTGGTTTATTGGTGTTGAAGTAGAGCAAGAGACGAGTGCACCGCCTCCTAAAAAAAAATCCTGGATCCGCCCCTGCCTCCCCTCATCCCCTCCATTCAATGTTGTGCCCCTGTTGGAGCTAGCTATAGAAAGCATCAAACACCCCAACTTTGAATGGAGCGGACAGGGGAGGGGTGTGGATTCTTTTGTTCTCTGAAGTTACCCTTTTTGAGAACAATGTCTTAACAATTTTTTCTCCGACATTAGTTATTTCAAGAACTTTCATGTAAACTATGTAAATTTCTACTCTGCTCTCCACCATATGAAAATTGCGTCTGAGCTTTTTTCGTTAGTTAGTTTTTTTTTTTGTTTTGTTTTGTTTTGTTTTTTTTTTATTATTATTATTATTTTACCAGAATCAGGAAGAGTTATGAGTTAACAATAATAATGCTATTAGTTGGAAATTGATCCCTCACAGAAATAAGTATTGTTATCTCAAATAAAATGTGTTTTTTTTTGTTCAATTCAAGCCTCAGATAACTGAAACAGACATCACTGTAGATACTCCACCAAAGAAAAAACCTACAAGATTAGCTATTGGTGAGTTAATTCACAACCAGCTACTGGGAATAGCATCTAAGTGGGCAAAATATTTTCATATGCACAGTACATCTAATAGTATATGTTACAGGTCAAAAATTTAAATTCAGGATAAAATTTTTCATCCTAGGTTGATTCTTAGTTTCCTTTGTCTCTTAGCCCTAATTATTTATGAATTAGGGCTAGGAGACAAAGGGACTTGAGAATCAACCTAGGCTGAAAAAGTTTAACCTGAATTTAATTTGACCAGTAAAAGATATCTGACTGAATTTTATTTATGTCAACATGGCCTCAGTGAGTGTCTGCAGGTCCTCAGCTAAGTATGTTCTCGGTACTGAGAATTTTACCCTCCCCTCCCAGGACACTGGGGTTGCTGTCTGCACCACCAACTGAGCTCTGCAATTATCATGACAATTATTCTCAGCAGAGGCCTGATTCAGCTGACTAGGGCAAAGAAGGAACAATGTACTTGCCAGTCAAGGCCTCTAGTAGATGCTGCTGCTTACTGAAGGGATTGTGTCAAAATAGCCCCCTCCCTACCCCTCTAGTTTCCCCCCCTCCCCCAGGCCTGATCCACCCACCCACTGTTAAGGCAGTCCCTGGGCTATCTGGCTGTGCTGACCAAGATGGCAAGCCTCCTACTTTTTTGGACACTGCCCGTGCCTGGTGCTGGACGAAAACCCAGGTGCCGCTTTTTAATGAAATCAGACAGATATATATTTAGTGGAAAGTGAATATTTGAATTATGATAATCCTTTTTTAAAATCAATTAAACATTAATTGAATGTTTTTTTTTTTTACATCAATCACTAGGAGTTGAAGGAGGGTTTGATGTAGAGAAACCAAAGGTAAAAATTTATTTATTTATTTATTTATTTATTTATTTATTACAGATTCACTCCACTGCATAACAAGCAAATAGTGAAATGAAATAAACTAACACTACTTCAACAAACAAAAACAAACAAACAAAAAAAAAACAAAAAAAAAGTTGTGGAGAAGGAGACAACCAAAAGCACCAATGCGCCATACTAGGGATGCCCCCACTAATTAACATATAAGAAAAATATATACAAATAAAAATATAAATGTTCTAGTTATCCTTAATAAAGCTTAACACATTTCTTTTAAAAGTTGCAATACTGTTTGATTCTCTAATATGATTGGGTAAACCATTCCATTCATCTACAACACGGTTAAAAAAACTGTATTTAAAACCATCAGTTCTACTAAAATTTGGAACAAGGTCCTGTGTGTCATTTTTCCTCAAGTTATAACCTGTATTTCTGTCCTTACAAAATATGAGCTTATTTGAAATGTCAATATCATAATGTCCATTAATTACATTAAAAAAAATAACTGTTAAATAAGCATGTCTCTAGATTCCAGGTCCCAGTAGTTCAAAAGCTCGATAGCACTATAACTCTCTAAACTGTAGAAAATGGAGGCAGTTTTTAAAAAATTCTCCACTGCCCAATCAGCATTTCACGTTGACTTTTTCAAAGCAGATATTCAAATTCCAGAGGCACAGTTGCAAGCTCTCCTTCCTTTTCCCGCCCCGGAGAGCTTGCTTGCAGGCTAAATAGTGATTTATCCTTTGGATAACACAGTATTCACCTTTTGAACTACTGGGGCCAGCATGTTAAAAATAAAAGTCAATATCTCTCCAGTTGGTGAGGTTTAAAATAAGGAAATCTACGTTTCATGAGGCAGGTCCTTAAAACGTGTCTCAGGTGACATCAGGATGGCTGCATAAAATACATGTAACTGTCCTTGTGAAATATACTGTTATACCTTTAAGTCACAGCTGCCCTTTGATTCAGAGTGCTTGCATTAATATTGCAGGTGACCAGACTCAACCTGGGTTTTGTCAGTCTTATCTGACTTTGTTGTACAGTATGTGTATAGGGTAACTGTCACAAAGTTTTGTTTTATTTATTGTGGCTTTACTGTTGAGAATAGGTGGTCAATTTTGCTGTTGTTTACTAAAGAATCATGGGAATAACTTACAGCAGAATAGTGGGCCCAAAAAACCTAGAAACTGGTGTGTTTTGTTGCCTGCCAGGTATTTTGTACAAACTTGTACATGAATATGACCCATCTAGGCATTGTTTTGCAGATACTGCAAAATGGAGCGGATGGAAACAAAGGTTGTACATAGTCGAGTGATCATGGGCACCTGCTTGTAAACTTTTCCTTTTAATCTGCAGGTAGAATATGATGAGTTTAACTCACTGTCAGTGTTGGGCACAGGTGGAGATCCAGTCGTTATACCTCTTCCAAATGCTGATATTCCCTTACAGGTATTTAATATTTACTAACATTATTATTACTCATTGTTTAGGGCCGGGTTGCTCGCCATTCTTTACTTTTATTCTTCTTCTTCTTCTTCTTTTTCTTCTTTTTAATTTTTTGCTGCCCGTTTAGTCTTTCCCTTGCCCCCACTATCCGCCCCTGGGTCTCCGAGGATGGGTTGTTCAAAGCAGGGTTAAGATAACCCAAGGTTAGTGCAAAATTTCAATTCAGATATGAAAGCATAAAAGGCAAATTCAGTTTTTTACTTTTTGTCTACAAATAGACAGTCTGATGCTCTAAAAAGAATTGAGAAAATTATCTGGAAAAATGTTTTTGAACAAAAGAAAAAGAAACCTGGGTTAAAATTTAACCCTGGGTTAGTGCTAATCAGCCTTCAAACAACTGGGCCCAGTTGTTTCCTGCATCCCGTCTGTCCGTTCATCCCCACAACTGTACTTACTTGCTTGCTTTAATGTAGAAACAATGTTTAGGTTAATATTATTAATATAGACATAACTGAAAAATGTTTCTTTTTATTTCTTTTTATTTATTGTTTTTTTCATAGGTTCAGCTGTCCATTGCAGGAGTACTTGCGGCTGATACTGCAGCCTACCGAGATCAAGTAGCAGCTTGGGATGGAGAAAAAAGGCTGATCTCAAAGTAAGCTTTAAGCCCCAATATTCACATATAAATTCTCCATACTGATCTCCATATATTTCCAGAAAGAATTAGTTGAGAGAGTTTGATAGAAGATCAAAGCATCTTCCCTTTGGTGATTATTTTATTGATTCTCATAACCTTCCCTTTTGATTTTGTCTTTTTATTATCAGGAGAAAATTAAAAGTTGGTCACTCTTGTGACCTTACAGGACGTTAGATTTAGTTTCGAGTGGGCTCCAAGAAAATATTAAAGCTACTGCCTCACTTAGTTTGTAATAATAGATTTTTGTATACAGCTATTTCGAGAAAGGTTGTCGGCAAAAATGTGCACGCGATCATCCCGAAAGGTAATATGGGATATGATAAATACACTGTTCCTGAAACTGTAGCTGTCAAAACTTCTTTTATTGCCTTCCTTCAGCACCAGCAAACACGCGTCCACGGCCTCTTGTGCCATTCTGTCAAATTTCTTTGAAGAACAGTGAACTTAAAACCACCCATAATACCTCTCGGGATTGTCGTGTGCACTTTTTGCGACAACTTTTCTCGAAATAGCTGTATGTGCATACTGCGTACTAATCACTAAATAAAAGATACATATGCTCAGACCACTGTGCTTGTAGTTGTAATCAATATCGTGGTACATATTTCCAAGCTAAAGACTCATTTTACAATGAAAATATTATCTTTTTTTTTTGTTGTTATTTCAAAGGCATGCAAACAATCTGTTACAACTGGACAATGGTGTAAAAGTTCCTCCAAGGTTAGTTGTTATTTATGGTTTAGATAATTTGCTTGCTGATTGCTTGGCTAACAGTATGGCTGCATTTTTCTGAATGCAAGCAACTTGTTTATTCATATTTTCATCTGCGGTGTTTAATTAACAGAGGTGTTTAATTGAGGAAATATGGTACTTGGATTTGACTCAGACCAGCTGGGTCCGTCTGACTGCCAAACCAACCAACTGATTGGTTGTACTTGTCTGACTAACATTTGACTGACTGTTGCTAACTCTGACCGTCGGACCATGATTGTCTGTCATCTGCAACTGCATGGCTTTGACTACGCTCACTTTTCAAAGGCAAAAACAACCTCCCTTATGTTAAAAACAGCCATAGATGAGAGGTTCCTTTAACTACATTCAAGTGGATGGCTTATCATTGCGTTCAAACTCACAGCACCCTTTTTTATATCCGTGTTCTTTTCTTCAGAGGCTGGAAATGTTCAAGGTGTGATTTAAAGGAAAATCTGTGGCTAAACTTGACTGATGGAACAATACTGTGTGGGAGAAGATATTTTGATGGTTGGTAACTACATGAGAATACCTTTCCTTTGAAAATGGATAGCAAATCATGTGACTAATATAACTGTAAATATAATGATTGTGAACTTTTTCCAGCACACTGAGGTAGAAACATAACAATTTTTTATTTATTATTCACATTCAACTTGCCTTGAGCAGCCGAGCAGATTAATCCTCAGCCAAATTTCCTGTCATTTGTCTGAAGCTCCCTTTATTACAACAAACTTTTGCTTTTATGGAGCTATAGACACATTTGTCAGTCCCAACAACTCAATTTTACCATTCAAACTCTCTTCATTATCGCTTGTTTAGGATCTGGAGGTAATAATCATGCAGTTGATTATTACAAAGAGACAAACTATCCACTGGCTGTTAAACTTGGAACAATCACACCTGATGGTGCAGGTATTGCCGTTTATTATGTGATTACAAGCTTGCCTTGTTTAAAGTTTATGTTGAGCCTAGTAATAGAGACTTTAGATTGGATTGCAAGCGAGAGATAAATTTACACTGTAAGTACAATGACTTTTTCAAGATCTTGTTGCAAAGGTGTTGAAAATTTAAGATCTTACTAACAAGGTGTTGAAATTGGTCTTTAAGTGATAAATATGTGAATGTCATATATTGGAATCATGGAATGAAGAAATAAATGTCAATAAGATCCTTGCGATTGAAGACACAAATTACAGTATACAGTTGCAAAAAGAAAGGGTGGAAAAATCAGGTTTAATCCTGCCAGCAAGATGTTGAATTTTCAAGATTTTTAACCCACCATATCATAAATATCTGCTGTACATGTGACTCACAAAGGATAACTCAGCGATCTAATCCAGAATTTTCTTTGCATTTTTGTTCGTCTTTGAGGAACCATCTTCAAGCATTTATTTACATAGTGCTTCGATGAAAGGGAAATGCAACACTCATATTTTAAAGTCCTGTGTGTCTAATTTTGACAAAAAGTGTCCGTTAAATGTGTTCGTTTCATTTTGCAGATGTATTTTCTTATGATGAAGATGACATGGTAGAAGATCCCAATCTTGCTCAACATCTTGCACACTTTGGAATCAACATAACTCAGATGGAAAAGGTTTGTGATAAGCTTTGTATTAGCACAAATTCTCAGCGGATTAATTCTTGACAGCAACATCTGGTCTTTAAGTCATTTCTTCATTGCTTTGGTAAAAGCTAGTCTACTTAATTAGCCCAAATGCTTGGACCCCACCATCCTGCAGAATGTAGGCATTATTTTTTCGGTTTTTTTAGGCGTGGAAAGGCAAGCGCGAAGCGAGCGAGGAGCGCGAGACACACGCGACAGGAGGAAGGCGCCTTCCGCCATAGCGTGTGTCTCGCGCTTCTGGCCTGCTTTGTGCTTCGTTCGCCCGAATAATCGGCGCCTGTATTGAAAACTAGGACAACACCAATATCTCTGTACTCTGTAAGTCTCCCATACTTTTCAGTTGCGTTTGTAAACTTTTGTCAGTGTCCTTTTTGCTGATAATTAAGTTGTTATAATTGCAGACAGACAAGACTATGGCGGAGTTAGAGATAGACATCAACATGAGAATACGAGAGTGGGATGTTATTCAGGTAAAAACTTCTCTCTTCCTGTCATTGTTAGCTTGCAAGCAAGCTTTTCAATTGTGGGAGTCGCAAGAAGTCACGCGTCAACGGCACGCGAAAGGAGACGCCCCTCAAGCTTCGCTGCTCGCTCGCGCGTTCTCTCGCAGACTCCACAAAACTACTTTAGTTTGGTTCAGAGAGATGCTATCCTGCCAAAATATCAATATTTTACTGACGGGTCGTTTTCAACACATTTCTCTAATTGCAGGAAGCGGGCAAAAAATTAACTCCCTTGTACGGTCCAGGCTATACCGGATTAAAAAATCTAGGAAACAGGTAAAACGAAAAATTAGCTCTGCTTTAAGTTGTTAGAAGAATCGTTGTTACATACAGTGTGAAAATTACTCTGTGGCGGTATTTCTCGCTCGTTACATTAATCCTACCTCTTTGAAACTGTGAAATTAAACCGCGGTACATGTATAAAGAAGCGGTTAAAGGCAGTATTATTTTCTCCAGATGAAGGGTTATAACCCTCGGGAAAATGTTCGGTTTAACCGTAACTTATTTTATATTCCGTCAGTCATGTCTCTCAGCTCAGTTAATAAACGCGGTGTGATTTAGTGGGCCTTATTGCACTGAGCGGCTTGCTATAAATCTGGAGTGATTTGGGGGTTCGCTCTTCAGTTTTACAGCAGAATACGCATGCCTTTCTACGTGTATTTTTTGAGCGGTTTTATTTTTACTCTTTTGGGTGTCTTCTTTACGTCATTCACGCCCCGTTACCAGCTGAAGGAACCTAACCTATCTCTCGCCCGAGGGAATATTTCCTGACAATTTTACTTGTAATTAATTCAATTTTTGCCTGTGTTCTTCATTTTTAGTTGTTACATGAACTCAGTAATGCAGGTCCTATATTCTCTACCGGAGTTTAAACAAAGGTAACCAAAAAAAGAGACAACATTCCTACTTATATAAGCTTATATCAGTTTAAAACGGTGTTAAGAAGATGTGCCGCAGCAATGTGTCTGTTTTTTGTAATCGTCAATTTTTAATCTGTGAAAAAAAAAACTGTTTCTATAACTTATACTTTTTTAAAGGTATGGAGATCAATGTGCCGCCATATTTTCCAAGGCGCCTGCTGACCCGAGTGGAGACTTCAATACTCAAATGTAAGTTGTACCTGTGACCTCGAACATACCACAGAATTCAACTCTAAAATATCGGCCCTTACTGATATTGGAATTATAGAATGTTCGACTAGTTCTCGTATCACGTCAGGTGGAAATTATAAGTAAAGCCCCACAAAGTCCATACCTTTGGATCTCTTAGCCAGTGCTTCGTGCATTCTAGTTTGGGAACTGATTGGTATTCATATAAGGTTTTCCAAGCCCCGTAAAATCTCAAAACCGAAAACTTCAGCAACACTAGTATTGACTCTGGTAGGGAAACGTTCATTTCAGGGGTATGCACAGCCGAGTCCTCTTCATCTACAGTGTACTGTAACTGTACTTATTTGTCGTTTCTTTGGACCTAAAGGGCCAAGTTCGCAGATGGACTTCTTTCAGGAAAATACTCGCAAGCACCTGATAAAGATCTTCAGAAAACGGACCAACAATCAGAACAGGTATGACCTTTCACATGGCCATTCAAATAGGTACACTCTGTTTTGACCCCGTGTGATAGTAAAAATATTTCCTGTTGTTGTAAGAGAGGTATTTTTGTTGGATTAGGTTAGTCTGCCATTCCTAACTATATCAACATTGGGAAAGCGAAACGTTTAACGAAGTAAGCAAGTTTCATTTTGTAAAATTAAATACTGCTGATGAGGTTTCACTCGAATGTTCGTCTGCAGACTTAAAAGTTAGAACCATGTTAGATGCCTTTATCGCTGACTTCAGGGTTCTCAATAGAAGGCGGCACCCGGCGATTGATCGCCGCTTACTTTGGGATTTATAGCCGCTTACTTTGTGTTTAAGTCGCTTTTCTTTGCTTTGTTTTGACACCTCTGGCTTTGCTGAAGAGCCTCCTACTTTATCAGTGATCACCTCCTACTTAAAAATCTATTGAGAACCCTGTGACTTTAGCACTGAATGGGTATACTCACAAAAGCAACAGCAATAAAGCTTTGGGAAAGATCCTGCAACTTATCTAAGTAAAATCGTAACAAATAAATAGTGCAGAGCGGAAGACGAGTCAAAGTAGTTGCTGTCGTGTTTCCTCCACAGACGCAAATTTTATTCAGGTCTTGTAATAGTCAAGTAATTATAGACGATGCTACCTCGACAAATATAATGAAACTTCAGTATAAAAGGGATAACATGTGCAACATCACGGGCTTTGTTGTACGTAACGTCCGTTGCTTGTACAAACTGCAAGTATGGGGTTAGCCTGCGTGTGTTTCTGCGCGAGTTCGTCGAGGAAGGTGGAGCGAGAGCTAAACAAATTGAAGAAGAGGGAGGGGAAGGGGAGAAAAGGAAACCCCTCCCCCTTCCAGTTTTGTGTTCTCTCGGTCCAACTTTCGCGCAATAACTCGATCGCTCTCACGCTCACTACGCAAGCTTGTATGTAGTGGCAGTATTTGACTTGTAAAACTTGGTTTGTTTTTAAGGAACAAGATGGCATTGCTCCTCAGATGTTTAAGTCAGTAATAGGGCGCGGTCACCCTGAATTCTCCACCAGCAGACAGCAAGATGCACAGGAGTTCTTCATGCATCTAGTCTCTACAATCGACAGAGCAGAGGTTTGCTTCTAAGCTGTAATACTTTCTCTGAAAGAACCAATCTACATGTTTTTGGTCCCGGGCAACGACGTCCTAAGTGATATTGCTTAATGACCATGTGATGAAAAATTGATACAGTCGAACCTTCCGTAAGCGACCACCCAAAATGCACAGATTTAGTGGTCGCTTACGGGAGGTGGTTGTTTACGAGAAAAGAACCACACGCGGTCTGTTCCGAGAGGAAGTCTCAACACAGCTACTTTCTGGAAGAGAATTCGTTGCCTACAAAGTCACGATATAACTAGGTTCATGTTGTCCTTAAAAGTTATTTACATACTCTGAGTAATGTCGTAAATGGGCAGAGAGATCAGACTATGGGTCAAGTGGTCGCTTACAAGAGGTTAAAAGTAATGGCAACTCTAAAACGATCACTCCGAAGAAGTGGTCGCAGCCGCTTACGGGAGGTGGTGGTTTACAAGAGTCTGAATTCCCAAATATAGGGCTATAAATGGAAACACCATGTTGTTTTGGATAGGTGGTCGCTTATGGGAGGTGGTCGTATTAGAGATTGCGTTGTATAATAAAATTAAATCAGTTTTTTCTCAAGTGGCTTGTCCTTTTATTTTGCAGCGATCCAGTGCTGGGCCAATTAACCCGGCAGATTCGTTTAGGTACAAGGTACGTCTACAGTTCACTCCTCTTTGTATATCCTCCTCTGAAGAAAATGCCCGTCTATAACATGTCTACCCAAGAGTGTTGCTGCATGTGTTACCAAGTTTGTCATGTAACTGTTGATTGCCGTGCAGCTAGTGATGCTGAGTCTTGACTGCTCATGCTTTCTGTTCCCTCCCCCCTCCCCCGTAGGTAGAAGAACGTACGCAATGTATGAAGTCGGGAAAAGTCCGCTATGTTCACAGAGAAGACACGCTACTGGCGCTGTCAATACCAATGGACGCTGTGCAAAATAAAGGTGAACGTTTCATTTGATCAAAACTTGGCTACCAGATAACCTGTAAGCCCAATTTAACTATCTGTTGTTTTGTTCAGCAGTCGTTGTTTCACTGACTTGTTTCTGTTTTGTTTGTTTGTTTGTTTTTTTTTTCAGATGAAGTCGCAGCGTATGAGTTGAAGCAGAAAGAAGCAGAGGCAAAAAAAGAACGATTGTGAGTTAGCTTCGCATTTTCTCAAAAAAAATAAGATTCTCCTTTGTAGATTCCTGATAGTTTGTTACCAACAACCTCTGTACATGATGGCTATCGGTAATATTATGTTAATGTTTACAAAATATGAGTAGGGGAGAAATTCCTTGGTTTTTAGCCAAAAAACTACGTAGGAAATAGTAAGATTCAAATATTCCGGGCACCGATCGCTGATTTGGCCTCGATTTGAAAGTGAGAATTTTTGGGAACTCGGAAATAGCTTATTATGGCAGGAAGATTAAGTGGATTTGTGACTCTGACTTTTAAATCTCAAGTCGAAATCCTTTGGTGTTAACATTCAAATGAAATCCATTAGGCAGAACTTTTGCATTGTACCATTAATTACTTTAATTTTTGCAGAAAGAAATTTAAAATTTTTCTCTTATTTTTGTTTTTATCAGCCACTATTACGATAATTGCAAGAGTCAAATTGTTACTTTTTGGTTTACAGAGATCCCAGTGAAATGGTGCGTCCCAGAATAGCAATGTCAGCGTGTGTCGAGGCGTTTGCTGCCCCGGAAATTATCGATGATTTTTACAGCACAGCTATACAAGCGAAAAGTGTGGCGCAAAAGTGGGTGTATGTCCGTCAACTTGAAGTTTAATCGTTTTAAATTACTTTCGTTTGTAGTAAGTCACTTACAGGTGACTTAACTGACGAACAGTTGGCTGTTGCAAGCAAATAATATAAGTGTAGCTCTTAGTTTCGAAAGAAATCTGTGGGGGAGTGAAATGTAAAGATTCGTAACTGAGTTACTGCCGTTAAAAAGCTGAAATTTCGAGGGCTGTGCTTTCGTCAGTGGAATTGTTGTGTTATGGAGCTAAAGAATGTTGGGTGTTACGATTTGTCAGGATTATTTGGAATTCCCTAATCCAGAAACTATAAGGGAATGGGTACAAACTTTCGGCGCAACGATTTCTGGAATCGTTTGGGTGGACAAACATTAGTTATGATTGGTCGATGGTATTCAAGGCAACAATTAGCCAATCATTACAAACGCTTTTCCACCCAAACGATTTCAAAAAATCGCTGCGCCGAAATCTCGTACCCATTCCCCTTCTAGTTTTTGGCGTGGAGAATTAGGATCGTTACTTACCCGCCAGTTTCTCATATTACTCGTCAGTATCACCCATGGTCTTAAATACTAAGTAGCTATTTATGGTCTGTGTTTACTGACCCTCATAGTTCTGCTCTTTGTTTTTTTAGATCAACGAGATTTGCCACGTTTCCTGATTATCTGATGGTACAGATGAAAAAATTTACGCTTGGCGACGACTGGATACCCAAAAAATTAGGTGCATAACAGATCTGTTATGTCTTATTTGGCAGGCATTTAACACTTTTACTCATTTGTATCAAACTTTGTGTCGTTCTTTTGTAGTGGGGCCTCATACGTGAACTCATCACCCTTACAGCAGGGGCGACCATCCAGCTGCACTGGAAAGCCTGTGCTTGTCGAATAGGCCTTTTGCATTAGTTGAGCACGTGATCAACTTTCTGTAAACATGAAAACAGTTCGCTTTTGAAAAGTGTTGTTAGCACGAACTGAAAGAGCGTATTAAAATTAGGTAACCTGTAAATTTTCAGCCGTATATCTTAAGGAGATGTATGGAAAACCACTCAAACGTGACTGGGTTGCAAGGGTTGTGATCTTCGGCGGCTGTTTCCATCGCTACTTTTGAGATAAACGGCTAAAAATTTACAGGTTACTTAATTTTAATATGCTCTTTCAGTTCCTGCTAACATCATTTCCAAAAGCGAACCATTTTCGTGTTTACGAACTCCAACTATTTCAAAAGTGCAAAAGGCCTATTGCACTACGAGACTGTTTTTAAGACGCTATCGCTTTTTTCATTGGCTATTACGAACTTGTACAGGAAACTGGATCAAAATTCGGCGTCCTAAAACAGTCCCATAATGCAATGTGACACAACACCGACCCAGTCTCTCACTCGATATCCAAATGACCATTGTGCTTGTGTACATTTGTGTGTTTCTAATTACTAGTATTATTTTTGTTTTTCAGACGTTTCAATAGACATTTTAGATGAGCTTGACGTGACTCACTTAAGAGCAACTGATCTGCAGCCAAACGAACAAGAATTACCTGAAGGTGAACAAGCTGCTCCCGCCGCAGGTAAACTGTCTGTTTTCATTGTCTTATTACCAGAAGGTTTTTTTCTCCAGGAGCTGGATTCCCGATTCATTGTCAGTGAAACTTGGATTAATGGATTCCAGATTCCAATCGTTTTTAGGATTCCGGAATCCTTTAGCTGATTTCTGGATTTGAAAGCCCAGGATTCCTGATTTTCCTTGATTTCGGAATCCGGACTCTCTTACATTGGGCGGTCTGTTGACGGAAGAAAATCTACTGAATCTAGTTTTACATATTACAGAGGTTCTGCTTGTTTTTTACTGTATTCTACAAACATTTTTATCAATTTGAACCTTATTTGTTTATCAGCCGAGGTGCAAATAGATGAAAGCGTTGTGATGCAGCTTGTGTCTATGGGTTTTGACAAGGAAGGCTGCCGGAAGGCTGTTTATCACACCAATAACCAAGGTATGATTATCTTAATTACACTGTTTAGATGGTGAATAATTATCACCTCTTCGAGCAGCTAAGCATAGTTTTATTGCACTGATCATCTGTCACATGATTAAACCAGAACATTTGTTGCATTACTTGAGGCTAGGTCTAATCCTTGTTCTTTTTAAGTCTTTTGTAATTTTATAACTTTTGCTTTATTGTCACTATGAGCATTTATTGGAACTACTCTTACTAAAACTTTGGTTCGCAAAGGTGGCAACGATCGTTTGCGATGGGTAAATACGCTCACCCACAAACTTCCTTACTAAGCATCCCATTTTTAAGGGTAGGGTGTGCAAAGAGTAATGGATGTCTCAGAACTTTGGAATGACAAATCGAGGTTACGTGTAAACGGTTCAATGACGTGTTTGTATGCCTCTTAGGTATTGAGCCAGCTATGAACTGGGTTCTGGAACATATGGGAGATCCAGGTATGACGTTACACAGACATTCACAGAAACTTTATTGACTGAGATGTAGAACGTAATAAGCTGAGTTAATTGTGTGCTAAATAATGGAAGACACTACAAGTAAAAGAATACAAAACATATGAGCCGTTCAGGCCGGAAAAATGCTGCAATTTACCACGTAAATACAACACTAGCGTAGCCTAACATATAAATTACGTGTACGTCGAAATGGCGCAAATTATCTTCTTTATGGTACTCAAAGTGACTTCCTCTGGGTGCTAGTGGCTCTTAGCACCAAAGTAGAAAGATGAAAGTACAAAATAAAGTTATTTTCTTACTGGTACAAACCGTTCATGGCTTTATTCAGGGGCACCCAACGACTGTTTTCTGTGAAGTATCTGTTAAGAGACACAAATGTTGCCTAGAATTTTCTATCACGTGAGGACGGCTAAAACTTTCTAGACGACCGTTCCACTCATGTACAATTTTCGAAGCTTATCTAATGAATTCCCTGGGATTTTCGGAAGTTTAATGTTCACATTTCACTTTCCCAAGTTAGGGTATTTTTCGTAGAGAAAAGGAAACCTAAAATTTTCGGACTCGACAATTGAATGGAGAGAGAAACCAGAAAATGTCACACTTTCGTAATACGTCAAATTGCATCTAAAATTCTCAGGAAAACAATTCTCAAGCCCTTGCAATTTCGAAAAGAGTAACGTTCTCCAAGGATGACCGAACAGATACAAATTTCATAGCGCCCGCTTAGAATACTCTGAATAGCCTAAAAAGTGTTATCAATGTATTTAAGAGGAAACCGTCGTTGGGAACCCCTGTTTATTTCCTGATAATGCTTCGATCCATAACTTAGATTTCAGTGCACCTCTGAGCCTTCCAGCCAGCGGTTCTACAGGACCAACGAGTGTTGACGAGGAGGCTGTGGGTGTCATCACCGCGATGGGATTCACTCGGAATCAGGCCATTAAAGCTTTAAAAGCCACTGTAAGTATCAAAAGGTCCTCTTCACGGATTGGTCAGGAAAATTTGAGATCTGGCCAATAAAAGCCAAGAACTTAAAATGATTCTGTGACAAGTCCAGCAAGAATAGTGCCATAGTGCCCAATGCCCTTTCGCTTGTCTTGTAAATGCCTGCAACGATTTCGTCCTTAAATGTCCTGTGCGCCGCCTGAGTCTCAGAAGCGTTAGAATGAAAAAGAAGGTTTACTGACTGGTTTAAGTGGTTAATGTGTGACTGCTTATTACAATGGATAGTAGGAGAATTTTCATTGTTATGCTGCACCTCTATGGCACACGCGGGGAATACTAAGATAAGGGCGTATAAGCGTATGCGAAAAAGTGCCGCATAAGCGGGATTTCGTCGGTGAGGGGAGTGGGGGGGGGGAGCAAAAAACGAAAGTATATGTCCTCTCGGGGCAAGAACGCATAAGACAGCGATCTAATGATGGCAAAGCATTAAAATAGGCGCGAACAATCCAATAAATACCCCGGGGTCATGTAAGGGTCCCAGGAGGGAAAACGTGCTAATTTATGGGGCCCGTGCGCCCACTTCGGAGCAAACATACCAATGAAAATAGGACACAACAACAACAACAACAAGTTTATTCAGTATTACCATTTTGTACAGGTGTTACCGATTAAAACAACAATAAACAGCTAAATTTAAGGAAATGAAGATATAATGGCATGGTAGAATTTATTATGTTTCTTTCGTCTTTCAAATGCTTAAAAGACGAAATTGGCAGTTAGCCATGAAAAAATGTCTTTCAACCGTGTACGCAGTTATGTGCCAAAGTGGCTTGTTATGGTGTGACGCTTACATTGCCTTTATTTTGGGTTCATTTTCGGAATTGCTGCTGATAATCAAGTCTAGGTGGAAGTTGGTTATCGTGAGTCCTAGTTTTTTAAGATGAATACTAAGATTCTCTGTTTTCTTATCTTTATCCCTTACTGTAGAACAATAACTTGGAGCGAGCAGCGGATTGGATATTTAGTCATGCGCATGAGCTCGATACATTAGAAGACGAAAGCCAAGGCAACCAGGACTCTGGGCCCCAGTACAAAGATGGAACTGGAAGTATGTAAATAGAACGTGTCGTTGAAAATTAAGAATCATATATAAGACAACGAGCTAAGATGCTCTTTAAACCTGTAAAACAAATACTTTGCTTAACTTTTATCCCATACAAGCGTTAATCGTGTTAACCTCAACTTTTCCTTACTCTCATTTTCAGAGTACCGTCTTGTTGCCTTTATCAGTCATATGGGTACTTCTACAATGTGCGGGCACTATGTATGTCATGTGCTGAAGGAAGGAAGGTACTTGAACTATCTTAAAATTGCTAAATTAATAGGATAAAACTTATCTCTTTAAAGGAGCTGTATCGGAAAATTTAGCCAAATTCAAAAGGCGAAAACTGCCCGGTGAGCGAAACGTAAAAATTACCGCGGGAAACATTGAAAGAAAAGTACAGAAGAAGGCAAGATCCGCCAAAATTGATAAAAACTAAAACAGATTGTTATCAGGGTTATTGACGACTATTCAGCCTGACAAGTTTTCAAAGTTCATCTCTCTTGTTTGTAAGGTTAAGTATAATGAGTGAGAGACACATTTGTTTGGTGCGAAGCTCTGTCATTTGCTTTGGTGAATTTGTGTAAGTCACAACTTGTTGTATTATTCCAGAACTTTAATTATTTATTTATTTATTATGTATTTATTTTCCTTTTGTTTGTTTGGTTTTGTGTGTTCTTAGATGGGTTATTTTCAATGATCGTAAAGTTGCCCAATCAGAAGCGCCCCCAAAGGACCTTGGTTATTTGTATCTTTATAAGCGAATCGACAGTTAACGTTTTTGGAGCTCGCTGTTTCACAGCTGATACCCAAGTCATGTTGGCATAAATGGATTGTTCTTGGTGTTGTCCAGTATAACCCATGGCAAAATAAAACTGCTGTGCTGCATCTTTATTCACAAAGACTTGTTAATTTCCATCCTTTAGACTACGTTGGAACATTAAGACATTTACAATTGAATGATTAGAGTATTAATAAAATGCTTTTTAACTCTTGCCAGTTAGAGACGTTCAGTCACACGCGTTCTTTGCCATGATAATTTTCTCTGCGAAATACTATCTACAAGTTATATACAGCAACAATAAGAACAAAAGTAATTCTACTACAATAGAGTTGAAAAAGGAATGCTTGATAAGTTCGATGCTTATCGAAACCATCTAGTGTCTTTGACGGCTATAGGTACTTTGCTTTTGTAATCTCTGTTAAACGTAGGTTACTACTACTCTTCTCGCTTGACTAATGGTGGATCTGTTATCCGTTACTGATATTTTCAGTTGCATAAGTTCTCAAGATCACTTGTTCATTGAATACTCATCGTCAGTTCATACTGTGAAACGAGATATCCTGTTTTGGGGTAGACGACAAGGTGATTTTAGTCAAGAATTGGTCAAGGCAACTATGTTTTGAATGCTGAGTTCGCCGGAAGAAGTGGGTGATTTCTTCCTTGATTTTGTCCTGGACCATATCTCACTTTGAGCGGGAAGGCTCGATCCCGATCAAAGAATCAGCATTTTTTAACTCTTCACGTGCGCCATTGTGCATTACAACCAACGATTCCTCTAGTAAATTACACGACTGCAGGTTTTGAGACCCTCTGACATAATTATGAAATACTTCGCCTTTTATTTGTGCCATGCCATGACTATTTTGCCTTTTTTCATGATGGGTGAGTCTGATGCCATTTCAGTATTAGTACCTCCACTGCACCGAGTCATGGTTGTTTGACGTTCTGTTCGAGTGCGTCGCTTGGGAAGTTTGTTTCTGATGAGGCCACGTACTTTCTTTGTGGTGGTAAAGCACACCATAATGAAAAACCCTGTCAAAGAGTAACAGCATAAAAAAAACATTTTTATAACGCCCTCAATTAAAAATTGGTTCATGCGTCAGCAAGCACGCGGGAAGTTTGGAGAGCACGAATGAGGCGTACGAGTTGCTCGAGGTGCAGCCGAGTGCAACTCTAGCCTCTAACTCTTTCTCAGAACATCCAGCGCTCGGTCGTCCATATCTCCACAATACAAGTCAACGTTGAAGAGAAAAGAATACGTCGCTTTCTTCCAGGTCCAATAAGAAAGCCATTGAACTTAACTGAAAAAGAATAGTCTTGGACATTCTTTGTCTGAGATAACTCCTGAGTATCAAATTAAGAAACTTCAAAGAGTCGTGAATGCCAGTGCTCGATTGGTTTACTGCGCACCTAAGTATTGTCACGTTACTCCTTTGCTAAAAGAACTCCACTGGCTACCAGTGTGCTTGCGCGTAGATTTTAAGATTCTCCTTGTTACATTTAAGATTCTTCACGGTGTTGCGCCTAGCTATCTTAAGGATCTTGTCTCTGTCTTACCGGACTCACGTTACCAACTACGCCGTAACAATAATGGTATATTGTTAGAAAGACCTCGGCTAAGAACGAAGAAGACTTTGGGAGATCGCGCGTTATCGATGGCTGCCCCCCTTTAATGGAACAGTCTTCCTCTGCCAATAAGACAGGAAACATCAATCGACTCTTTTAAACGCTCTGTTAAAACATATTTATTTAAGAAGGCTTTTAGTTAGATTATTTATTTATTTATTTATTTTTAAATATTGTAATTTTACCGGGTAATTTTACTGGTTTTTAATTTAGTTATTAATAATATTGTAATGCGCTTTTGAGTATTTTTATAGAAAAAGCGCAATATAAGTATTAAATATTATTATTATTATTTAACATAATACCTTGCAAGCTGTTTAAAATGGTTGAAGGAAATTGCAGAAAAGCAAATTGTTGCCAGTTGGTGATGAGTGCCAGAATCCAGGTCAGTCCCATGACTGAAGTCAGTTTGATGCTGATGACAACTAGAGAAACTCTGGGAGAGTTGGCTGCTGCAAGCCCGGCGCCCTGGAAAATGGGAAATTTATCTACTATTAAAGTCAACTCATTGCATTGGGATCAATCAATTAACTTTTCTTTCATGTTATGTGTTTTACTCCATAAAACTAATTGTTCTGTAATGACACTGAAATTTTTGACCGATGTCAGCCCGTCGTCCTCTCGCGTGGAGAACAAATGTCAGTCGATTCATGTCTCTCCATCTACTTAAACGCGTCCGTAAAAAAAACATTAGCTTTTGATCCTTTTTTCTCAGTACAGCTGCGCAAACATTTTCATTTAAGGTTCCGATTGGTCAAGGCAGTTCATAAACGAACCCCAAAGGACGTCTGCGGGGAGGCTAGGTAGTTCATGTCTTCCTATTGGCCACTTTTAGGTTGTGCGGAAGACTGGTTCGATGTTGTGTATAATTACACTATGGAATTGTTTTAGAAGACAAATATTGACTCAGTGTTCTGCGCAACCTCGTTATGAGCATAAAAGAAGCGACAGCGTCCCAAAAACAGCCCCGCACTGCATTTCGACACAGCACCGACCCAGTCCCACGCGCCACTGACCTAGCCTCCTACGCAGATTGTCTTTTAGCCTGCGAACCGCGGACGTATTTCAGGTCGAAGCGACGACCGGAAATACGTCTGCGGTTCGCAGGCTTACTTTTTTTGGCTCGTCACGCAATCCTCCTCAGGCAGGAGTGCGTGTCGAGATCCTAGGAACGTCTGCGTGGGAGACTCTCAGTAACCCGACGCAACCTCCAAACGGTCAAAAGGAAAATTAAAATTAGCTTACTTTTTATCAACAAAAGCATCCTGTTAGCAGAGCCTTTCTTTCCCTTCTTCGATTTTGGCGTTTTTCTCCTCACTCAAGAAAAAGGCAAATACAGTGAAACCCCGTTAATGCGACCACCGTTGGGCCATAAAATCCTGGTCGTAATAACGAGGTGGTCGCATTAACGGGGTCCTCAAAATAATAAGATGACTCAATGGTTTTTACGTTTGGTTTGAAAGAATATGGCCGTAATAACGAGGTGGTCTTATAAACGGGGTGGTCGTAAGGCGGGGTTTCACTGTACGAAGCAGGTTCTGCTGCCAGGATGGAGCAAAATCATGCCTTTAAAACTACAATGTTTTCCATTAAGGTTTCGGGCTTGAAACCCTTCCTCAGATATAAGTCAACTGGTATATCGTCCTATGTTTATAATCCGGGACACGTATAACACGAGAACAGTGCAGTATCTTGTCATCTGAACTTTGGTGTGTCAAAATTTGTTAACAAGTTTAGAGCGGGGAGTCCTTAGCGTTTTAACCATCCGGTAATCAAACGGCACATGATGATGTAAACAGGCAATATGCTTCTCTATAAACACGTGTGCTATTAATAAGACGTTGCCTAGTCTTATACCCAGTCCCTGTACGGCGCCTTCCCAGGCCTTCTCCTTCACGTGACCCGAAAGGCATAGGCCGCGCGGAAAAATGAGACCTAGTATAGGGACTAGGCAAAATAACTGAGACGTACTTGCTGAAGATTATAAATAGAATATATGCTCTTGGATAAGCACACAGCATTAAAGGCCATTGTGAGGCTCACGGGCGTCACCATGGCAACCAATATTGCCGTTTTGTTGGAGATCCAGCAGTAGAGGGAATTCCCTAAAACATAAAACGAAGCGTTTAAATATTACATGTGTTTCAGAAAAGAGAAAAATAAATAACTGAGCTGACGCCTGACAAAATGGCGCGTAACTGGTGCCTATAATTCCTGTCCTCTAATATTAGATCTGCAACGGACTTTAATATGTTCAAGTCCTTGACGAAACGGCATTTCAAGGGCCAGTCTGTCCAATATTTTTAATTGTCAAGTGTAACTATGTGTTTTAGTGTACTACTTTCTGTATTGATTTTCTTTGCATCTTTTCTTTTCTTTTATCTAAACTAGGTGCTCCTGTATATATACATATATAAATAAATAGATAAACAAAATATAATAGCAACAACTAAAATGCAGGAGGGAAACAGACCGTATCCAATATGAAAGATTCCTGTGGAGTCCAGCACAGCACAACCAACCGCAAGTACCGCGGGAATACCCCATCCGACGATGCTGTACTTAAGAAAGCTCTTGGTAATGTCTGAGGGCTGCCTTGATGTGTCACTCACTGTCAATTTAAAAAAGTAAATACGTCTGTGCCTATCTCTTGTAACAGAAACGTTTCTAGTTTTGCCCTTTTTAAACACTCGAGGTGGTCCCCTAGTGCCGTTGTTGACGCCCTTGTAACTCTTTCTTCGCTCAAGAAAGATAGAGTTTTCAAGTGTAAAAATTATTTTTTAGACGATGGGCCATTACCAGTACTCTTTTTTTTTCTCGTGAACTCTAACCTTTCACATTATCGCCGGAGGGTTATAAGAGTAAACTAATTTCCTTCATGTTCACTGACGATTATACCCTGTTGAACGTTTAACGGGTTCCATTTTAGCTTCAGTCGTAATCGTTCAACTGAGTAATAATACGACAACTTTTTAAGAGAAGAGAGGATTCATGCCACACCCTGGATACCACCCCCTCCTTCATCCTTGCCAGAGAAGATGGCATGTTTAAGAGAAGAGTCAGGGAGGCCATCGAAGTATTTCGTCGGGCTGAAACGTTAAACAGGGACGTTGGTTACGAGCTCCCTACGATGTAACGGGACGTTTTGTCACTTGATTAATTGTATAAATCACGTGACAAAATGTTCCAACTGCATCTCTTGATAAAGGTTTCGTGATAGAATCGAAAGTTTGTTACGTATTTGAAACTTCGTTTTCTTTATCTATCTTTTTTATAATCCAGACGGTTTTTAATTGTTTCTTTGTTTTGTTAACTAGGTTTTGTTGCTTTACTTCATGTACAATGCAAAATATTGTTATTTACGTTGACTCTTTCCACTCTCAATGAATTTCAACTGACCTTGGACTGTGAAAGTACAAGCTGTATCAAACGCCATGACACTCATCCACGAGAAAGCAGCCAGAGCAAAGAAATGAAGACCAATCGCAATGGCTTTGCAAACACCTTCGACTTCTTTGGACATTTTAGTGAAGAGGAATATAACTTGATAAAACAACAACGCCCATGAGAGACTCATGAGGCATTTTCCAGGTAGATTCCGAAGTTCTTTAAAAGACATATAAACTCCGAGAAGAAAACATAAAGATACAATGGAAAGTACTGATCCGATAAGTGTGATGTAACCAAGAATTACAGCAATTCCAAAGGTGACGGTGCAGTTTTTATTGGAATCGCAGTAAAACTCCTGCCAGGTCGTGTTATAACCAAACGATGTCTGGTTGGGCGCAAATGATATCAGATTGTAATCTTGTGTTGGAGAAGGTATTGTTGCTTCGTTAATTAAAATATCGGAGCTCACGTCAAAGAGAATTGTCAGTGGTGCCACAGAGTCAATACTATCGATATCGTCGCTTTCTTGTTCTTGTTCTTGTTCTTGTTCTTGTTCTTCTCCTTCTCCTCCTCCTCCTCCTTGTTCTTCTTTCTTTTTCAACTGTCTTCCCTCTGGGTTACAAAGAGCACAGTGAGGGTTTCTATAGTGGAGGTTGTTTTGACCACTGGCAAACGAAAAGACCATGGAATAGGAAAAACACAATTCTCTTATGGTAGACATGATTGGGAGCTGTACCTGGCTGGAGGCACAAAGTGAATCTTGCATCACACAGAACGTATGATACTGCCTGCGGTTTGGAAATGGTTTATATTTCCAATAGCACTGGTCATGTTTCCTTACGAATGTCTTAAGAGCCGTGGTGTTGTGGAGAGGAGGTTGCAAACCAGGTGAACAAGTTACTTCGAAACCCCAAAATGACAAATTTTTTGCATTGTTGCATTTTCCACAAGCAATACTTCGGTATGTTATATTGTTCGTCCAGTCAAATACTGGAAGTTCTTGTTCGAATGTCATATTAAGCTGCTGAACGGTTTGACATGCTTGTTGGTTGGTTTGATTGCTCTGATTTGATTTAGCTGAACTGCAAGATTTCATGATTACCCCGGACCAAGAAATAGCATTGACGTCACCACATGTTCCATCTACAACTGAAATATTTCTAGTTGGACTGCATCTGAAAAAAAAAAATTGGTTAAAGACTGTTTTTTGTATCTGCTAAACGAAAATGACATTTAATTTCTCAGCAATATATACAAGCAAAGGACAAATTATCAAGTTACTTTTAAATAACTACAGAGAAGCGCCTTTAATAAGGAAATTTGGTTAACCCATCACGCGAGGTGTTTTGGCCCCAGCTTAAGAGGCTGTCCGCGTAAGAACCGATAAGGCAAATTTCGGTCTATCACGGATTGCCCTGGTTTTTTCAGTGGAAGATAACTATCCTATCCCATGAAGAAATATCACATTTATTTGGACCAACTCAATTTTTTTCTCTATATTACAGGAAGATTTTCTCGGTCACCTAAAACTGGCCCGTTTGCCTTCAGAAGTGGTGCGATTTTGGTGAAACTTTAGGGCTCTGTCAAACCTACCTTACATAGCCGAATAAGCTGATTATTTTACACACAAAAGTTTTAACTCTCATTAACAGTGTCAAAGTTTAATGGTTGCATTCTGTGGAAATTTGGCTGAGATATTATTTTTTTTAAATGACCGTTAATTTGCTCAGCAGGAAAAGTAATTTGCATAACTAGAGCTGAACGGTAATTTCGCGAAAGTGGCACCTGACCCAGACTCAAGTCTGTGATAAATCAGAAGTACTAAGACCAGTCTACTTCTTAATGCAATAAAATTTGTGGGCACTCTTCTCTGCGCGCTGTACAAAGTTCCGTTAATGTTACAAATTCGCCATTTTGACAGCAAAGCTGGAATTGTAACGGTCCGCATTTGATCGACTAATTTCCACAGTTTTAACGTTTCTAGTTATCACCAAATGTCATTAGACCCTTTAAATGTTGGACTTTTGAAAACATGAGGGGAAAACTTGGTAATCGCTTTTTCTTGGTTTTTTTCCTGGTCGACGATCAGAACGCGACTTCGTTCTCCGTATGCAAATTAGCCTTAGATGCGTCGTTTCAACAAATTGAATTGACAGGAAACATAACTGCTTATATTTCACATTTTTAAGGGAAAATATCTCTTAGAACTTTCCACGGAAAAACACGAACGATATATGACTTAGAATCCCCTTAGGTCTGTTTCACGAGGAAGAAGTAGTAGAAGAAGATATGTTTACGCGAACTGAAAATAATTTAATTACTGTGGCCCGTCACGCATTCCCCGAGAGTGGCTGTGTATCGATCAGTTCTTTTATCTGATTATATATTTTTTGAAGTGATAGTTATTGATAATCATACAATTTAATCACTGTTAATTCCGATTCTTTACTGGGTGGGAAATACCGTGCTGTTGTATTTATTCATTCTACGACCGTTTTAACTAAGTGAGTATCCCCGGGAGCCACCGTGAGGATAGGGTTTATTATTATATGGAGGAGAGTGTTTTACTGGGAACTAAACCACTCGTAGATTCCATACGCCACTTCATGCGGGACCCGAGTGGCGTATTTTCCGTATGTCACCTTTGTGAGTGTCGTATCGTTCAATGACGTCACGATTCCCGCCTTTTGCTTTTGTTGAATTGGTTTCTCCATATAATAAAAAGAACATTACACGTTAGCTAGAAGATATGAATTTTATGTTCTCGTGGCAAGAACAATATCTCACGAGTGAGCGAAGCGAACGAGTGAGATATTGTTCTTGCCACTCGAACATAAAATTCATATCTTCTCGCCACCGTGTAATATCCTCTATATATGACAGCCCATGGTGTAATACACGACAATTAGCTACAAAGTAGTCACTTGGACACGGCCACTCTTATTCACGAGCACTAGCACAATATTTTCAATTACTGAATCAAAAATTAATATTTTGGAAATAGCTCGCAAACAACTTCAGAAATACCGTGCGACACCATAGGACCACACCTGCAAAGTACTTTCTGGTTGAGGGTGTTGTGGTCTCAATTCTTCAGCGATTTCTGCAACAAGCTTTTGCCTTTCGAACTCCTCGTCTTCTTGCAACAGATCTCTATGGTCAAGTTCAACTTGTATACACTTAGGATTATGTTTACGTGTTGACTCAAACGGGCCTAGAGTCCAACATGGGCTGGCAATAGGTGAGCACGGAATTGGAACGGGAGTCAGGGGAACTCCCTATGATGGCCTATACGGGGAGGTTCCGCCCGAAAGGAGTATCTTTTTCAGGCTTCAGGTGTATGAAAGGGCGGGCATTTCACTAGATGAAGTATATAAAAGGGCGAGTTCGCTTATTGCAGCCTTAGCAGCATCTTTTGGTGGTTCTTAAAGAAAAAAGAACTAAGTTTAAGAATTTAAGGAAAAAGTAGAAGGACTTATTTTTTCAGAAATTAATATACACGGGAGAAATTTCACCCCCTTAAATACAAATGCTTATTAAAGTAGAGGTGGAACAGTGGGGAGAGAGGGTGAATGGTAAAGTAGGTTAAAAATGTAGAGGTGAGATGAAGCACATTGTTCAAGAGGGTATAAATACAAAAAAAAAACAAAAAAAACAGCAATCTGGAGGCATTTTTGAAGACTTAATGAAAACGTTATCAAACAAGAAAAACAGAGAAATCTTGTCCAATAAACCTCTCCGGCAAATGTGTGGACATGGTTGCAGACTGTTCAATCGTGCTCTTCTCGACCCTTCGGCGTCAAGTTTTTTCAATTTTCTTGCGACAGGAGGAGCAAATCGGCTATATAAAGTTGAACTGAACACTAAGGTACTTTTAAGTATCACTAATTTTTACAAAACCCAGAGACATGTTTTAAACACTGTTTAAGTTCAAAAAAGTTATTTTTATTGCAAGAATGAAATACTTTTCATACACGTGAACGACACCTCGACCACAATCACTCCTAGCCTCGTCCCCAGGACATTCTTCTTAGAAAATGACAGGGGCGGGAAAGCCCTGGGGACGAGGTTGAATCCTGACTCCGTGTAGAAAGTTCTTTTTTCCCCATTTATAATGCTCTTCAAACAATCATCAGAAAACAATCTTTCACAACACACGGATTAACCGGTATGTATAGTATTTTAAAGGTAAGAATTGATTAGGGCAAGATACACGGCTGTCAAAAAAATAGAAATAACAAAAACTATCTTTGCAAGCTCAAATAAACTGGAAAAGAACTTCAGAAAACATCGCAAGATAAAATGTTAAATAGAGAAATTAAAATATCTCTGTACGTTAAGACAATTGTTTGCATGAAGAAGAAAAAAGAATGATGGAACAAAACTTCGACTTATTTCGCTGGCTATCCAGGGGCACCCAACGGGAAATTTTAAGAAAAAGACCTAAAAACAACAACAAAGCGTGAATAAAGTTTTCTGAGACTATTTTAAGCATTTTGGGAGATTGCTGGAAAAAAATTATCTGTTCCTCACTCCCAGCAAGACTGATGGAAGAGTTCCCAGCCAGCAACCTTACAACCTGCAACCTGACTTACTGGGAAGTTTCATAGGGCACAATTCAGATCTTGAGTGGTAAGCAACCCATACAAGTAACCCGTAGCAGCTATTCTAGACTTCAAATCCCCTCTGACACCCTGAATTATCTTTTTCCCGGCAACACTTTCCTTCCAAGGACTATTATTTCTTCCACATCTCCCAGCCAGCAAAAATTTGCATGAAGAACAGATATTTTGAGGAACAGATCCATTGGGTGCCCCTGGCTATCTGGAAATTTACGACGTGTCTTCCTGCCACAGAAGTTATTTTGCCAGTATGATCCAGAGTGTGACCGGGGTATTGACAAGACCTTAGGCTCGATTTCCGCCCTCTCCCCGTCCGTTGGGGGCTCGTTTTCCAGAACAGCGGCTTACAATCGAGCCTAACAAGACCTTGGCGCTCGCAAAAACCTGTGCCTAAAGCAGATTGTCATTTTAGTGTTAGCCTGTGTACACACTACCCTCCCCCCCTTGGGAAAAGCGGCCCCTTCTCCGATTTTTCCTGAGAGGAGGGGGTCTGTACACAGGCTATTTAGTGTCTGTGCCTTGGGCAGATTGTCATTTCAGTTCCGAATACCCACCAAGCCTCGAATACGTACTCTCGCTAAAATGAGTTCATTTTCATTGTCTTTGCTACACTTGCTACACTTAGACAAGTGACGGCTGGCTAAGTGCGAGGTAATATCATCCATGCACTCTGTGACCAACACATTTTCCTCCACACCCCTTCCGGGACCTCACTCTGTCTACGATCTCTTTTCACAATTGATCTCTTCGGCGATTTCAGTGACATAATTATATTTAATTTGAAACTGGCACCTGTTGCATTATAATTCAATCAGATTGAAACCAAAACAAGATCATCGTTGGAATTCGGATGTTATACCCTGACAAAAACTGAAAAGATACTCCCTTTTGCGTTTATTCACTGACAAAAGGAACTATTTTTCCCTTTTCATTCTGCTACCGATAAGCTACCGAAAAACGCTTTAAAGATCTTTGAATGAAACTGAAATTTACCGCTAATTTAAGATAGAAAAAGTGTGGGGCATTTTTTTTTTTTTATCATAGTGCCATGTACAAAGATCTGCCTTCTCCCGATAAGCAAATATCATAATAAAGCTTTCGACGTTAACGCTATTTTTTATAAAGGCACGCAAAAAAGAGTGCCCAAACATTTTCGTGTGCTGACAGGAGGAATTACCTTGCAAGTGAACTCTTATTTTTTATTATTATCAATAACTATCATTTAAGAAAAAGATGATAATATTATCGAATTGATCGACACAACGCTATTGTTTTCTAATCGACCACCCCTCTTCAGGAATGCGTGACAGGCCACAGTAATTGAATTATTTTAAGCCGCAAACATCTATCATGATATATTATTCAGCTGCTTCTTCCTCGTTAAAAAAAACAGACCTTAAGGGGATTCTAAGTCATGGTTTGTGTTTTTCTGTGGAAAGGAGAATTATTTTTCCCCTTAGAAATGTGAATGTAACGATTATATTTCCTGTCAATTTGTTGAAACAACGCATCTAAGGCTAATTTGCATACCGAGAACGAAGTCACGTTCATCGTTGACAAGAAAAAGACCCAAGGAAAAGCGATTACAGGGGCACCCAATGGATCTGTTCCTCAAAATATCTGTTCTTCATGCAAATTTTTGCTGGCTGGGAGATGTGGAAGAAATAATAGTCCTTGGAAGGAAAGTGTTGCTGGGAAAAAGATAATTCAGGGTGTCAGAGGGGATTTGAAGTCTAGAATAGCTGCTACGGGTTACTTGTATGGGTTGCTTACCACTCAAGATCTGAATTGTGCCCTATGAAACTTCCCAGTAAGTCAGGTTGCAGGTTGTAAGGTTGCTGGCTGGGAACTCTTCCATCAGTCTTGCTGGGAGTGAGGAACAGATAATTTTTTTCCAGCAATCTCCCAAAATGCTTAAAATAGTCTCAGAAAACTTTATTCACGCTTTGTTGTTGTTTTTAGGTCTTTTTCTTAAAATTTCCCGTTGGGTGCCCCTGCGATTACTAAGTTTTCTCCACATGTTTTCAAACGTCCAACATTTAAAGGGTCTAATGATATTTAGTGATAACTGGAAACGTTAAAGCTGTGGAAATTAGTCGATCAGATGCGGACCGTTACAATTCCAGCTTTGCTGTCAAAATGGCGAATTTTGGAACATTAACGGAACTTTGCACGGCACGCAAAGAAGAGTGCCCACAAATTTTATTGCGTTAAGAAGTAGACTGGTCTTAGTACTTCTGATTTATCATAGACTTGAGTCTGGGTCAGGTGCCACTTTTGCGAAATTACCGTTCAGCTCTAGTTATGCAAATTACTTTTCCTGCTGAGCAAATTAAAGGTCATTTTCAAAAAATCATATCTCAGCCAACTTTCCACAGAATGCAACCATTAAACATTGAAACTATTAATGAGATTTAAAACTTTTGTGTGTAAAATAATCAGATTATTCGGCTATGTAAGGTAGGTTTGACAGAGCCCTAAAGTTTCACCAAAATCGCACTACTTCCGACGGCAAACTGACTAGTTTTAGGTGACCGAGAAAATCTTCCTGTAAAATAGAGAAAAATTGAGTTGGTCCAAATAAATGTGATATTTCTTCATGGGATAGGATAGTCATCTTCCACTGAAAAAATCAGGGCAATCCGTGATAGACCGAAATTTGCCTTATCGGTTCGTACGCGGACAGCCTCTTAATTCATTTCATCCTAGCTCACTGCCAATAAATTTTACTTCCGGAATTTCAGTTTTCCCGTTCTGTTCAAGAATTAAAAGTGGCTATGGTCTAGTTTGTGGCCTTTTTGAAAATAGTGGGCGAATTTTTGGGTGGGTCAAAACGCTGGTTTATCTAAAATTCCTCGATTTCACAATCAGAATCAAATGTGGAAGGCGTACCATTTTATTTTGACTTTTGAGTCCTTTAAAGAAATCCTAAAGGGCGACCATTCAAACGGAATCTCGCGTTAAAAATCAATATGTTCTTCTTTCAAATCGTACTTTTTGCCTTTTTCGTTAGTGCTTTTTGTTGTTTAAGAAAGTGTATGTTATGATCAAAATTGGTTATAATCATGAAATCTGAGGGGTCATACTGAACCCCATTTTACGAAAAGCAATTCAACTCTGTCATGTTAATGTATGAATTAACTAAGAAACAAAGCGCATGAACTAAAACAAAAAGGTTCTTTCTAAAGTTCATATTTTTGGTCTTACCTTAAGTGAAAATCTAAACAACAATCACCCCACGTAATGCAAGCCTTGTCACAATAACATGTTTTAGAAATGGTTCTTTCGTCTTTGAAACATCTGCCATTACACGACTGTATTCTTGAGGACGTCTGTTTGTTAATCACTTCGTTAAAAAAGGAATCCTCATTTTGTGGCACAGAAATGTTATAATCACTAAGAAGACCCAGAAGTTTCTTCAGACTTAAGATTTCTCCTTTATACTTCACTGTAAAGTCGCGGTCAGCTGAGTCTAACAAACATACAAAGTAAACAAGTATTTAAAATCTCATGGCATCAACAGAAACTAACATTATATTGCTTCGTAATTCCGTCTTGTTTGTTAGAGATGTTGATATTTGTAGGGCGGAAAACATCATTCAGCGTTAGTAAGCAGCTTAATAACTGATCAGTAGAAACACTCAATAAATATTAAGACGAACATACCAACTGGCATGATATACCCGTTAGAACTTTCCGCGTTCTCGTCGCTTTCCGTCAGCCGATTATCTTGAGATTTTACCGGCGAAATCAGGATCAAAACTTCAATTACCGTGAGAGGTATTGAAGACAGGTATGCCCAAAATTTTGGTTTCATTTTTGATTGAGAAAGCTCGGAGGAATAAATGCTTATAAGTGCTGTCTACGCCCTACAACAACTTGGGCATGTCAGCTTAGATATGTTCCTCGCCCCGTGTCGCGTGATGGCGTCTGAATCAGGCCAATAGGAACCGTACAATATAAATTGAATTAAATTAAAAATAAAGTGATCTCTTTTTCTTTGTGTTTTATCGTACTGAAAATCTAAACGATTCTTCTCGTATATCACGTGTAATTAAACCTTGGTGTGCAATAAAGTGCTTAGCGATCGTTAAATAACTTTTTAGGAATTGAATTACACCCACACGATTTCATTGTTTAATACATTTTTTTACTTTTCGATTACTCCGCCTTTAGCCAAGAATTATCTTCAAAGTAAGAAATAAACATGTTCCATTGCATTCATAAAACAGATGCAACATGAACTGCAAATGAGGGAAAAAAACTTTCAGGTCAAGATTAATGATCTGTTTATAAAACAGTTATTACTATTAAGGCAATGGTTGGTACAGTAATGTGAACTTTAAAAAAGAAAACTTATTCAGTGATGCTTTTAATATAGCTTTCTGTTTGTTTTACTAAGTAACTTTTCCGGTCCCATACAGATTACATTTAAAAATATTACAAAGTAAGAAAGTTTTAATTAAAACACATCTGCCAATTTATTGCATCTACAATGATTATTTCGAAATAAGGCAAAATTCCAAGCTAGGTATTTGTCTCAAGGTTTCTAGCAAGTAATTCTTGCAAAAAACGATCATGATTTGGGATCTAAATGTAATGTTCTGCTTGTTTTTTGTTTTTGTTTTTGTTTTTCATTTTTTAATTTAATTTAATAAGTTATAAAACAGGTGAACTAAGCTACATCGTGAAACGAGTAAAAACTCTTAATTACATTAAATATTTTAAGGGGCATTTCTATAATTTCCAAAAATAAAACCTTAAAGATATTCTGGGCACTCTTTAATGCGATAGTTCTTGTACGATGCTAAAGGGAAATAAAAGAATAACAGAAATTATTTATCAAACTATACTTATCATTAGGATTTTCTAGCCTTAAGTAACTCAGTTCAGATTACAAGATTTGGTTCGTCACGATACTGTTTCCGAAAATAGCCATGACTTGAGGACGCATAACTAACTTACGTTTCCCAACGTGAAATTGACTATGTCTTGCTGTTAATTTTTATTTTGCAAGAAATGAGAAGAGAGGTCGATACATCATGTTGCCATGGTAACAAAAAGTAGGGATGACTGCAAAGACGAAAACCTGGAAAGTGAGTTCGCACTGTTTCAGACTTCATCGATCTCATTCAATTTCATTTAATTTGTCAAATTTTAGCGTATTTTTCTGGGTTTGAATCCGAAAGGACTGTAGCTAAGTTTAGACCTACTCACCTACTCCATAAGGCGGGTGCGTGAAATTAGGAAGTTTTATATCGCACTCGTGCTGCGACGGCTAAGAAATGCACAAGACCTATTGCTGGTTTTCAGTGTCAAAATCAAAATCATTCGACAGATAAAGTCCAGAATCTGGGAAATGAAAGGAGGTAAATATACAAAGACCCTCGCCAAGATTTGGGTCGAAGGAATAATTCGTATACGAGATCAATTAGATATCCAAGGAAATGTTTTACCCAAATTTATAGAGCTTTGTATGGAGACGCCATGCTGGAGCTCATCCGGATGAGCTCCAACATGGCGGACGGAAACCAACAGAAACATCTGTTACCGACTTTTGCTACAAAAGCATGAGTTTACCCCTAGAGGAACTCATAAACATTAAAGTAATACTTTTTTTAATACTTGAACTGTTTAGATAGCAAAATTCCTCGGAAAAAGTCACTTTTTTATCCTAAATGACAGCTCTCTCGGCCGTCATGTAAATGTTGCGTCACGCAAAAGCTTAGAAATTCAAGCGTACTCTATTACATCCGAGAAACGTTTTGAAGCGGCAAAATTTATTTGAAAATTAGTTTTCAGCCGCTCTAATACACCATGAAAGTAACATCTCAGTAGGATCAATAGTTTTGTATATTAAATTTTAGTGACGTCATGTGAGAACCAACAATTGCTGTTTTGTAGTTTTCGTTGCTATCACCGTCGGCGTTAAGCTTATTAAGCTCCCAGAAATTATGCTACCATGGTAACGTAACGTCTCACTTCTCCTCTTTGTAGCGACTAAAGAAAAGCACGGATTTGTTAATTGGGTATGTTTGTTATATTTTGTACACTTCTTTGCAGACGTTTAAAATTAAATTTAAAAGTGTTATAACTACCTAAAATAATGGTTTTAACTTCAGTAGCTGAACCGTCTTTTCGGACTCATTCCCAGCGTTCGCTCGACAACTTGTCACCATGAGAGTTAACTGCTCTGGGTTCAAGGATTTCAATTCCGCACCCCTCCACTGTGCTGTTTTTGGTTTCAAGCATCTACTTTTTTATTGATATCTACAATATATAACTTTATTAACTAATTACAGGGTATTTTTGCAGAGAATATAACATTTTCCGATATTCTTACCTTTTTTGAAATAATGGTAATAATTGTCATAATTTTTATCCGATCTATTTTATACCAGTTAGTGTTACCCCTTGGGGCATTAAGTTAGTTGAAAGCCTAATCTACTACGGTGTCTTTTCATTGTCGAGTCGTTAATGAGAAAAAATACACATGAAAACAACTGAATCACACAACTCAATTATTATTCCGGCAATCGAGTAAAAGAGATAGTGCGATCTGTACTAATAGAATATTCTATTTTTGCAGTTAAAGAAAAGAAATAACTTTTTTAACAGGCTTGGTGTTTTGACATAATATACAGCTATTTTCCAAAAAAAAAATGAACTGAAAAAGAGAAGATGTGAGATTTCCCCAGGGGTTGGAAAATTGTCTTCTATCATTTAAATTTTAATTGTGTTCAAATTTAAGTATTCAATTTTTACTTTTTAATGTGTTTTTCAGTATGAACTGAACCACTCTACAATAGTTATTTCAAGCGTTTTATCAAAGATTGATCGTATATTTAGCAACTGTAGTGCTCTTTTAGTTTCGCCGGTATTTATGGGTCTACTATAAAGAGATAAAACACTTATTCCCAGCCTAAACCGATCGAAGTAATTTTAAAAGATTTAAGTTAACACCTGTTTGCAGCAATTTAGTCACATCATTATTTTTGTTCTTTTTTTAACTATGTATATTTAGCAAGTGTATTTATGATAAGATCAAGAAAAATCGGGAAATGTTTCGAAGCTCTTTCTCAATCTTGTGTTGAATAGTTGTCGCTAAGTGCAATATGTGATTAAATTATCGACGATTCCCTAAGATATATCCCAGCCTAAGCTGTTTAAAGTTCGAATTTATTTTTTTGGTTTTCAAATGTGTGTTTTATTTTTATTACAATGAATATTCGATGTTCTGTCGGCGCCTCTTGAAGACGTTTTTCGTTTGGGAACTCTATTAATCATTCAGTCATATGACCCAAGCAACGCGTCTTTAGATAAACCTTTCACCATAAAGGGCAAAAGGTTTGTTAGATGAAAACCTTAGGCGTTAAATAAAAGAGCCTCCTTTTCATCATTATAATCTCAGAGGCAAATCAAAGGAGGATTGAAAAATGCGATTTTGCGCATGTATTATCAGAAGGGGCTAACCATGTCGTCAAGAGAATAATTTGCCCATCCCCCTACCCACTTTACTCAGTAGCTCTTGCTACCGTGTGGTTAACCTGCGATCAGGCGATTTTTTTTTTCTTAAATCGCGTGATCGCAGTTTACCGTGTGGTACGAAATTTTTGCGGCAGTTTATTTTTGCGGAGTGGTGATTCTTGGTCTTTTGCGCGAACTAATTTTTATGCGATTTGGACAGATTGGTTTTTCTTGCTGGGAATTAATTTTTGCGATTTTCAGAAAGAACCCAGTACCCAGCATTGATGATATTTTCGTTTTTATTGAATACGTACAATAGAAATACATATTTTCAAACAATATAGAGCGTACCTTATGTAAAACCAGTTAGTTCATTGTTTACAGTATTCTTTCTGAACGAAAGAGACAAGTTGCAATTGAACAGACACCATTTCTTAGTACTGTCTTTTTGCGTAGCGAATTTATGTTAGAGAATATTTACTCTGGAGCAAATTTTTTGCGGGAAAAATGTTTGCGGTAATTTTTATTGCGGGAACTTATTTTTGCGGATCGCTGGACTGAAAAATCGCAAAAATTAGAACCCGCAAAAATTTCGTGCCGCACGGTAGTCCTCTTAATACACTCAAGGAGAAGCGGAAAGCGCATTGTATTATCAGCTTGATAACTGCTGCCTTTCACCTTCTATTCGAATACTAATACTCCCAGTACTACCCCAGGGCCCCAAGCTCCTTCGGACAAATCTGTTTGAATCGCGACTTTGATCTGAAAGGCGTCTTCTTGGCAACTTCTTTAAGCAATTTCCCCTAGATAAAATCTTCTTAAATCCTTTGCGGTAGTTTTCGCTGAAAATGGCGTACAAACAGGGATTTAAGGCACTGTTAAAATGCGCTAGAATAAGCCGCACAAACAGCCAGTTGCAGGAAAAATCGTAGCCATAGGCGAACAAGATGAGCCTGATATAATACAACAACCAGCATAAAATGAACGCTGTTACCACAATTAAGACCAAACGAAGGACGTTCTTTTTAACCACCTCTCTGCGTTTAAAACCCTCGCTGTTGTTAGATGAATTTTCGGGTGTAAGCCCGGGTGCTTTTCGTCTTTTTAAAGTCACCATTATAGAAGTGTAGAAGATTACAGTTGTAAGAAAGGGGATTGTAAAAATTGCGATCATGTTAAAATTATAGTACAATTTCTTCGCCCCGGGTCCGAAAGTTACATCTAATGCTAAATTGCAGTAGAGTTTGCCGTTTTTTCCAGGCATTAGATGTACGGCATAGACTGTTGGAGAGCGAAATGCCAAGGCTATAAGCCACGTGCAGAATATTACAACCTTACACATGCGAGTGGAAACGAAAGTACGCAGCGGAAATACCACGGCGTTGAAACGGTCAAAACTGATAGCGACTACGGTGAATATGGAGGCTATCATAGGTATTTGGTTAACAAAAATGGAGAGTTTGCAGAGAACAAGACCAGCTGTTCCACCTATGACCCACTCGTAGCCAAATATAACGGTAGATATCGTTCTTGGCATGTAGAGTGTAATGAGTAAGTCTGCGATGGCCATGTTCACTATATAGTAATTCACTGTAGTTCTCATTCGAGGATTCTTGAACACAACGGCCACAACCATAGAATTTCCTATCAACGACACAATGATTATGAAGAAGTGAGGAAGAATTCGCAGAAATGTTGTCGCTAGTGAGTCCCTGTGAAAGCATTCGCTTTCTGATACGAGAGAATTTCCCGACGAAAGGTTTAACGCCATGGTAAAGGATGAAGTGTTGTAAATGTCCTCAAGAAGGCCAACTTTATCCATTTTAATACTGTTAAGTGGATTGCGGCTTTGAAGTATCGAGAGAGATTACTTTGAAGCTTTCTTTTCGATAAATAATGTACAACTATACAACATTCGCGCAGTAAATAACCAGAGGAACAAACACATGTCGTTCTTTAATTAGCTTGCATCACTTTTGCACTAAAGGAGTTGTCACTCACGGCAATGGGTATTACCAAACAATGGAATGGCCACTGAAAAAATTAAGTGACCAGTTTTTTTTTTTTCTTTTCATTTTTTGATAAGCCAGGGTCTGTGATATCATTTTGTTTTAAAGACTTCAAAGCTCGCAGGTGTCATAAATAAATTAGGTATTATGTTCTCGCCAATTTTAGAACAAAAAACCAATGTTTGATGCGGCTCTTTCAATGCGCTTTTTTTTTTTTTGCGTGACAGACACTTTAACTTTCTTTATCTAAGACGTTTAATTCCCCGATGCGTGCAGGTGATATTCATTAACTTGCGACAAAATGGGAAAACCTATTTTGCAGAATCTCCTATTCCAGAATTAATTTAAGGTTGACACTGTTGACACATCCGATTCATTGAAAATAGAAAATAAAAAAGCACGCTCAAATTGGTTGGAAAAAAAAAATGGGGGGGACCCTTTTAACGCTACCATTAGTTCAAACGACCCGAAATAGCTTAGCAGTGTGGCGAGGGGGTTTTTCGAGTTGGGTTAGGGTTAGAGTACAAAAGTAAACGTCAGTAGACAACAGAAAGAAATAATTCTTGCCAAATTTTTGCAATTAAGGCTCAGCAAACATCGACTGCACTAGCGTTCAAAGCGAATTTGCGTTCATGGAGTAAAAAATTTAAAGACGCCTGGTTGTTTTTCGACATTATGCCGTCTGGTTATATGAATTTCTTTTTGCGAAGGAAACTTCGGCGAAAATGGGTTTTACGTCTGCCTCAATTGCAGTGCCATAAGCTTTTTTTCCATAATTTTTTTTTTAAGGGAAATGTCGTCTCTGTTTAGATAAGTCACTTTTTGTCGGGATTATTTGTTTTTCATTAACTGTAGTTTATTATGCTAGGCATATGACAACTGTCATTTGCCTTTTTCTTCGTAACTACACAGCTGTCCTCCTGTCAACAAAACTGACACCTACACATGTTTTACACCTAATATTTGGTACAAAATTGATTTTTTTTAATAACTTCTTAACGTAAAGAGGTTTTGGTCTCTGGATGAGGAGAATGATGAAGTGAGATTTCTTTCTCGGCCCTAACTGAGGCTGTAAGGAATGATCTACCCCCAACCAGTCACAATGCATACATTCCTTATCTCAGCATCTTTTCTCGGGGCGTGAATACGAAACTGATTTTATCTTATACCCTTTACTTGTGTGCCTTCAGACGACTGAGAACGTCTGTAATTCATTCACCTAATCATGGAACGGAAAGGGAATCTTAGAGTGTTGGCCAGGATATGTGAACTTGACTAAAGTTATTTTTAGAGCTTGTACAGGGGCACCCAAAGACCGAATGTTTCCAGATATGCCAGAAATGTCTCACATGGTTTTCTCTATGCTTTTTGAAGCCTTTTTGGTTAATTTGGAGTTGCCCCAAAAACTATTTCTCTGTTCGGATGTCTTAGGGAACTTTGGTCGCCCGCCACGAAAGTTTTAGGTGGCTTTTCCGTCTCACCTGAAAGTGTTAGCTCACCGTATGGGTCCGGTCGAAAGTTCGAGGACGTGAAGTAGCCTTGCTTTCAATAGAAAATTATATGGGACGTTTTGTCTTTATACCGAAAGTTTTAGGAGACCCTTTTTTTAACAATAATCGCAATATCTTGATATTAAAATGTGAACAACGCAAACTCCGAAAATCGTAGTTAAGCTATTAGAAAACCTCTGAATATTTTACACGAATGGAACGATTGTCCAGAAATTTTTAGCTTTTCTCAAGCTTTAGAAATTTCTAGGCAATATTTGCTCCTTCGAACAGTTATTTTGCAGAAAAAAGTCGTTAGGCGCCCCTGATTGTAATTAAGCGGAAGTCTTCCTAGACGTCCGGGCCTAATTTTTGTCATTTGTTTGAAACGTCATCGCGCGACTGCCTCAAAGTAAACAATGCAGAATGTTGTAATGACGACCAAGATGTCTCCGCATTGTTCTCTTGTTCCAGGACTTTGTCCTACACTGAATAAAAGTCTGCGGATCCCTATGAAAACCAACTTCTGAGTAATTTCAAGCGTTTAATTGTTCTAAAAATACCTTTGTTGAAATTCGCAAATCCGATGGACTGAGTTTTCCCCCGTCTGTCGCATTTTATTTCTCTGATCTCTTGCAGACAGCGGAGCCATATTGCCGATCACAATGGCATCTAGACTGGTTAAATTTCGCATTTGAAAACACAAGTTATATATGCGCCCTCAAGCTGTGGCTATTTTTCCAACAGTACGCATTCCATGTCGATCCGGGGGGCGGGTACTCCCATACATTACCTATACGGGTATGTGCCGCCCAAAGGGGTCGTGATTTTGAAGCTCCTGATTTAGAACGGGGTATCCATTTCAGAGGCGTTTTGTAGAACGGGCTATAATATTTCGAACGCACGAAAGCTCCACTTTTGTAAGCAGCCATTTGAAATTATTTAAGGACAGATTGCTTTTAAAAATATGGTTCAGTGCGTTAACAAGCAAACCGTTGTACTCTTGTTGCACCTTAGAACGGAGTATAAAAAATTGGCCCATTTCTAGAACGGGGTATCAGTTTTAGGGTGAATTCTAGAACGGGGTATAAAATATTGGCCCATTTCTAGAACGGGATATCAATTTTAGGGGAAATTTTTTCTAGAACGGGGTGCCAATTTGGAGTCCTGGGCGGCACATACCCACCCAAAAAATACCCAAGCGCCCCCCCGGGATGTCGATCCACTGATGATGACTTACGTAACCAACCAAATCTTGTGATCTGAATTGCCTTGACTAAACCCAGAATATCTTAGCGATAATGTTAGCCTTACGATTGCATTATTCCTTTTTCGCACTCTCGTTAGAAAGTAGTCAGCGAGTTCTCTTTTAGATTTTATTTTTAAAAAATAATGGGAACCACACTAAAAAATCAACTCGGTAAAGAGATTTATTGACCCTGATCTAACACAGCTCACCTGTTATGTATCTTATAACATGTGCTAAAAAGCAATCAGGATGTCACATTTTAAACTAAAATCTTTGTCGCGTTTTTGTTAGAACCACCTGCAAGACATTGTCTCAAATATCGACTAGTATCACTTTAAAAGGTAGTCGCCATGAGGCCGGAAAAATTACTAAAACATGACAGACAACTTATATCACAAGCATAAGCTTTTTCCAAATCCACATTAATATCAGGTCATTTTCTTCATGGTAACAAATGTCTTTTGGACAGAAAATTCAACACCTCGACTGAGCTAGGTCATGCATTAGTGATCAATTTGCAGTTCACAATGCATCAGGTGCAATACCATTTTTTAAATTACTCCTAACTTAAACAAAAACTACTTCCCCACGGTAAAGGAGAGGAGGATCATTTACAGCGTCAGTATGGATAAAACGCAAATAAATGAGAAATTACTTTCATTCTTGTTTCATATTGTGCGGAGCCTTTTTTCTGTTGCGAACACCAAGCCGCCGGTGACGGGGGGGGGGGGGGGGGGGGGCGGTCGCGGACCAAGTTGTGTGGTGAAGACAGCTTTAACAAGTATAAATGCGACCTCGAGCTTGCTAAATAAAACTAAACTTTCTAAAGTAAGACGTTGATGTAGTAGTCTGTAGAATACGTTATACATGTCGCGGAGTCCCAATTCGATGTTTCATCTGTAATGACTCTGCGATATGTATAACGTATTCTACAGACTAGTATCAACGTCTTACTTTAGAAAGCTGGTTTACTAACTTAGAAAGAACGCCACTGAATCGTAGCCAACAGTTACCAGCGCCGCACAAACGACTTATTGACGAGATCAAGCAAAACTAACTACGAGAGAACGACTGGAGAACTGACAATTTGACTAACAATAGACGACTGTTTAACTGTGACCGTAGACGGATCGAGACGCACCAATTACTGATTACGAGTCTTCATAGCCAATAACATCACGGCTTAACTGACAGACGACCAACAACATCGCAACGTAATTGGCCAATCAGACCAATAACCAGAGTATAATACCATCAACTGACGTGATACAACTCACTTTGACTCTGAAGATGACTACTGTACAGGTTGTCGAGACGTCAGTCACTGTCAACAACAATACGTCCTATTCAGGACTACGTTCACCCGGACGATCAAGCTCAACCTACTTTTGAAATATTACTATTTTCCCTTTTTTTTTGTGCATTTATTACAAAATACGTCTAAGATTTCACACTCTTTTATTAGGTAGAATCGTCGAAAAGTTCTGAGCACAAACTTGCGTGTAACCCTTTTGCAGAAGGCTTTTGCTGTTCACCTCACAGTACTTAGTTTGCTGGCTAACTTCTCTTGGTCTTTGAGTCGAACTCGACAGAGAAATAAAAAAATGCTTTGACTTAATACCTTCATTCAATCTTTAACAATAATAATCAAACATGCTCTGTAATTAATGCACGCTTTTATGGCTCTTTTATTTAATACATCGCCGACAGTTTCTTGGAGTCCATGCCCATGACTGAATCGACTTTGAATGACAAAACCTGAAACAGATTACACATGCAAATACTCGTGTGAATTAAGGAATGGCTCCTCATTGATATCTAGCTTTTACCATTATTTTTCTCGTTTTGTCTCGCACTCCCTTTATCTTTGATTCGTCCACGGATGAAAGAGACTATTTTTGGTGCTGATATTGCCCTTTTTGAAATCACCTGACCAGCCACTCCCTTTATTATTCAAAATGTTACATTCTAGAATTAAACTACTTATACAAACCTTTAAGTTCTAAATTTTTCTTTTATTGTATTAAGTTTAATGCTAAACATGTCAGATTAATCAGGGAATTTGAGAGTATTTTATTTCTTGGTAATAATTCAATGTTTTCTTCTCAGGCCCAGTCTCTCTGAAATGAAAACGTTACAGTTCACAGAAAATAATTTCCAAAACCCCTGATCAGTTCCATAAACTTTGTACTTATAGTCACAAATAACAAACGAAATCAAGTCAAATCTCTTTAAAGTGGTGTAAATCTGAATCAAAATAAATAGCAAAAAATAGGTGTGGCAGGTCACGTGACTACGAAAACCATCATTCAATATGAAACTGATATCCTTTCATGAAAAAAGTCAGGCTGTTTAAAGTGAAAAGCTATAATCCTTTTTGAACCAGATCCCACGACAAATTTCCCAAGACCACTCGAGTAAGGGCAAAATGCAGCTGATTGGGTTCAGTTACAACGAAATATTCGCCTATCACCTGGCTAGTCATAGTCAAGTGCAGAAGATTGCATAGGTCAAATTGTTAAACCAGGAGAGCTACGACCGTTTTACCTCCCACAGGAACCACATAAGGAAAAGTGCTTTGAAACGGGACCGACAGTTTTTCTGTCCTTATCCGAGAAGACTAGAAAGTCTGCAGATGTCATAACAAAGCCAGCACTTTAACTTTCTCAGTTATTTAAAGACCCTTAGTGTTGGTCCAGCTGGGGTTTGAACCCGTGACCTTCCCCTCAGCAGACCGGCGCTCTCCCAACTGAGCTGACCAGGCGGCGGTTAATCACATAATGATCACAAGAGATCATAGATTGCACGCGGAACAATCGGTGACTGCTGTCAACTCACCAAAACAAAGTTAATCAGCATGAAAGCCAGGCATATAAATAGCGGTATCAGCTTGGGATGAAGCTCATAATTGGTTATTATTTCCTTACGGAGCAAAAAATCGTCGTTATATGGCCATAAATTATCTGCAACTTGCAATTCCTGTTCTTCCTCGATTTCTGGTAAATCGTCTTCGTCTGCTTCTTCCAAGAGTTCTCGGTAACGCTACCAGCGAAAACATATAAATTATTTATTGGTCTGCCTGTGGCAAAGCTTACTCTAAAAATGAGCGGCGTCGTTTGAGTAGCTTTTCACTCAGCCAAGAAAGCAATAGACCATTGCTGCCCAATACTCGGCTAGTATATAGGAGTCTTGTTCTGTTTCATTTACAGTAAAACTATTCGCAAACCTGTATTGGCGGTCACCCTCTATTTAGGGGTCACTGACGACCAAAGTCCCGGAAATCTTTTTTCTGAACTATTGTAAAACTGACTTGTATTAAGCGGTTGCAGTCACCTATTCCGAATCCCAGCAAGTTATTTTTCGGATTGTCTTCACCTCTATTCAACGGTCACATGTACCATACTAGTGCAATAGATAAACTATGCATGGCGTTCAGTGGTTGTTCAGCTTCCTTTCTTTTGGTACAAGAAGCGCTACAAACACGGCTAGGTCAATTTGGGCGCTTTCCATTTAGTCAAAATTTCCGAAATTTTTGGTCCGGCGGTAAATGAGGCACGTTTCGTCGGTTCGTCCCACTGGAAAATTCCCAGAAAAAGAGGAAAATCTAAAAAGGTGGCCCCGTTTTCCCGGTTGGAATTTCCGAACGGAATGTCGTGTTCCATTTACGTTTCTCGTAGTTTGTACCAGTTCCAGGTCCACGGTCGGGCACCGCGACGTACTGGGGTTTACGACCAAATGGAACAACGTTTACCAATCGGAAATTCCTCTTTTACTCCCACCGAAATTTCCGGGGTTTTTTCCTAAATGGAAAGCGCCCTTCGTCATGGAAATTTCGCTTTATTACCAACTTTGCTTTGTGGATTAACTCTCAGACAGATTTGTTAAACCTGTATTTCACGGCCAACATGTATATAGCGGTGATGTTAACCATACTCCAAGGGTTCACTACACCGTCAACACAATCTTGACTGTGTATATATGTTCTCAGTTGACCACAAACCGCATTATTTCTTCACTGAATATCATCGGCTGGTGAATTGCACAAAGTGTCAAAACTGAAAAGGCACTTTAAATTTATAATTTCGTTTTACCTAATTAAAAATCAATTACCTCTACAGCTGCATAAAGAAGAATAAAACTCACAAACTCCGTTATGTCTACCCTGAGTCGCATCAGACTTCTCCACGATTTAACAAAGTCTGTTAAACATAAAATCATACATAACGTTATCCTCGGGTGAGATTTTTCTATTTAATTAGCTTTGTCTCTTTGATTCTTTCTTCACCAAAAACGATTCTCGGTCAATGTGATCGCTGTTAAGTGAGAAAGGGCACGCTCGACGTTTTTCTGCTTGCCAGTGCTCACATGACTGTAGTAAAAGTGAATGAAAGAATGAAGTACACTTTAAAAAAATAATTCAGACTATCTTGAACCACAACATATATACCTGTAATTTCAGCTCATCACGATGATCAGAAGCCATATAGAAAGCCTAACCATTTTCTGACATTAACTCTGTTCAAGATAGTTTTCTTCCCGGCCAGTAGCCCGTGTACAGACGTCCCCCTCCCTTCTGAGGGAAGGGGGACGTCTGTACACAGGCTACCGGCCAGGCACAACTTGAAGTCAATGTTGAATACAAAGTGAATGGTTATAACCAGGCATCAGAGCCATGGGTCATTCTCTCTTGATTGAAAGTGTTCGTCCAGACGTAGTTCAGGAACTGCTACAGTTACTGGCTTGCGGCACGCGACATACAAACCGGCGTAAAGACGAGCATTATGGATTGTTTGATATATCTTGAAAAACGGTTTGTGTCCAAGACATTTGTTTTATTACATTCATTAACGAACTCTTAGACAATTCATTGACTCATGGACTTTTAATTGAAAGCTGCGCAGTAAACAACACTTTTTGTTCGATCTGTTTCTCAAAGTGATTGACTTTTTGACAATCTACCCGGGAGTCGTTATCAGTCAATTGTATGTCGGGCCATGTCAGTTGTGATGCGTCAGTAACCATGGTTTAAGCTCAAGATCTCTCACAGTAACTCCTTGTAAGACGTTTACGTTTTCTATAAATTATCAACGTATTTGGGTACACGAAAAAATATATTCAAAGTTGCACTTACCACATGATCTACCGCCAGGATTAGCTTGACATCTTACGTAGAGTGAATACACAGCATAGATCACGAAAAAGAGGGGAATAATCTTCTTAATTTCATTCATAAAGCACTTTGTAACATCAGCGGGTTCTTGAATGGCAGCTTAATGATCAATAATCAAAGTTTCAAGATCGCTTAACTAATTCATGTGGCAGCAGTAGCAAATAGCTGAACCAACTATTAACGTTATGAACGCGCGAGGTTGTCAAATTGCGCATCACTCCTGTGCATAATTCTTGCGTCATCTTCGAGCGCGTGCGCATTTTGAACTTTGAAGATTTTCAACTGTCATCAACTAAATGTTTCTTCTTTCCTTAGTAAGTCAGTCGTAACACCTTTCCTCTCGTTTATCAATAACTATTTTTCTGTATCTTTTTTTTTTTCAAAGACACACTCAAATTTCTCACGCCGGGTCAGCTTTACGTCTGAAACTGCACTTTGGGAACTACTTCAGTTTACAGTTCTTATCCGTTTGAACCTAAAGTTTGCAGGATGGTAGAACTTTGCACTCAAACAATAATCCTATGCTTTTTGTTTTTTCGATTTTAAAGGTGTTTGGAAGGAAACCGACGTCACATGATTGACAGCAAAATTGAAAGTGCAAGTAGTGACGTAACAAGTAGATAATTTTTAAACAGCACAACGGGATAGAAACAAGTATGGAAAATGTTTTTGAAAAGCTCAATTGCTTTAGGAGATGTAGCGTTTTGAAATGTGCATATGTTTCTAAAAATAGCAACAATATGGCGGGAAATTCAAACATCATAGCTTGATAACTTCTCAACCAATGGAGCTTTTCAAAAAAAATTTCAGAATTGATTATATCACGTCGTGCTCTTGAAAAATTATTTATTTTTTACATCATTAGTTGAAATTTTAATTTTGCTTTCAATCATGTGACGTCATTTTCCCGCCAAAGCCGTTTAAATCAAAAAACAAAAACATCCGATTGTTTAGAATGCAAAGTTCTGTCATCCTGCAAAAGTCTGTGCTCAAACAGATAAAAACTGTAAAAGTAGTTCCCGGTCAGAGTGCATTTTCAGACGTAAAGCTGCCCCGGAGTGATTCTGATATAAAGCGCACAGTCACTCAAGCAAAGCTGCGTGCTAATTTAAAGGCGATGTTACACGGAACGATTCGCAACGACGAATTTTAGCGCAACACAGCGTTGCAATGCAATGCAATGTTGGAACATTGTTGTAACCATTCGAAACAATGTCGCAACAATGTTGCAACGCTGGGTTGGGCTAAAAATCGTCTTTGCGAATCACGGTCTCGTGTAAGATCACCTTAAGTTTAGTCAGTGTGTGTTTTGGAAAATTCATTCACCATGTTTGAGTTTATTGGCGTATACTAACAAATAAGATTAAATGGGGCATTCGAAAAGTCTCCTTGTAAAAAGGCTAAAATGCTCTAAGAAACCCCCCACAATCATTCACAGTTAATTTGGTATCCTTTACTTTCACAAGATTACGGCTGACCCTGGAGAAGACCAGTTGCACCATGCCAAATATTGGCCTGGTTGAAAGGTCGTCTCGCCATAGTACAAGCCTCTGCAATCAAATCTGATAACAATATAAACCCAATGTGTTGAAAATAAAGCCAAAAAGCTCAAAGCTTCATTACCAACAAGATTAATATCAGTGCTGCTTTTCTATTTACTTCACCACAAGATTGGTTATTTTACTTCAGTTTCGGTTTCCCTGTAGTACAGCATTCAAAAATTTAATATCTTTTTCTTTTTAATGGTGGGCCTACTTTTCAGTTTGCTGAATAACTCAATAAGAATTTTGCCCTAAAGTGACAGTTATGTATATTGGTCATCAATATTTAAATCGGTTTAAAAGAAGAGGAAATGTGGTTGTTTGTTTTCTTAATGATAACTACATCATGTTTTTTTTTTAAAATTTTATCCATTTTTACTGGGCTCTCTTGCCCGTTTTCAATTTTTGTTTATAAATATAAAAAATGATTTAATTCTTGATTTTAAAAATCCAAGGAAAGCTCATTTTATTTTGACACTAAACTTTTCTCTCGTATCAGTGCCCTAAAATAAAATTCATGAAAAAAATCTCGATTTCATTTCGACCATTTCGTAAAACGAGGAAAAGCAAATTAATCAGATTACTATTTTTCCGGTAGCGACAAAATACACTGAAAATGGAACTGAAGAGGTAAAATTCAAAAGTTCAGCATTTCACTCATCAAAGACCAAATTCAAGCTGGACTATGAATTAAACTGTGCTTCTAATGTCTTACGAAAATTCAAGAAAGAATTTTGTCTCACAAAAAGAAACTGGACTTTCATCTAAATGACTTGCATGGCCAGCGCGATTGGGACTGGGCGTAGTCTGTTGATTCTTTTTACGAGACTGCTAATTATTGAAAAAGCTTTCACTAAAATTGCTCCATCATATCATTTTACCTAAGAAGTAGCTAGGGGTAGTTAGGAAGGCTGTGTTACGTAACGAAATTAACTACGTTTTGCCTTCGGAGAAGTGCTTTATTTCAGGTAAAGAACACTGAAACATACTTTTTAATTAACTGTTATCTGAAGTGTTATAGGACATTTTTTGAAGTTAATTAAAACACAAACAGTGCCAGTTTTTTAGACAATTTTGAGCTCAAGCAGAACTTCTTTCACAAAATACAATAAGATACGTAATGAACGTTTATTTAATTAAAACTGCTGTGAGTTATAGTTAGGTTTCCCTCTTTGAAAGCCATTTTAGACACTTGTCTTACGACATAGGATCGAGCCGATCAAACAAGCTGCAGAACGGTCAAGGCGTACCTTCTTTCTATGAACCTCAAACACATTATAGTTGTTTTTACGTTTTACCTTTCGGCGGAAAATGAAACCAGAAGATCCATCTCTGCCATTCAATTGTAAAATGGTGATAATAGTTTTGATTATTATTGCAGTTTTCGAAATTGAGAAAATCGAAGGTTATCAGATTCACAATGAAAGTCAGGGATCGTCTTTTGGAGTAAAGGAGAGAGAAGAGTCAGATGAACGGCTTATACCAGTTGGTATGTTTGATTTTTACCAAAGTTGCTCTTTTCTGGTCAGTTTTTGCTTGCTTCTAAATGTTCTGTCTCACGAGATTTTAGCCTTAAAAAACTGCGAATAATTTATTTGTAGAAACAACTGACGGAGATTTTGTTGTGAAGTTTCAAGGAAGAAATGTGAGTCTCATAAGCCTGATTGAGCGTCTTCGTAGTCTTAACATTACGACGTTTCAGATTAAGGACTTTCTTGAAAATGTGATCAAACACAAACACTCAAGGACACACTCGTGTGAAGGCAGGTGTTACGTAGAAGAAAGAAGCCATTCTAAAACTTGTTATTGTGATCTGCCTTGTGTTTCGTGGGGTGATTGCTGTTTGGATTTTCACTTGAGGTAAATATCATACTGTTTGTTTGTTTTTTGTTTTTTTTTTTTGTTTCTTGATGGCACGAACTTTGGGTCGCAGTTTCGCAAATCACTATATTTAAAAGATAAAAAAAACACACAAGGTTCACGCGTCAACACTAATACCTTTTGCATCGTTATATTTTTTACCATCCCCACAAACTCAAAGCAGACTGAAACGCCAATGCGCAAATTCGTGTGGTGTCTGAACGTTTTTGAAGACCTTCTTTCCTGCACGTCTGCACTAAAGCAACACCGAACCTTTCATGTTTTCAAAGGGTCATTAGTCAACTACCACACTGATATCAAAATGTAATAAAGGTGGGCTCTCTTAACTGTATTCCTTTGCGTTTGCAGGTGTGGTACATTTAGAAACGCGGGAATTGATGCATTTTTTCGAAATATGACATGCCAGGACTTCAGTAATTCTTCATGGACAGCTGGAGTTATAATGAAATCTTCTTGCAGTTTACAGCCAAAAAGTCGAGACACGAACGAGTGCCAATCCATTCAAGATCTGAATATGACACTGGATAAAGAATTGCCTGTGTTTGACAGGAGCAATAATGTAACATACCGTAGCATTGCTTGTGCGAAGTGCAACAACGCAGGAAACCTTTCGTTCTGGGGTCTAGAAATAGCAAATTGCCGGAGTCCGAGTTTAGAGTCGCTTCAAGCCAATGTTACAGCGATAAAAAGGTTTCTGAAAGAAAATGACCAGTGCTCGTGGCGATATGTACCGCTTTCAAACCTTAAACAACCTTACAAGAGATGTATTCCACAGGACATGGTTTGTGCTTCTAATCAATTACCAGTCATGTCTGTAATCAGGAAGTTATGTTCTTCTTATTCTATGCCGATCATAATAGCTGGTTTAAATACACTAGCTTTCCGAAATCCTCACTGCGCACTCTGCCAACCAAATGAAGGGAAAAAAGGGGATGCAAGTACTATGGAAGTCAGCTCAGCATCTTCCAGTTTTCCGGGACCACCCCTGTCAATCTTATTTGATGTGAGTTCGAGCGTTCTAGATGAGAAGGTGATACAAAAAGCTCAACCGCCCTCAGCGAATTATCAAGATAATCTGGCGTCATCATTTAACTGCAGCTCACGTGAGGGTAATTGTACAGTTATCTATGGCGGTGAAGTATGTACCCTTTTGACGTCAACAATAAATCGTGCAATACCGATACCTTTGAACTCCAGTCGAGTGACAGTGTTTGCGTCACAGATGTTACAGAATCAAGAGAAAGAAATGAGTCTAAACGGAAGTGTGTTTTATCTTGTGTGTCCAGATAACCAGAACCCCAAAGAATTGGAGCGGGAAGCCTCTACGACCCTTGGGCAAATAACATTTGCTGGCACAATCGTCTCGATTGTCTCGAACTGTTTTTTGCTAGTTGTTTACCTATCTGTCAAACAACTGCGTAACTTACCTGGAAAATGTCTCATTAGCCTCCTATCGGCAATGCTGTGCAACCACATTATTTTTCTTTGTGCTGCTAAGTTCCAACAAGTTGAGCTTTACTGCAAAGCAATCGCGATCTGCCTACATTTCTTTGTTCTGGCTTCCTTTTGGTGGATGAGTGTCATGGCGTTTGATACAGCAAATGCGTTTAACGTTTATGGTTAGTATATATAATAACAGTTTTCAATTGAATTACTTTTAAAAGATACTTTAAAATTTATGTAACACAACAAACACGCAGGTGTGAGGAGCTCCAAGCATTCGTCTTGTTCTTGAATTATTTTGTTTCTACACCCGAGAGTTGATAAAAGTGAAGCTATCTGTATTTGTATGAATCGTGATTCTAAAACAACCGCTTTGAGAAAATTTGACAAGCAGATCGACAAGGAGTAGGTGGGACATTATGTTGGTGGTGAGGTGATGATGATGATGATGATAATGGTGATAGTGATGATAGTTTTGAAAGTGATAGGCCTTTTATTTTGCATTAGTTGATCACGTGATCAACACGTGATCAACTTTTGGTAAAAACGGAAACTGTTCGCTTCTGTAAATTTTTTTTAGCACGAGCTGAGAGAACATATTAAAATTAATTAACCTGTACATTTTCAGCCGTATATCTCAAAAGTAGCGATTGTAACGGCCGCCGAAAGTTTGAAGGACTTGTAAGAGACGAAAAACTTTTGCCATCCAGTCACGCTTGAATGATTTTCCATACAAATCCTCGTAAATTTTGAAGTTTTCATTTTGTCGTGAAATATTTCCTTGAGCATTATGGGACTCAAATCTCCTTTTAATTCATAACAGGCACTTTGACCCCTTAAATGCGAAAAGAAAGTTTAACGACAGTTTAAAAATTCCAAAATTGACAAGGAAACAATGAGAGTAAGAAAGATTATCATGATGACGATGACAATTTTTTAAAATATATTCTAAATTTTTTAAATATATTTTATTTTGTGCAGTACGTGACACAAGGAGGCAAGCTTCTGACATCAGAAAGACTTTCATCAAATATTGTATTGTTGGCTGGGCATTTCCTGGAATCATTGTGACTGTGTGCGCTGTGCTGGACTCCACTGAAACCTTCCATGTTGGATATGGTATGAAAACATTACAGTTATTAAGACTATGGCGAATAACGTCTCAATCCTCTATTGAGCACCCCACTTCATCTCAAAGAAGCACTCCTTATCAGAGCAGGGGCGGATCTAGGGGGAGGGTGCAGGGGGTGCGATGAGCAGCCTAAACCTGAAGAACATTTTTGTTAGAGTTGGCGTGATGTCCCAAACGATTTTGCCGACATAACGATATTTAGATTTAGATTTAGATTTAGAAATCAACAGGGTTTTCAAATTGCACAGCTTGTAACATGTCTTTCGTTTTTTTCTATTTATTTTTTGCTTTTTCAGGAAATTCTTTGTTTTGTTGGATCTCGGATTCAACGGCTAAAGCTGTTGCCGTGGTAACGCCAGTCTGCCTCGCGTTGGCGTTTAATGCAGTGTGCTTGACGAAAAGTTTGTACGGTATCCATCGCCTGAAAAAAGTATGTCACCCACACATTCTACAGGCAATATTATAAAGAACATTTTTCAATTGTCGTGTAATCTATCGTAAGTCAGTCATAAGGTTCTTAAAACAGTTTTTCGTATCATTTCTTCTTTCTTCTCCAGGATGCCGGAATAGCAGCAGCTAACACGTCCAGCCGTGTTTCGCTACCAATCATCTGCATCAAACTGACAGTGATCATGGGATTGAGTTGGATTATGGAATTAATCGCCTCCAGTTGGCAACAAGCCGAATTTTTGAAATATCCTTCTAATCTGTTGAACAGTATGCAAGGTAGGTTCCATCGATTATAGTTTAAAGTAAAGCGATATCGACAAGAAATGATCACATAATTGAACTTCTATTACTTTCTTGCAGGATTTTTCATTATGTTGTGTTTTACCACTACAAAAAAAGTACGAGGGCTTCTCAATGAAAAAATTCGCAAAAGACGTAATCCCAGGCGAAATCAAATTGAGCTGCAAACAAGCATGACTCGGTACACAGAAGGCGTTGCTGGTACATATACTCCCACCTACACGACATCGCAGTCGACGCTATGCAACTAAGCAGAATAAAATACCTTCAGGAAAACATCGAAGTTAGTTGATACCCTAACTCCATTCTGAAAGACCACCTGATGGAGTAGTAGACATTGATTTAGGGCCAAATAGGCCAGATAGGACTTAAAAAGTAGCTAGAGATGAAATCACTTCGGACTTGGTTTAACAGCGTAATAACCTAAATGACCGCATAAATAGAAATACAGGAGGAATCTTTCAAGAACTGTTCAATTTTTAAAATCTTAAGGATTGAAATTTCATTGTTGAAAATGGCGATCAGTATGATATTGAGTTTGAAATAAATGAAACAAAAATTTGAATCAAGGATATCATATACTTTCGCAATTTGTAATAATCATCGCACTTTGCAATATAGCTGTCGCAAATGTAATTAATCGTGTCGCACTTTCTCATAAAATAATTGTCGCAATTGTACTGATAGCTGTCCATCAAGAGTCATTATGGCTCTTGCTGTCCATGGCGTGTTGTAAAAAAATAAGTTGTCGAAATTTGTGATGCAGTCTAACCTCCACGAACGACCACTTCCACAACGACCATCTCTTTCCGGGCTTTTTATAACGGCCACTTTTTTTGGCGGACAGTCCATACATTGACTCTTGTTTAAACCTCTCTACAATTGCCACTTTCTTCTGCCCCCGAGGTGGCCGTTGTAGAGAGGTTCAGCTGTAATTCACTTTGTAATAATCTTTAGTTATCATAGTCTCTTTCCATGAGACTTGCTTTTATGACTTTGATCCCTTTCAAGACTTAAAACTTACGTGACGTGTTAGTCTCCCTCGCAGCCGTTTTTTGAAGGTCACGCAACGTGACATCCAAAAAAACGGCTGCGAGAGAGACTAGTGACCTGTCGGCTTGTTCGAAGTTCTATTCAGTGTCTATTACTTTTGGTGAGTTACGCGCTTGATGACGTCATCACCTTTGAATATGGCAGGGTACCATTCTTGTTTTTAAGATAATTAACTCTCAAAACGTTTATTACAAAGTGCGATGGAGTGATTACAATTTGCGACAACTTTTAGTATCAGCTTCATAGGACGTGCGAGGCTCTTACGCTACTCTTACGCTACACTGAAACGATTATGAGCAAAAAAACCCGACTGTTGTGCAGTCTATTTATCACAAAACGCAATGGAAAGTTACAAGAGAGAATCCCATTATTATCTCTTGACAGTTATTAAAAATTGCAACAGCTTTTTTACGACAAAGTGCGACACGAAGTTTATTTCAAATTGCGACAGGTACAACAAAGGGCGATGACTATTGCAAATTGCGACTACCATGGTATAAACATTAGCCTTATCATCGGATGATGATCACAAATAATGACGAAAGATGATTAGTTTTAAATATACAAAAACGTCTGAGTCCGAGACTAGAGCCAAAAATTTGAAAGTAATATTAGTAGAAACAAAACAACCTCATACCGAACAAAACTTTTTAGGCTGTTTCTGGGCTTCACAATAACTGCGTTTATTGCGGCGTTAACTACCTTACTGTCAACATCATAGCGATAAAAATCTATTAGCTTGCTAAAGTTATCTGAGAACTTGTTGAAATATTTCTCACGACGGATACAAGAAAGCAGACAAACAACCAAGTTACTCAGGCAAGGACGGAGAAATACGAGGTTGTCCCTGATTTGTAAGGTACGAGTAGCCAGCTAGAAGATATGACTCTTAAATAAAGTTGTTCAGTTCAGTAAAAAACAACGCTCCCATCAGTTCATAGATCACTATTGTCTCATTCCTTAACGTTGTTTTTGGCCTGTGTTCCTTCCATTTGCGGGTTTCTAGAGCTCACCTCAAGGGATACACCGATTTCTCAGCGACAAACCCGCCCGGCCTCCAACGTCGAATGAGATTCTTAACTCCTTCGCGATAATTCTCGTTGAGCACAAGGTATAGAATGGGATTAATGCCACTGTTTAGATGAGCCAGAAACAGACGCCAGAATAACACCTCACAGGGAACTCGGATTTTATAGGAAAACAAAATAAGCTGAATGAAAAACAGAAGCCAACATAAGACAAATACAACCACCACTATAAAGACCATGCGAAGCACCTTCTTCTTTATGACGTCGTCTCGCCTATGTTCTCTTCCCACTCCTCTTGGAACAACTTCTCCAGGAGATTTTCTGAGTCTCAGTGAAATAAAAATTCCCGAGTAGAGTATAGCAATCACCGATAAAGGTACCGCAAATAATCCAATCAAGGCGAACTGATAGTAAGTCTTCTCCGCTCCTTTGTAAAAGGCATCGTCTAGAGACAGTAAGCATCCGAGATAACCGTTTTTGCCCACTGTAATCTCTAGCCCGTACAACATCGGCAGTCGAATCGCAACCGACAAAATCCAGGTGAAAGCTATGATTATTTGGCAAGTTTTCTTTGTGATGAAAGTCTTGAGTGGGAAAACAACGGCAAAAAACCGATCGCAGCTAATTGCAATCACAGTGAATATAGAGACTGCTATCGCTGTTTGATGCATGAACACGGAAAATTTACAGAATATCAGTCCTAATATTCCACCTACAAGCCAACGATATCCGGTGAAAGAGACGGATATCGAGCGCGGCATGTACAGCGTTATAAGGAGATCTGCAATACACATGTTTACAATGAAAAAGTTGATAGTTTTCCTCATTCGCCGTACTTTCCAGACCACCGTTATTATGGCGGAGTTTCCACACAAAGACACAATTACCAGAATACAATATGTCATGACATGAACCAACTTAACAGGTGTCGAATCTCTCACAAAGCACTCTTCTACGGCGCCGTTTCTTTGTTCTGGTCGAGCTGTGGTATTCAAGCTTTCGTTTGTAGACATGACTTCGATGCGTAGGGTCTAACTTTACTATAACGCCGCCTTTAATTTCGGTTAACAAGTCTATGCAACTATTACTGAAATTCAGCCGCTTCTTGTTGGTCAATTCAGATCAATGTTTTCGTATCGAGATCAATTGATACAGAACCGATTCCAGTAGCATTTACCCAACAGACTACCGAGCGTTTGCCTTCCAATTGTCGCCGCATTGAATCATTTTTCCAGCTCTTTCATTATTGCGTTAATAATATTCCGAAAGACATTACTAACGACAACACAAATAAACCATCCAAATACAAATACATCTTTCAGATGGGTCTTAAGATATGTTAAGAACTTAAAATAACAACAACCCTTCTTGTGCCCACTGACTGGTACAGTAAAAACTTAGCGGGATATTCTTAAGTTACTATAAACGTTTGACTCGAACTTGTGACCAAACAAACTGGTGACTTCTAAATGATCGCGGTTATTTCTTAAGGGAATTTTAGACGCGAATCGCAATTAAGTTGTCTCTTTTTTCTTTGGAATTGTTTGGCAAATTATCACTACATTTTTGACAGTTCAAGGAAAGGTGCAATTTGGTAAATATTATTTTTTTTTTTTCTTGTTTGACGATATTTCAACGCATCCGTTTCAGAGAATTTAGCGTTTAGATATGAAATTTTAAGGACTGCTTTTGGTAGCTTCAAGCAAAAGGGGATCAGAGAGGGACTTGGTGTAACTCGAACTATTTACCGAAAAATGGTCTTATAAGTCAGCACAAAAACGAGACGCAAGTAAGCCCCGGCAACTTTTGAAAAATAAAGGGAAATTATTCTCAAAATATTCCGCCAATAATAAATCCGAGTTGAGTGGCCTACAGTAAGTACATGCTGTGTGGAAGTTTAAAAAATAGACTAGAATTGCTTATGTGTTCATTCAAAGCAAACACGTCAGCAAAAAAATTGCGCACATTTGCGTAATTGATTTTTAAGCGCAGGTGGAAGGGTAGTGGGCAGGTTACACGTTTGCCAAAAAGTCCTAATTGATTTTTAAGCGCAGGTGGAAGGGTAGTGGGCAGGTTACACGTTTGCCAAAAAGTCTGAGTTTTATCAAAGCACAAGTATAAATTGTTATGAATCTATCCAATGTTCTCACAAGCCCTGATCAACCGAATCGCAAGTTATCGCCAGGTTTCGGACTTTTACACTCTTTATTTTTTAAAAACCACAATTTATAATTAATATGCAAGCCTGAAACGGGTATTGACACACCTTGTTTCAGTTGACAAGCACTTAATGAAATTTCGTATTTTTGCTTCGTAAACATTATTATTGGGTGGCTTGATCTTTCGACATTTTATTTTTAATAAAATTTATTCTCATCTCCACAGCCTCTTGGAGTTCAGGTAATCTGAAAATGTTGGGAATTTCGTTTTTCGCTAGTTATCACTACCTATTGCACCGATTTACTACAGCAACCAAGACACGTTTTTTCCTGGAATATTTTTCATGAGATGACATACATCATCTTCCCTTCCCTTCTCAGGACTGTTTCCAGAGTAATGAACAAATACATCTTTGAAACATGCTGTAGTTTTGTGTTGACTCTTTCCCGATTGCTAATCTCTAATTTTGCCACTGAATTTTAAACACTCATTAATAATTCATAAAGAACAAACAAAAGAAATTAATGTTTGATGAGTGCCTTTATATCTGATAAAGACGCGGCTAAACTTCACGTCCAATTTTTTTTAGACCAAAATAACCCCCAATCTAAATATTAGTGCAAGAATGAGTTGATCTACATCAGAGATTTTGAAGCCGTTCAAAAAACTTGCAGTCTTGTATTATCAGTTTTAAAAATTCTCGGCTTCGCCTTGAGTTTTTAAACCTGATAATATACTCTTGCTCGTTTTTAAACAGCACATAATAGCCGCCCATTTCGATTCAAAGGAATAGAAATAAAGGAGCCATAAATAGTTGAGGATAAGAGATAGTGGGGCTGTTCATTGAAGAATAATTGATTAATAATAATAATGATGATGATGATGATTATGATGATGATGATTTTCAGAAACCTTTGGGCTTATTTAAACCAATCGTCACTACACCCTTTTTTTTCATCCACCGGAAACCAACTTTCACTTGCTAGCATAGACGTCAACTTTCATTTTTCCAACAGTCAATCACCAATAAACAGCGCGGAAGAGGTTTCATTTGAATGGTCACGAATAAGGATTTTATCACAGACTCAGACGGCGCGCAATTTTGCATTGATTTTGGGACGAGAAAATTCGTACAGCACTCACGACACTATGAATAACGTTTTATTTGTTTTGCACGTAGAGGAATGATAAGCTGACTTATATACTGCGGGAAGAACATAAGCCACATTCCAAACATAACTACCCCAGCAAAAAACCCTTATTGATTTTTACAGAGAGGGGCGTCAGACCATAAATCAAGGTTTCAAACTTGACGTCAAATTCTAAAGCATATCTAAAAGTATGGCACTATTTTTGATTCTATTTTTTTAAAAAAAAAAAAGCACCTTGACATACAGGGATTTGAACGTGCTTGTGACGTGTTCAACGTATCAGCTCGTTAGCGTTTATGCCTTTACTGTTGGCCACTCTGCACAGGATTTCCTCTTTGTGTTCATCTCATCGTTGGACAGGTAACTACAATGACCGTTCAACAGCTTTCAAAAACTCGACCACATTCTTCATGGCTTCATCATCAGAGGACACGGTATTTTCACATGCTGTGCGAGCTTTAATTCCAAACTCTTTCGCCTGAAAAGATAATTTTATAACATGTTACTACAGACAATAAAACTTGGCTTTCGGAGAAGTACAAGTGCCATAAAAATGTTTCCCTTTCAAAACACTGTGTATCCTTCAGTATTCCAATCTGCGTTACCGATTCGGCTCGAACATGGACCTTCTCTTCATCAGGATTCGGCTTTCTAAACACTTTTTGAAGAAAATAAGCCGCTCTACTAGGTACTGCGAAAATATCTGTCTTATTAACACAGCCAGCCCATTCGGGACCTGTGCGCTGTTGTTGCGGACTACCTTAATTATTTTCGCACCTGATGACTTATTTTTCACTTTGCTCGCTTTCCTTTATTCTTTTTACATAACCCCTTTTTATTATTCACTGTCTGAAAAGACTAAAAAGTTGGTGGCGGCTTTGATTGTAACAGGGGAGCGCGGGGCTGAAACAGAAGCTGATTCCCCTTATCATATTCCCCGGCTGATATTCCCCTCAACATGTATAACCGTCCCAGTGAAACAACACAAGTCAGAATTTTGAATATTAATTTAACGAACTGACAACATTTTCTTGAACTTCATTTTCTTCGTCGGCAATAGTCATAGCGCAATGTTCTCCAAACTAGAAATTCGCTTCACCGGCTGCGTCAATTTTAAACAAATTTCACATTTCTAACGTCTACCTGCACACATGCTGCTTTGCAACGTGACTCGTCCGACGACTGACACAAAAATCTGTGGCGGAGGGAGGTCCAAAAGAGTTTCCAAAACTGCTCAGCCTCAACGTTACCTTAACGCCTAACATTTTCCTGTGAGTTACTCATGTCTTTCGGGTAAAACTTCCGTTTGACTACTCCAAACACCTGGTACCAGGTGAATATATCACATACCCCCTCGTTCCAGGTAAATAACCATTACATCAGGGCTGCAACGTAGCCAAAAAAAAACAAAATAAACAAACAAACAAAACACGTGCTTACTTTAGGCATGTCCCCCAGGATATACTGCAACATGGCTGTGGTAAAGTATATTTTACACATCACTGCTGGAGTCTGCACCGATTGTTGTTCTCGCAGGTCTAATATGGCATTTATAACCTGGATAGCCTCGGCTTCCTGGGCTTCATCTAAAAGAAAAAAATGGCAAATTTACATGGTTCTACGCCTAGTCTAAGGGGGTTTTGAGATCACTGCTTCTCGTATTTAATACCTTACGGCTCTTTTTACAAATGCTTTGCAAGTGGACTGAAGCATTAATAAGTGTATTGGACTAGGGACAGTTAAGGATGGAAATATGCTGGAGATTGAAAAGATGGACAAGTGTTGATCACGTTCCTGGGGCTATGTCGAAAAAATTGATCATGTTTAATTATATTATGAACTTAACTGAGATTTCTAGGTCACAAATTTTGGATAATTTATTTCCGCAAAAAAATTACCACCACAATGGGTGAAATGCTTTTGGCGATGCCTCCCAAGGGAATATCGTTGTTACCCTTATCTAACTTCCTACCTCTCCAAGACTTGCAACCCCATGCATCTATCTCCGGATTTTCAACCCCAGTCCTCCATCATTTGGCAATTGTGAGTTTGCAATTAAGACGGTGTTGTGTCGAATTGCACTATGGGATTGTTTTAGGAGACGAATTTTGGCCCGGTTGGGTGTCCTGTGAACCTCATAACAGCCAATAAAACAAGCGAGTTCCCGAGACATTCCCACAATGCAATTCGACAAACCGTACCAAGTCTTACTTGCAATCCACAGAGAGTGGTTTCTTCAACTGAGCAGATATACAGCTGCTGAACAGTGAACCTAAAAAGATTTAATAAGTACAACAAAAAATTTACCCAAAATTTCAAAGTCCGTCGGGAGACCTGAGTTAAAAGCTGGACCTATACCAGATGGCTTTGCGGGCGTCTTGGTTCGTTGACGTAATAATCTGCTAAGGTGCTCGTACCAGATATCAGTCACCTACAGACAAATGGAAACAACAGTACTAAGGATTACCTTCACATGCTACATAGAGAACTGCGCGTTTAACTAAGTTTTTAATGGCCGTTGCTATGGCAGATCCGGTGCCCTGGCTCCAGAGATCCGTTCTCAAAATACCTAATATGAAATAAACCGTGCTTACGGTTTGATAAGGCTCCAGAGACGAACGGTTATTTTTTCCTCTCGACGCCTCGCGCCTCATTGACGCGGCTTCGCCGCGAACCATCAGTATCGATAAGAAAAACATATCGTCTGGAACCCAGGGTACAGATCAGGTGGACTAGCAATCAGACAGGATTGAATCGCGTTGGAAGAACTCAGATTTTTTTCCTAGTTAAAATTCACCACCTAATTTATTTCACTGCGACGTTCCAACCCTAGTAGTATTAAGAATGTTTGTCACATAACCCTAGTCTAATGGCCCTAGCCCTCACGAGGTCTTCAATAGCTCAGTGCTTGCCAAGCACCTTGGCCAGAAGGTTATACGTTCGACTGTTGTTGGGAGAATTCCGATTTTTTGTCTTTGTCATTTCTGTCACTGACAGGAAAAATATCATTCTAATCTGCTAATGAGTTTTTGTTTGACAACACTGAGAGAGAGGGTTTGGAAAACGTCTAAGTGTGGACACTGGACAGGGCTTCAGTGTGGGAAACGCGTTCATAGTTCTCACTGAAGTGACCAGGCATCTACCAAAGCAAACAGGTTCAGTGTTTGTTATTTTGTCTTTTTTAGACACAGACAAGGTATTACACCCTAGTCATATCATCATCAGTTTTTAATCCTTTAAGTTTTACAAGGTAAGAATTATAAAAACAGTAGAAAATAGGACAAGGAGAAAACATATTGTAAAACGACAATAATATTAAGATTAATATTTGAAAATATTTATTCTTTGGGAACTCGGCGGCCTGAGAGCCAGCTGATGACTGGAGCTGGCTCCTGCTGATGATGATGATGATGACGAAGTTGTTGCTGATAATAATGACGATGAAACAGACGACGACGATGATGATGATGATGATACTGATTTCATACTGGAATGGAGTAAAACCTATATTACATGGACACTCTAGGCGCCTTCGCTGGTGTACCATTGTTAGATTTGTCGCGTCTTCTTGTAACAAGTTCACTCTACAGAAAATGAAAATGGAAGAACAGTTTGGTTCTCACTGACGGTTATGTCCGCTTAACTCTGGGTGCAAATTTTGAAAAAGGTCTGCTGTATACAAGTTTCAGTGTCTCTACGTTAAACTTATTCATGGATTCGCGCCATGCAAATTTTTTGCTTGTGGAATCAAAAATCATGGCAATTTTTGCTAGTGGAATCCGGAATAAAGCTCAAGGAATCCGGATCCCACTAACGATTGGAATCCGAAATCCAAGATCTACTGACAAAAACTCTGGAATTCACGGTGTGGAATACAGAATCCAAGACTGTCTCGGTTTATCTTACATGGGGGAATGGATAATTTACTCATAATAAGGCAATCAATTTTCTGTGAAAATTTTGCTCCGATGAGGCGTTCAATCGTGGCAGCAGAGTTCATTCGTTTCGATCCATGAACTTTACTCTCACTGGTCTATCAGGAATAAGAATTCCCCTTACAAATGGCTCGACAAGTTCTGCGCCAGGAGGGTAATGAATCTCAAACTGCTGAACGATTCTGGCTAACAGAAGATGGAGTTCAAGCTCGGCTATACGGCGGCCAATACACATTCGCATGCCAAATCCAAACGGGAGGGAAGAAAAAACTTCTTTGGCTTCATAAAACATGTCGCTCTTTAGGTTGTCTTTTTTATCGCGAAGCCATCTTTCTGGTCTGAAAGCAGTGGGTTGCAGAAACACGTTTTCGTCTCGACTCATGTGATAAATATGCATGTGTAGCTCCGTGCCCGCGGGAATGTGATATCCGCTTAAACTCAGGTCTTTGCTGGAAATTCGACTAAGGATCGTTAGCGGCGGATACAACCGAAGGGTTTCTCTCACCCAGGCTCTGAGGTAAGGCATTTGGGCAATTGTATCTGGCGATGCGTGGCTTTGTTCGCCGAGTACAGACAGTACTTCTTGTCGGAGAATTGCTTGTTTCTCTGGGTTTCTGGCCAACAGATATACGACCCACTGCATTGTATTAGAAGTTGATTCCACTCCCGCAAACAGAATATCAATCACGCTCGCAAGTAAGTCCTCTTTTGTTAGGTTTCCACTCGACAGGAGAAATTCAAAAAATCCTATTTTCCCTCCACTTTCCCTTTCATTTGGTTTCATCTTTTCCCGTTCTTCTAACTCCTTTAATCTTTGTTCGATGAACATTTCAGCATAATCGTACATCTTATCAAAGTTGTCAAACATCTTCTTGACGGGTTTCGGTTCGAAGATCTTCACAAGCCAAATCGGATAAAAAATGCTCGCCATGGTCTGCTCAAGAAACTCTCCGATGGCTGTTATGAAAGCCTGAGCGTCCTCGTTAACTTGTGCATCGAGACAGCCAAATCTCTTGTCGAACAACATTTCCCCAACCGACTCGAAGGACCATTTGAAAAGCTCGTTGTCGAGTTCCTTGACTTCATATTCTCTCTCAGAACCCGGGCGCTCTCGAATATTTTTCACTCTATCGCAGAAAGCAGAGACAATTTCGTTGAACGCGGAGGAGTAGTCTGCAACTTCCACAGGCCGAAGCATCCGCTTGCTGATTACACTTCGGTAGTTGTGCCATACGGTATCATTGGCGAAAAATACTCCAGGTTTCTTCTTGCGTTTTTCTCGATAATAATCGAAGATAGGAGACCTAAACCGTTGCGGGTATTTCGGTTCATTTCGCAACACTGTCTCCACATCTGCAGGATCGCTAAGCTGGACGGCTTTAAAATCAGGAATCTCAATGAGGTAAATTTTCCCGTATTTTTTAATACCTTCGGCTTGTAACGGTAACATTCGTTTCCCAAGAGGTTCTCCACTGAATCCAAGAAGCAACACAGTCCAGGCTGATTTTATTATGGGAAGATTTAAAGGTCCTGGAAGGTCCGCAAGTGTTTTGATGGAATTTGCGGCGCCTGCATCACTCGAATGATGAACAGTAGACGACATGGCCATTCTAGTTGCACGAAAAATGAAAAGACGTGGATATCTGCTAGGAAGGTACGCCACTTTAGCGGCAGTCAACTTGATACTTGCTAAATATGCCATTCGTTCGGTTTTACCTACAAAATGTAAAAGACAAAATTCCTTTCCTATTCACATGTCACATTCTGAAATAGATATAAATTGAATGCAAATGTCCGTTAGTTACGTCACACAAGCTAAGGTCATGCATACAGTTGACCAAAATATTGCTGCCAAAGTAACGCATGCAAACAAAAGTACATGGCTGATACAACGGAAATGAAAATAAGAAAATTTCGTTTTTTATTCCAGGTTCACTCATGAAGGTACGTAACAGGGTTTTCTTTACCCAGTAGCAAAATTGATACTCGAAAAAATATTGGCCCTATTAGCTCTCTATTCATGCATCCAGCTTCACGCGTCCCTGCCTACAGTAACCATTACTAATCAAAACTTCTATCATATCATTTGAGCACTCAACTGAAGCCTTCTGCAGTGGCTTCACGCGCAAAACAATTTTTTTTCAGGACTTTACAAAGAGATTCCTTTTTTTCGAAATTTGTGAGTGGACACAATAGATCATTATTTCTCCGGTCCTGTAAAGTCTGTAAAGACTAGTACACTGAGTCAAAAAGTATTGGCGAGTAAAGAGATTTGGCCTATTTTTTTACACTATTCTTGCATTTCACATTGTTTAATTCGTGCTTTAGAAAGACTGTTACGGTCCATTGCAACGCATTAATTTCTAAAGAAGACTCATGAATTACTGCAACTTGACCAACTTGATTTAGTCAATTGGTGGGAAGGAAGTCTATAATTTGAACGACCTTTGTCGACGTTGTTTTGTCTTGATTCGTACTCTATGCCTTCGGTGTTTAATGTGGGGGTGTTAATTTCTAAAATCAAAGACAATATTTAGTGAAGATACTGAAACGAGAAACCAGAAACAAAAGCGTCGTATCAGAACTAACTTTCTCATCCCTAAATGCACACCATGATAATAAATTTGTCTCTTGAATAAAATGATCATAACGCAATCAGTTTTTAACACAACGTCATTGCTTGTTTTTGTTTTGTTTTTTGTTGTTTGTTGACATTGTTTTGTTTCATCGTTGCCAACGTTAGTTTCTGGTTCGATGCTCACCAGCAAGTCCAATACAACGTCAATTGTTTCAAGCTATTCCATTTGAATGCGTGCATAAATTTCACATGTTTGATTTCTTGTTTCTTTTCGAAAGACCTGGATGTGTTCGTGGCTAGCCTGTGTACAGACCCCCCCCCCCCCCCTCCCCTCAGGAAAAATCGAAGGTCTTCTCCAATTTTTCTGGGGGGAGGGGAGAGGGGGGTGGTCTGTACACAGGCTAGTTCGTGGCCTCAGCTACCACGAGTCTCCTTTAGCTCAGGGGTACATGATCATCTTGAATAGTAAATGTCATGGTCTGCCTGCGGTCTTCAGTCATGTGATCAGAAAACATGTGCTTGGTTGTTCTTGTATTTCTGGGCGGACATTTAAAGGTTGAATGTATCGCCAGCGTCCTTCTTAAGTGTTTGGGACCGCCATCGTTACAGCAACCAGATGGGGTGCTTACAATTTGCACAAACTACCCACCCGAGGAGAAATCGTGTGCATAAACATTAACTGTAAAATTTGACGTGGTTAGGTTGAGGAACGACCCGCCACAAAGTTTATCCAAATCAACTGAACAGCCTAAAAAGACTAGAAAAATTGCATTGCCTCAAATCACAGGCCATGTTTTCCGTTTTCCTTTTAAGTGCCAGCTCCACAATACATAAGAAGTGGTAGCTGTTGGTTGGGAACCGCAAAACAATCCTGTAGTAACTATTATAGCGCGAAAAAGACGGAAGCTATCTGATAATACGCATACTCGGGCGACATAATTCTTTTAAAATTTAGCACAATGATAATAACTTGCACTGACAATGAAAACTTTCTTCCAACTTTTATTCTTATAAGGTTTGTCGCAGCAAATGCTGTAAGTCCATCAGACATAAAGGACAATTTAAGACCTCTAATCCTTCAGACACGAGCTGTCACCTTTTGCAATGGTTCTTTACAATTCAATTTAACATTGAAAACTGACAGTGCATTTTCTTACTTTTATTGTCCCTTGGGCAAAGTCCGGTGCTGGTAATATAAGCTATGTTTACCGAAGAAGACATTGATTGTTCACCCCTTGAGCAACACGTACGACGAGTTACTAATCTTGAGTGTATCCGCGAGTGAGCATCCCGTAAAAAGGAAACACAGGTTAGGGGTGTGGCATTCACATTTCAGTAAAACTCGCCGAAGACCTGTGTTCTATGGCGTCATTTACACAATTACATGATGATGATGACGATGACTGGCTGTGACGTTCATGTTAATAATGACGATTCAATGCCTGGAATGTACGTAGTGAAAACTGTATTAAGCGGACAGTCGAGACCCTCGCTTGTGTCCTCTTAATACAGGTGTCCGTTAAATACAGGTTCTTTTTAAGGAAAATTCCAAAGACTGGGATTCAAGAAACCTTTGGAGCTCACTGAAGCTTAATACGGTATGTGCGGTTCATATGGGGTCCACTAAATATTGGATGCTTACTATTTACACAAACCATTCGGATGGAAATGGCATGAATAGCCATTTAACGATTATATAACCAAAACTTCCGTAAGCGACCAGCCAAAATTTCCCGTTTACACGGGCAAATGGCAAGCGGCCAAGTTTCACTGTATCTAGATTACGGATGGGTAATTTACTCAAGAAACAGCCAATCAGTTTAATGTGAGAAGTTATAGCATAAGAACAGCGTCCAGTCGTGGCGGCAGAGTTCATTTGTTTCGATCCACGAATTTCACTCTCACTGGTCTGTCAGGAATCATAAGCCCCCTGAAAAAAGGCTCCACATCATCTGCGTCAGGAGGGTAACGAATCTCAAACTGCTGAACGATTCTGGCTAACAGAAGATGGAGTTCAAGCTCGGCTATACGGCGGCCAATACACATTCGCCTGCCAAATCCAAAAGGAAGGGAAGAAAATACTTCTTTGGCTTCAACAACCTTACTGTTTTGTAGGCTGACTTTTTTACCACGAAGCCATCTCTCTGGTCTGAAAGCGTTGGGCTCCTCAAATACATTTTCATCTCGACTCATCTGATAAGGAAGCAAGTGCAGCTCAGTGCCTGCGGGGATGTGATACCCGCTTAAAATCAGGTCTTTGTTGCTAATTCGAATGAGGATCGTAACTGGCGGATATAACCGAAGGGTTTCTCTTACCCAGGCTCTGAGGTAAGGCATTTGGGCAATTGTATCTGGCGATGCATGCTTTTGATCGCCCAGTACAGACAATACTTCTTGTCGGAGAATGGCTTGTTTATCTGGGTTTCGCGCCATCATATAAATCACCCACTGCATTGTGTTGGAAGTTGTGTCGATTCCACCGAATAGAATATCAATCACGCTGCCAAGCAAGTCCTCTTTGGTAAGGTTGCCACTCGACAGGAGAACTTCAAAAAATCCCACTTTCCCTCTACTTTCCCTTTCCTTTGGTTTCATCTTTCCCTGTTCTTCTAACTCCTTCAATCTTTTCTCGATAAACATTTCAGCATAATCGTACATCTTATCAAAGTTGTCAAACATCTTTTTCACGGGTGTCGGTTCGAAGATCTTCACAAACCAAATCGGAAAAAAAGCACTTGCCGTAAAGTGCTCAAGAAACGCTCCGACGGCTATCTTGAAAGCCTGAGAGTCCTCGTTAACTTGCGCATCCAAACACCCAAATCTTTTGTCAAATACCACTTCGGCAACCGACTCGAAGGACCAATTAAAAAGCTCCTCGTCGAGTCCTATAACTTCATTTTCTCTCTCAGAACCCGGGCGCTCTCGAATATTTCTCACTCTATCGCAGAAAGCAGAGACAATTTCGTTGAACGCGGAGGAGTAGTCTGCAACTTCCACAGGCCGAAGCATTGGCTTGCTCATTACACTTCGGTAGTTGTGCCATACGGTACCATTGGCGAAAAACAATCCAGGTTTTTTCTTGCGTTTTTCTCGATAATACTCCAAGATAGGAAAATTAAGCCGTTGCGGGTATTTCGGTTCATTTCGCAACACAGTCTCGACATCTGCAGGATCGCTAAGCTGGACAGCTTTCACGCCAGAAATCTCAATTAGGTGGATCTTGCCGTATTTTTTAATACTTTCGGCTTGTAACGGTAACATTCGTTTCCCAAGTGGGAATCCAAGAAGCAGCCAAGTCCAGGCTGTTTTTATCACGGGAAGGCTTAATGGTCGTGGAAGGTCCGCCAGTGTTTTGGTAGAATTTGCGATGCCCACCTCTTTCAGCTCTTTGCGCGAAGGATGAACAGTAGACGACATCGCCATTATAGTTGCACGAAAAATGAAAATCCGTGGATATCTGCTAGGAAGATACGCCTCTTTAGCGGCAGTCAATTTGACACTTGCTAAATATGCCATTACGTAGAAAATGTAGAAGACAAAATTTCTTTCGTATTCAAATATCACATTCTGTAAGGGATATTAACTAAATGCAAATTTCCAGCTCTGTTACAAAAACATTTGGATAGCATATTGCTGACAAAAGTCACGCAAGGCAAGCAAAAATACATGGCTGATACAACAGAAATGAAGATAAGAAAATTATTTATCTTTTTTTATTCGAGATTTATTTAAAAAGACACGTGAGAGGGTCTCTTTTACCCAGTAGCAAAACGGATTCTCGTATGTGGTAAGAATTTTGGCCCTATTCATGCCCCCGGGTTCACGCGTTCCTGCCCACAGAAACAATTACTACTCAAAAATTCTATCATATCATTTGAGCACTCAACTGAAACCTTCTGTAGTGTATTCACGCGTATAATAAATTTTTCCAGGATTTTACAAAATGGTTCCTTTTTTTCAAAATTGGTCAGTGGGTACACTCGCTCTTTATTTCTCCGGCCCTGTAAAGCCTGTATAGGCTAGGACATGTACATCCAGCCCGGGGGGGGAGGGGGCGTACTCGACCAATATTTGGGCATGAGCGAGCCGCTGAGGGTTTGGAACCCTGACCTTCTAGCAAATCAAATTAATACCCGTACCCTGTCCAGCGGCACATCCCCCCTGTATAGGCCATATAAAGGAGTATCCCCCCCCCAAGGAAATCCAGTCAAAATGTATTGGCGAGTAAAGACACTTTGCCTATCGTTTTGCGTTACGCTATTTTTGCATTTCACGTTCGTGAATCGGTGCTTTAAAAAGACAGTGATGTCTATTGCGAATGCACTATTGGTCGGTAGGAAGTCTATGATTTGAACTTTGCCTAGAACTTTGCCGACGTTATCAGTTTTGTCTTCATACTCGGTGCGTTGGGTGTGTCAAACTTCAGAGGGTTAATTCAGCAAATCAAAGACGTTTTTTAGTGAGGATACTGAACGAGAAACCAGAGACAAAAGGGAAGAACGACTTGAGAGTTAAACTCTAATATGCAGTGATTAGGGTTAAGCACTGAACTGAAAACGGTTAGTTTTCAAATATTGTATTGGGATATGTCATATATACATGTATATTTTTAAAATTACTGGAATTGGCAGCTAGTCCTCGATGGTATAGTGAATTTTTCAACCCCTCCGTGAAGCTTGTAAATTAATGTAATAGTTATTGTGTCACCCCTACAAAGTTAGGGTTTTTTTCTTTTTGTTTTTCGGGGTTTTAAAAAAATCTTTTTTGGAAGATTAAGTATAAAAAATAGACCATAATGATCATGGGCATATTTAGGGGTGGTCCAAGGGTACCTGGCCCTTTTCTGTGAAATTTTGTACTGAATTCTCAGTAAACAAAATAGTATCTAAGTAGCTAGTAAGTCTCCCAACTCTTTCTGAATTTCTGGGTTCTTCCCCTAATTATGCCAAACTTGCTCCTTTTCAAAGGATAAAATATATGAAAACGAAAACCGTGTGTATACTTGAACCCCTTTTAATCATGGTAACCAAGTTAGCCTGTACACAGATGTTTTATTTTTCTTTTCAATAATCGGTGAGCGTGAGCACGCGAGAGCGAGCGCTAGCTGTCAATAAATCTCCTGCTTCTTTCATTTTTATCACCCGTGCTCGAAGGAGTTCTAAGGAGAAAATAGAGCGTGTTTGAACAGGCTATATAACCAAGTCAGTGTGTTTCTCTGGGAAATTTTCCAGCCTGGTAACCAAGATTCAGAAACGTGGCCAGCGCTAGCACTCAGTTTTTGTTTGTTCGTTTGTTTGTTTGTTTGCTTGTTGTTCCTGATAATATCTTTCAAATAACAACATTTTGCAGTTTGGTGGCCTGCGATAATTATTTCATTATTTCAGTGTGTTAAAAGTAGTCATGCACGAATAGCATTAAATCACTCTAATTAGAGCAGTGTTTACCTGATTGTATAAGGAGAAAGCAATATCTAGCTTGCTCTGTCTGTAAAACACATTAGCCATGTGAAAATAACCCCCAGATGTTCTGATGTCATCTGTGCCATGAACCCTTGATGAGTGGTAAATCTAATGTGTAAAGAGTTCAAAAGTCAAGTCATTGCACTGCCTCTAGTCTATAAGATGGACACCTCTGTACATCAGACACCTAGAGTTGGCCCCTGGCTTTCTTTACTCCCTTTATTTGACTCTCTGTCAGACAGACACCTCTGTTAAACAGACATCTGGAGTTGTCCCCACCCCCTTTATTTGACCTTCTGTAAGATGGGCATCTCTCTAAGATGGACACTTAGTACCAGACCCAAAAATGTCCACCTTAGAGAAAATTGAAAGTACTACTAAGAATATAACTAATAAGGTATAAAGGCAATTCTTTCTATAAATGTGGGCATGGCAGGGGGTAGGAGCATGGGCAAACAGGGGGGAGAGAGGTACAGGAGGAAGGAGAGGAAAGATGTGGAGGTGGGAGTTCTAAAAGGGTGGGAAGAGGGAGAAATAGAGGGAAATTACATACCAATGCTTAATATTTTGCAGTCAAAATAAGGCTGAAAGGAGGAAGCCAAAAAAAGGGGGCCAAAGCAAGGTTTGAAAGGTGGAAGGTTTTCATATTAAATTACAGCTATCTGTATAATTTTATAGATGCATGACAATAAAACCCCGAGAATTTCAAAAGGCAAATGTCAAATGTCTTTTCAGAATTGATTTACTTAAAAAAAAAGTAGGGACTTACATCATCTGCTAGTTGTGAAAGAGCATCAGGGTAGTTCCCCTGTGCAGCATACAGGAGTCCCAAGTTTCTGAAAAGCTTTGATTTAATGTCATCAGTACATTCTGGAGTCTTAAGAACTGTCCACTGGGCCTGAGCTAAATATTCCTCAGCTTGAGATAAACGACCGAGGCCTGCAGAAAGAAAGAAAGAGGTCCATGTAAAGACAATCAAGAGCTGACAATAATCAGTCTTAATTCAAGTGTTCATGAATGTACTTCATTTTAGAAAAAATGGCTATGGATGATGTTCTAGACTCCCCAGCTACAGCGTATAAAGAGCGAGATACCCAGGGAGGGCAGGGGTTACCTAGCACATAGGGAGCCCTTGAGAACTAACTCATCAAACCCACAGGATACCCATCACAAAAGTTTCGTACAAAAATATAATTATTGTTGCTGTAAGGCCCAGTGGTAATACTGAAGCACAGCCCAAACTAAGATGTAAGTATCTTATTACCGGTATTTATGTAATCATTATGTTCCAGGAAGGAGACTTTGCTTGTCAAAATGCAAGCATATCTTTCTTGTAGAGCTGACTATTATCAACAACAATTTCACTTCCAGAGTCAAAATTTTAAAAAATGGCCCCATCAAATTGTAAAACATGCATCTGCCAAAAAGGCTTTCTTTCCGTAAAATTCTATCCACAAACTTAAAAACTGAGAAAAAAGTTAAATTTCTGCCTCAACATGGTGTTCATTAGGCATTGGAGAACGGAGGATTCTCTGTTTGTTATGCATAATTCTCTGGCAAATCTTTGGTAGCCTGTGACTATTTTATATTTAGACGTGGAGCATCATCTTTCAAAATATTCTCCTGTAACGTTATACCTTTCTCCTGCTACTAGAATTCTTTGATGAAAACCCCGCTAAATTTGCTCTGAGAATCACTTCATTATACTGACCTATACTGGCCTCTCCAAGAATAAGATAGGATGGGACAAGCTCAATACTGCTCAGACCATAAACTTCAATGGAGAACTTAAGAGACTCCAGTGCTGCAGGAACCACTCTGTCATATCTTCCTTCAAACAACAGCTTCTGTCCCTCTGTTCGACATAGCTCAATCATTTGCTTCTGTAATATTAGATATGTGATAAAGAAAAAGTGAATTAGTTTGTACAATACTCATACTGCAAGTTATCTTTTTTCTGGCCTTATCCTTTCCTCATATCTGCATAGTAGTGTAGCCACATCCAGGCAATGAGCTGGCTAGCCTAGGAAAACAGAACATTTTCCAGGTAGAGTGGGGAGAGGGTTGGAACTAGTGACTTGAAGTGGGGAGACTGGCTCTCCTCTTAGTAGGTCCTTCTTCGGTTTTCCTTTTGCTTTCTTTTTCAGAAAAAGTGAATTGTGGTTGATATACTAGCATCGACTGCAGGGCTAAGTCCAGTTTGAGAAGCAGCTCCAAACCAGTTGACCATAACTATTTATTAAACATATTGAATTTTAAATAAGATTCTTGACAAACTAGGATGCCCTTTTAATAATCACACACCTGTCTGACTATTTGCTGTTGTTTTCTGTGTTGCCTTTCCTCTTCAGAGCCAAGAAATGGAATTGGAGTCCGTAATGCAATTAGTAATTGACAAATTTTCTCATGGATTCCCAGCCAGTCGGCTTTCTGATGCTCTGTAGAGCTGAAAGGAACATCATTTTGAAATTTGAAATTCATCATGGATTTTGGATTTTATCTCAAGGTTGGAAGGGGTATTTTTTAGAACACCGAACGCCAAATGTAAAACACAGAATGACTCTGAGTTTAGTGATTACGGTTAGGAAACTGAGTGAATCAGGTTCCATTTCGGGTCCTTATACAGGGAAAACTGACCTGAAACTTGATTTACTCAGTTTTCTAACCCTAGTCACTAAACTTTTGAGTCATTCGGCGTTCTGCAAAATACCCCCGCAGCATCAAAGGGAGCCAAGGCAAAAATATATAATTTTTTCAAAACGAAAAACATTTAAAAAGAAATGTGAAAATCGATAAGGTTAATTTATTTTCAAGGCTTAACTTCAAAATACCCAGCCACTGAAATATTCCCCAACAGTAGCTAGCAGCAATACATTTACACAACAATTTGCTTATCGCTGAATACGGACTGCGGAGCCTGTCCTGCTCTGTTTCTCGTTCTCAAAATATAAAGTCACACTACACCTCTACTGGATTGAAAGAGTTCCTGGCGTTGAAATGATAATGTATAATTCTGACAAGTAAGGCTTCTGAGAGTCTACTCACTGTAGTTTACACTCACCAATAATATGTAACTCGACATTCTGTACATTGGAGAAAAGCCGGTTTTTGGCACAATTCACATAAAAGCTTGACACCTTTAGGATTAGCTAAAGGATTTATAGTATTCATTTTACGAACAAGTGAAGAACCAGGGGCTAATTAAACTGTTGAAACCTTAAAGTCATCTTCTCAGTATGACCGCCATATTGTTTCCAGGCGCGAAGGTGTTGTTGCTAAGCAACTATCTGTCTCGGCACCAGACTTCCCACGAGTGTGGTATGACTTTTCGCGGGTTTTGTCACTGCATGCTGCGAATTTTCGCGGATTTTCGAGTTTGCAAGTGAAAGTGAAGTCCGTCAAAGTGAAATACATTGTGAAATTATTGTCATCGTAATTGTAATCTTCTCGTGGAAGTTTAATGATGGGACCTACTTTTCGGTTAGACAGGATGATTGTCTACGGAAAATCCGCGGAATACGCAGAAATTAAAATTAGTTCCTCTTCCACCTTCGCGTGGTAAAGGAAAGCGTAGCATTTTCAACCTCCATACAATCCCATTCTTGTTGTAATAAAGTGTAGCCGAATGGGTCATTTTTCGGAACGCCCGCCTGCTTCTTTGAAGACAAGTAAATTGCTCAGAACCTAAGCGCTAGACTTCTAATAATTTCTCACTTTCCTCAGGGACTGAATACCTACCAGAATTTTTTTTTCGTCTTTAGGGGTGATGAAATTGAACGGTGAAGCACTTCAGCACTTCGCTGTTTAGACTTCTTGCCGCTAGCGATCGAGAAGACCTCTGGCATCCAGGGTACAGCATATTTGCATTTAAATGGACGAGCCTTCGCTCATATGCGAAATGTGGGTAAACAAGATTGCTCATATCCATTTTCATACTCCTAATCATACAGGGACAACAGAGCAAGCGAAAGACGCCAGGAGCGCTTGAAAATCGTCACCCAGGAACTTTGCGGGTAACAATTTTCACGCGAAACTAGCCCTGTGAAAAATATGGGCCTACAAATAGTCTATCGATCCCTCTATTCGAACCCGGGGGCGGACGAGGTTAAATTAGCGTTATTTATAGGGAAAAACATGTCATCGGAGGAATGGAAAACACCACTGAAAGAGTAATTATAAATCAGTGTTTATTCAGCTGGTAATTTTTGCAAATTTTGCAATAAAGAAACCAATAGTATCTAAGTTAGGTGTAAATATTTCTCCGTCGAGTTTGCAAGGATCAAATCGCTGCACTAACAACCTTTCATCATCTGAAAGACCAAAGTTAGCAAGACCTGGTCCTCCGATATGAGGGGTCTGTGGAGAGAAACATGATCAAATAAGCAATGGGCATTTACATACAACTGGCGTTTGAGAAGGCGGGTTGGAAATCAGAGAAAAAGTCGCAGTTTCAGTTGTTTACATTAATCACTGACTGGGAAAGAGCAACATAAGAATAAAATAACAAAATTAATAAGAGAAGAAAAGTTAGAAGTGAATGGGAAAAGTGTAGGGTGGTTAGAGGAACATAGTTTTCGAGCTAACCACTTAAAAAGAAAAAGAAAAGAAACAAAGAAAGAAAGAAAGAGAAACAAATGTTTTCATCAAAAAAAGAACATCAACAGAAAGATTTCGGAAGTTGAAGTCGTCATTCACTTTAGAGTGGAGGCCATCACGCACTTGCCTTTTGTCTTTAACACTAGGAGGTTTTTTTTTCGTTTTTAAAACCGGGAGACAAGATACCCTATCCAATAAACACTGATATAAGAGACTGCTGACCTGTTTTTCGAGTCGCAAACAAGGAAAAGACTTTAGGGCCCAGGCTACTTGCTCTTCATTTTCCTGTGGTGTTATGGTACAAGTGGAGTAGACAAGCACACCACCTTTCTTTAACAAACTTACTGCCTGCAAAGACAATTAAAGTGAAGTGATTGGGATTCTGTGGGTGCAAAAAATGAAACAACAAACTCCCATTCCCCAGAAATCAAGGATGAAGCCGCGCGAAGGCTAAAACGTGCAATTTTCACATCCTTGATTTTTTTTTTGAGAGGGGGGGGGGGTGTGGGGGCGCAATCTTCGGCGGAATATAAAGGAATAGCAAACAGCCATCCCCCCAAAATCAAGGATGAAGCCGCAAAAAGGCAAAAACGACCAATTTCCCATGAGGGGAGATGGGTCTAAACTTTCCGTCAATTTTGTCCAAGATTGTCGTTTACGGGAGAAGCGCACGAGACACGCTAGGGAAACGGGTGAAAAGTACCAAAAACTGAAGCTTCCATTTCTTTGCCCACCCTCGTGCGTCAACCGCGCTTCTCTCTCTTGGCTGAGGAGAGACAGAAACGGCTGCTACATAGGCTGAGAGGATAAACACTTCACGGAATTTTTCCAACAAAATTTTCAGTTAAAACTATCTCGTAGTTACAGAAGCATTTTCCACAACCCTTTATCTAGAACAACAAGTTGACTTGTTTTCTTCACTTACTGTGGTGAAAAGCTTTCTTTGCAGTCTGGGGTAGGACTGTAACTCCTTCAAATTCATCCTGATGACAAATTGTGGCCGCTGACCTAATGCACTGCAGGGAGCATCCAAGAGAATACGGTCAAATGTCCCACATGGGTAGGGTGAGGAGGCTGGGAGCTGCACTGGAAAATAAGTAACAAATGATACGTAATACATCGTTTTTAAAAATCGGAAACAGATGACTGAAAATGCGACAGAATTTGAAAGTTTGAAAACATAACCAAAAAAGAGGGTCTAGAAATAGATAGAAAGGGTCTAAATAAGAACCTGTCCAACCGAAGAAAAATTATTTAATATGAAAAATATCAATTAAGAAGAAGTTTCAATTACATGGTCATACCAAACTATTTTCTTGACAACAGACAAACTTATTGCCTTGCTTTAGTTTAGTGTTGACATGGTATACACATTCTACCACTCACGGTCTATGAAATAATCTTTACAAGAATCAAGAAAGGTTTGTGCTGTGTACTTTCTTTTCTCCACTCACTGTTTTCTGCATCCCGTAGCTTGTCTGGATCAACAGCCTTGACGCCATCATATACATAGCTCTTTACACAATGGATTCCAAGCCTGTCACAGTTTGCCCTCAATTTTTCTATCTTTGGTTCACTCTTGTCAAAAGCAACTACAACACCCTGAAAATAAATACCAAAAAAATTAACCGTAATAATAGCAGTCTTTCAAATGTAAGTAAATAAGATGGAGTTCAAATTGCTACACACTTGGTCTTCCATGAGTGAGGCAAGGTGAGTTGTTTTTCCGCCTGTTAACATGGAAGAAAAAAAATAAGAATTAAAGGCTGGTTGCGATATGATCACTACAATCACTGATAACAGTTAACCAACATTAACCAACATTTGTCTAATTAGGAAGACCTTGGATAACAACGACCTCAACCAGGTTGGGGCGTCCAGTGGTTTTAGTGAAAACAAGGGTTTGGGTGGGGTGTTCAGTCTTGCGGACTCATAAAACCTGGTCTCAGTCGTTCTTATTGAAGGATTTTGTCTAATTATAGCACAATACATGCCAGGGGGTGTGGCAAATTTGTTAACCAATCACACTTTTCAAATCCTTGATAAAAACCAGGATGACCTCAATTTCAGTTATGACTTACAAAGAACAATAGCCTACAAGCAAGCTCTCCATCACGTCTACTTTTGTGTGCTGCTCTCGTGTGACTTCTTGCGACTTCCCCAATGGAGAGCTTGCTAGCAGGCTAAAAGAACAACATTTTTAAACCAATTCGCTTTACATTATCCTGTGCGCAAACATCTCCTATTTACTTTGCTGCACTAATAAATAAAAGTGATTTTGTTACAAGTAGTGATGGTGAGTCCCTGTCCATAACCAATGAGTCACAGTTCAAATAGACTGTTCACAGTCCCCTTTTTTTCATGAGATCGTTTACATATACCGCGTCTTACTGTCAAGGTTATCTGGATTTTCAAATGTACTGAGGAGGTGGGCGTCGGGGATTATAGCTGTGTGGGGGGGGGGGGGGGGGAGGGGGGCGCCCCACCCCGCTCCTTAAGTAGTTTTGACACTCATGCAAGATGGCAGCCCGTAACAAAAGCTCTCGATCTCGACGATCTTACGGAAAAATAGAGGACTGTGAACAGTCTACAGTTCAAAAAACGATGAGTCCTAACTTGAAAATGCTTGGCCTTTATGTGACCAGACAGTTAATCTGAAGACAGATGTCCTTCTTTTTAATGCACAAAACAGACTTAAATAAATATACATCGTTAAACAACAGCCATAATAACTGCCACAGAAATTAGACAAACAGGATGTTCTACAAAAACATCTTCAGATTTATCGATCGATCTTTGCATTCTACGAGATGTATGCCATGAATTATTTTGCATCTTTGGGGATTTTTTATGCATCAGGGATGCAGGACACAGAGGTAACAAAATCACTGAAGTAGGAGACGTCTGCGCACAAGCTATTTTGTATTATCATAATTATGCCATTTTTACAAGCTCTGAATCTTCTTGGGTGCGCTTCAAATCATCTTCACAAACTTTCTTGCAATGCCAGATAGCAGGTACACTAGACAAACCTGGTGCAGCACACATGTCTAAAATAATTTCACCAGGACAAGGACCCAACACATGTCCAACAACAACAGAAGGTAAGTTCTGAAGGAACAGCAAATGTGGGAGAACACCACTGAGAGAGGGGCAGCTGTACAGAGGAAATCTCATTTGAATTGCGACACCACTACAAACAAAAAAAATATGACAGCAGTGGGCACCTGCAATATTCATTACTTTTATATGTGTAGACATATCTAAAAAATGAAGCCTGGAAGGCTACTCCCTATTATATTATGGTCCATGGCAGGGTGAAGGTTATAACAGGGGCTCTGCCCAAAAGGGGTACCTACTTTGACCATTAAGGTACGGAAACTGGCTGAACAGACAGACTTTATACTCCTGCAAATTATATTGTTTATTAACTTCATTCCGAAGGTTAAGATATGTAAAAAGGCAACTATTTTTTCAAAGAAATGTATATGAAAAGGATACAAATGCACCCTTTCTGTCAAAAATGGTATAATAAAGGGGGAGGGGTTGGAGCTTAGGGGTGTAGGGTAGATCCTTTGTTGAGTACCCCCTCCCCCAGGAAGCAAGTGTCATATTTACACACCTGATGTTTTGCTCAGAGCAAAAAATTTCCTTTCTTGCAAGCGCAGCAATTCCATTTCCCAGAAAAACCTTCTGTCCATCAAAGGGTTTGATCAGACCTTTACGACACTTGTTCTCAAGGTCGCAATAGACTGACACAACATCTCCTCTGTCAATACCTGAGATTAAAAGACAAAATAAAAAAAAGGTTTTCTTGTTTAAATTGAAAATGAATCCTACACTCAGTTTAAACAATATTTATTGTGACAAGGCCTTGATGCATTTGTTGTCACCTGAAAGATAAGCATAAGGAAAATGGTTGTTCAACAAACCAAAAGATTGTGTGACACACATAAGGACTTTGTGCACAGAGTGACAAGCACAAGGGTTGTGTGACAAGCTCACAGGTTGTGTGACAATCACAAATTGTGTAAATGAGCTGTTTTTATATATATGCCCAAGACTGTGTGATGAGCCAAAGATTAAAAAGCAAAACTTCCCTTTCATTAATCCCTGAGAGACTCAGCAGTAACAAATCAGGATCAATTTTCCTAAAGGGACTGTCTTAACCTCAGTCCCCAGATGCAGACTAGCTTTTTACTGCTGGAAACACTGATGATACTCACCAGGATGAGCAGCCATGACTCCAGGAACAAAAATATCTGCTCCTCTGAGCACTGCTGCACCACAGTGCAAATCAACTATAACTTCCTTCTCAACTGGCACAAGATCAACATGTGGACCAGAACCCTGAATCAAGAGAACATCATCTACAGTGGGATGTGCAGTCACTTTATAATGACATTGCCTTCCTTCCTTCCACTTGCAATCCTTTAAGAAATCGGTAACACCGTCAGATAATAATTACAGTCGACTCTCTCTTAACGGACACCTCTGTAAAACGGACACCTAGCATTGGTCCCTGCCTTTGCTTACTCCCTTTATTTGACTCTTTATAAGACAGACATCTCTCTAAGACAGGGGGTATTCAATTCGATCATTGCCTTTAATCTAAATAGGCTTCTTCATACCTCTGCAAGCATGTGCTCTTCTCCGTTGCTCAGTACATTTAATGTGGCATTCTGTCAAGCCTTGTCAAGTGATTTTCATAGTAGTGCTCTATTTCGGGTATGTTTTGGCCTTCTGAGCTTCAAAAAATAGTTTTTTTATATTTTTTGGAGCTCAGACGAATTTGAAAAATATTCCTGCCTCCTTTGGGGGGTCTGAAGAGAATACCCAATACCATTCTACCTCCAGGGAGGGATATAGCAATACATACAGGCTGCAAACAAACACACAAAATAAGCCTAGCTTACTCTTCACAAACAATTTCAAATTTCAAGATTGGATCAGAAGTTTCCAAGATCCACAGTGTTTGAAAGTCATTATGCATTTCCTGTCCCAAATAAAATCCACATGCACCAAATGAAAAGATTTGAAACAAAAATAATTCAACTTTGCAAAGTAAACCTTTTGACCTATCTCAGAGGAGGCAGCATGGCCGAGCGGTTAGAGTGCTGAACTTGTAGTGAGGAGGCGCCAAGTTCAAGTCCCGTCCTGACCGTTAGCTGGGTTTGTTCTCGGTAGTCCCGAGTTCAAATCCTCAGCCACGCTTTTACAATAGCCAATTGAAAAGCCTCATAAGGGGAAAGGATGATGACAATGATGATGATGATGATGATGATGATGATTATTATTATTATCATTACCTCATACAGAATGACTTGCAACTGCTGACAAACATCATGAACATTTGATTTCAAACTGTTCACTCGCACAACTGTAAACAATGGAGGAGTACTGAGTACTTCAAGCAAGTGATCAAATTTTTCTGAGAAGTCAGTCGAGCTGTTAGCTTCCTGCAAATGGCAAAAAGAAGTCCCTTCAAAGCAGATTCAATGAACAAGCAACATCCTTAAAGTCATTCATATAATGGAACACAAAATCAGGGATGGCGAACAGTTTTTAGGGAGAGCATCAATCCCGTCCTACCCACCCATCTAAAATGTCATTATTTTTTATTGCTTCACCCTCTCTGATATAAGCACTAGAGGCAAGCTTAAGACTTAACTTGCTTATCAATATTTACCCCTCAAAGATTCCCAAGGAGAATGCTTTTTTTATATGGCCTCTGTTTATGAAAGAAAGGTAACCGTCTTTAACTCCATGTTCTCAAAAGGGCTGGTATACAATCCTAAGCCAACAATTAACTGCTGCCCGGATAGCTCAGTTGGAAGAACACCGGTCTGCTTAGCAGGAGGTCGTGAGTTCAAACCCCGGCCAGACCATCAACCAAGGTCTTTAAAAAACTGGTGAGATCATGCTAGCTGTGAATCCCCTTTCTAAGTTCAGATGATCGCATAATTGGGCGGTGACGTTAAGCCGTTGGCCTTGTCTCCTTCATCCTTGTACTTCAGTTGGAAGGGGACGTACAAGAACCTGTGACATTGTTCAAAAAGAGTAAGGACATATACCCCAATGTCATGGTCTGTCTGACTTGCGGCGTCATCAGTCTGGGTGGGCGAGGTGTGATCAAAACATAGACTGAGGTGGCGCCAAAAGTGTGCCTTTACATGCTGATGTCTGATCTCACCTCTCTGTTTCCTCCGCAATTCAGCCATTGGCTGCAAGTGAGGAAAGTTGGCACCATTTATTTTATTTTTATTTAATTTATTTATTTACTTTTTTAAACAAGAAATGTTTGTTAAGTTTCTTTTTGCTCTTAACGGGGACAGGCTTTCAAACTGGACATATAGCACCCCTATGCCCAAGGTAGAAGGAGATTGGGATAAGAGTGAGGATTGGGTCACAACCCGGACAGAGAGATCTGCAGTAATCGGTAATTTTCAACAGTATTACATGTCTTCATGGTCGATTAAGTGTCTTTTAATGATATATAGATTTAAAAAATTTCGCACCCACGCAAATCAACGTGGTATTTTAGCTGTACATCTCACCTTCGAAGAAGAGAGGGAACTTCTTAGAAAGGCCTCGACTTCAGGGAATAAAAACGATAGCTTTGGAAGAAGACGACTTGACATCGTCAAATAGCCGCCATCTTCTTTATTTCTAGTTACCAGGCCACAACTGCTTTGCCATTTGAAGGAACTGACCTGCCAGGCCATTCCCGTCGTAATGAGAATTTCACTTTTAATCAAAGCTATCCAGCCAGATCAGTCAAATCCTAATAGCATGCACGAATGGGAACGGGTGAAACGACAATAGCTAGAGCTTGATCCCAGGTTACTCAAGACGTGTGCAGAAAAAGAAATTAATGTTAGAGGGTGCAGAGGTCACGTACATACACTGGCTACAGAGGTCTGAAGCCATGTGGGTATATAAGCACTAAAGGGTTATAGGGCTTTTGCTTCGTTTTGGTCCGAAAACGGGTATACACTTTGTCCATTTTGGTCTTGAATCGGGTTGGGTTTTCTGGGGAACTACGGGAGTGTGTGAACATTTTTATTGTGCAAGAAAGAAAGAGAAATACTGTATGCGAATTCCAAATAGATTTGAATAATTTCTGTGTTTGCGCCCTAATCTAAATAATGATAACATAATTTCCGTCTAAAGGGTAGATCTGAAAACGAGTATGGATTTTAGAGGTCTGGTCTGAAAACGGGTGTGGAAAATTACATTTTTTAGTCTGAAATCGGGTCAGGATTCGGAGAACGAGGCGGCCCACCCCCACCAAGAATTCCCTGAGGTACCCCCCCCCCCCCCGGTGTCAGTACTTTTTATTTGTTTTAACACTTTGTCAAACAGCACTGAAAGGACTGATGCCACAAAAAAGAAAAAAGAAAAAGAAAAATGAGATAATCAAACTTAGCCAGCGTAGACTATCAAAGCTAAAAGAGGGATTCGTTGGCCTGCTTCAGTTTTTAAAAAAATGACGCGTTTTTTGACAATTCAAAGAAGCTATTGTTTATAATTGTTTTTGAGATCTTGACCTTGTCGGATATGTCGTAGAAGGTAAACAGAATTTTGGATCAGCCCCTTGAAAAATTTGTAAAACTAATATCATTCTCAGAATTAAATGCAAAAACGCCTCCACTCTTTTAAGGAGAACAAATGAAAAACAAATTTATAATGAAAAAAAAGAATGAAAGATTTATGGATGAATTAATGATTTACTTATTAACACTTAAATACATGTACACGAATAAGTGAAATTTCTTTGTCTTTCATACAATAGACAAATCTCAAACCTGACAACACCCGTCAATCATCAGAATTATTTGAAATATTTCCGTCCTTGGACAGTCGGATCTGTAAGAGTATTGATCGCATTTATACGTGATGTTTTGTACTGTCGCCCGCGGGATGCAATTCCTTTGAAGGTCGCTGTACTTAGGGTAAAGGTGGTGCAGCAATTGAATGGCATTAAGGATAAATGGAACCAACTGAAGTCAACAGCGGAATTTCCAAAGGATGGCAAGCATTCCAAATAATCTTTTGGACATTGCTGAGTTTGGCGACTTTCATTGGAAACGGTTTAGTGTTGACCTGTATTTTGATCAAAAAGCGGCGAAATTCGTCCACGTACAAATTTTACGCCAGCCTTGCACTGGGCGATCTCATAGTAGGTTGGTATGTCTTGTAGCTAGAGAAAACAGAAAAGATTAGGCAGCTTTCTTAGGAGGCTTGGGTTAAAAGTTAAATACAGGTCACTCTGTAGCAGTAAACAGTAAATATTTAATGATTATTGCAAAGAAACCTTATACTGGCTCATCATGCCAAACTCTCAACCTGATCCCGCTGCAAACAACGTCGATGTTTCGTCGAGACATTTCGTGCGATCGTATCTCTGGATATATTAACATTCATTCTTAAGGTTAGTTCACTTATTTCTTTCTCGAAACATGTTTCGGCGCCAGTAGTTTGAGAGCCATCGACTTTGCATAGTCTACACACTGGGGGCGGCTGTTAACACGCTAATCAAATGTACAGGTCAGGGGCACCCAACGGCAATTTTCGGGAAAATATCTGTTCGGAAGACTATTTGAGATCTAGAGTTTTCGGAGCATTTGTTGTAAAATTTCTTGCTTGCCAGCCTCTCCTAGGATTTTCGAACATCGACAAAATGGTATAATTACCCACTTTTAACGGATTTTGACCCTAAAAAAGGCCACCTTGAATTTTCGGGAGCCTTTTCCTGGCTGAAATTTTCGAGAAGGTAAGTTTTTATCCCTATAATTTTCGGATCACTAGACTTTCAGCTAGGAAATCCGAACAGATGAAAAGTTTTCAGGAGATAAAAATATGCCTATATTTACCGTTTGAATACTAAAATACGTTCAACAATGCTATGTTAAGTGGTTTTGAACTATATTCTCGTTGGGTGCCCCTGACAGGTAGAAGTTTTAGTTGTGTTACTATATGTTTCACGACCTCGGATGTTGTTTCTCGAGCGCTTATAGTATCAATATAATTTCACGCGTATTGAACAATGCAGACAATAGGATTGTGCAATATTTTTGTTTCCTCAATTTTAACCAACAAACTCGCTGAGCATCGACGGAAAATCACTCTTTTCATAAGCAACCTCAACCACCTATTTTCACTGGTACCATTTTCACTTAGGGCTGGCCTGGTCCCAGGCTCCTTTTGATGTGTGTTTATATTGACGTACAGGCGGACTAGTCTTTTCTGTCTAATTCATTTTGATATAAAAAAGAGTCGTTCATAAGATATTTTAAAAAATCCGAGACTTCGAATGCACAAGATGCCTAAATTGTTGCCGGCTATGTGTGGGTGTATAATTAAAAGAACTTTATTTTCGTTTTGCCGATCAGCGAACAACGTCAAATAATGAAATAATTACATGTGGATCATGTCCGGATAACCTTCTATATTTATGTACACAGAACCTAATGAGCCGGAAAATAACCTCTCGACACGTTGACAACATGAAGTTCCAATCTTTTATTTAGTTCGCGGGCAAAATCCTGTGGTGTCACTCTTCCAACGCCACAAAACCCTCTCGCTCGCCGAATTTTCGTGTATTTTTCTGCACTTACGAAATTGAATTTGGGACTTTATTTTATACAACCATAAGTCTTCCTTGTACTACATCCGATTTTTTTTAGTTTATTTACTTACTTATTTTTCCTTTTTGGTGTTTCTGGTCCAGAAGCACTCCTGAAAAGAGGTTTCCCTGTGTTTCCAATTCGACTGTAATTCATGCACGCTTGGAAACACTGCTGACCCTGTCGACTAATTATTAACAACGAAAATCAGTTCCCTGGTTAGAAAAGTCTTTATTTGTAAAGGCTCTGAATAAGAAAGGCCAGTCCTTTCAATGAAAAATTGGTTTGTTAAATTCTATTTTCATCCACTGCAGCGCCGTAGCTAGTATGAGGCCAACCGAGGCACTCGCCTCGGTAAAATTTTGACGAATTTCGCCGATCATTTTTATTTTACATAAGCGATCATCGGAGCCTCTCAGAAAAGATTTCGTGGCCAAAATATAACAGTTAAAAAATATATATATATAACCAAAATTTTCGCCGTATTAATACTGAAAACGCAGAAAACGCGACAAATCGCATTTCCGAGAGGCTAAAGTTCAAAATTTCTCGCGGGGGGGGGGGGGGGGCATGCCCCCGAACGCCCCTAGCAACTCCCGCCTGCCTCAGTTGGCCGTTTGGTCTGGCTACGGCACTGCACTGGCTAAAATATATAACAGCATTGCCTTTTTATCGCTTCTAATAAGTTTATACATCATTCAGTAGATCCTTGATCATCATCATCATCATCGTCGTCGTCGTCATCATCATTAGGGACTTTAAGATCCAACGACGAGACAGCGACAAAGAACGTCGCTTAAAAAGTGAATTTGCGATCTTTCAGTCTTTACAACGATTATTCCCAACCACTTACTTCGTCAAATGTAGACGAACCCTCCTGAAGCTGAATTTCAAGGGACCATATTCAAGCTCGGAAAGAGAAATAAAATTTCATCGTTGCTTGTTTACGTTCTCTATAAAACGCGAAATTAGGCATTTTCACGTCGTAGTCGTGCAAGAACGGGAAAGAAATGTACAAAAAAGTGTGATGCACGTGCGAAGTTGTTGTTTTGTTCATTAAACCTATTGTTTTTTGACGTTCTCGTTGTCGTCCGCGTCGTTGGATCTTAAAGTCCCTATTGTCATCACCACCGTCATCTTCACCTCATCATCATCATCATCATCATCATCACTATCATCATCGTTGTCATGGACCAGCGCACTATCCTCGTTTTTTCTAGTTCTTCCTTTACTCTCTACTAATACGCTAATGGTCCCACAAAAGGAAGAGGCTTATCTCATTTTGCGACTTGAAATGCCATAAAAAGACTGTTAGTCTTTCCGACTCGGTAACTTCTTAATCTTTTGATTTCTTTTCCATCATACAGGTTTATTTTGTGCCCCAGTGCTCCTGGTTGCGGCTTGCAAGCAGCAATGGACTATGGGAGAGCCATTATGTTACGCATACTCCACCGCAATATCAATATCTCTTAACGTCTCCATAATGACTTTGTTTCTGATCAGTTTGGATCGCTTAAACGCCGTCTCAAAGCCTTTTCATTATCGAGCGAAAGAAACTTTCACCCAAAAGTGGACTAAATGGTTAATCCTCTTTGCTTGGGTCCACTCTGTGTTCTGGGCCGCAGCGCCTCTGGTTGGCTGGGGAGAGATCATCGAAGACCCCATCACTAACTCTTGCAAACCTAACTGGGCTGCTAAAGGCCTAACAAACTCTTTATACACCATGGGCTTAGCAGGTTTCGCATTCGCTATCCCGGTAGTATCTATGATAGTGGTATACGGTATCATCTACTATCGCTCCAAAGTTAGCAGTCGTTTCATGAAAGATCGTTCTCAAAACGCGGTTTCTGATGATGCAGTGCGTCAAAAACAACAGAGTGCAATTTTACGGACGGTGTTAGTTGTGGTTGGGATGTTTGCAGTTTGTTGGTTACCCTACACCATCGCTACAACGTTTAAACTGTTCTTTCGCAAAGCGCCGCCGTCTTGGTTAGTTCATTTTGGATTGATGATGGCCTCTGCTAACAGTTTTGTAAATCCCGTCATTTATTCTGCATTCGATAAGAGCATGAGAGACGAGTTCAAGAGAATTTGCAAACTCTGCAACAGAAAAGCAGATGATCTGTACGACGCTAGGAGCCGACGAACAAGCTCAAACTTGGCCACATATAACACCACTGTAACAAGAATAAGCAACGAAGCAGTCAATAAGATTCTTAAGGAAGGCAAATTTACTGAAAGCCCGCCGTTGCCGCGAAAAGATACAATGAATAACGACAAAATGGTTACTGATATGTTCGTGGATAACATCGTCCAGAAAATGGAAAAATCTGGGAGGGAAACATGGGTTTGATTCTAAAAAACCTGTTTGAGTTCGCCCTAGGGTAATCTGTAGTCTACACGTTCAAGCATTATTAAGAATCCATTAGACAAGGTTCACGGCTGGCAAAATTTCTACGGACAAGAATAGTTACAAAATCCTAAGATAACATTTAAGCAAAGTGATGAACAAATAGAAGCATTTTTTATTTTCTGATTTTATTTTCTTAGCTAGCTTTTCAAAAGGTGAAGTTGTGTCTATACGGATACGTACTCCTTGTTGAGTGATTCCATATAAGAACTATGTAACACATTATTGGAAGATTTGTAAGTAGCTGATTTAGGAAAATGCAAATCCTTCCAAAAATTATGTACTGCTATATATTATTATATCAAATTTAAGATATTTATGACCTGAATGGAATATTCTTAACAGGCTAGGAAAATTTTACGTTTGGGTAAGCGAACACTGAGAGGCAACATTAATTCAACTTCGAAAGATACGTAATAAATTGTACATTAAATTTCATGAAGAAATGATCATTCGAGTTGTCAGGTAATTTAGGTTGTAGCTACCCTTCGTTCCTTCCCTACCTTTCCCTCCCTCCCTCTCTCCCTCACTTCCCTCCCTCCTTCCTTCTTTTCTTTTAAGAAGCATCCTCGTCACTTTTACATGGTAGTCGGGGGGGGGGGGGATATTACGCTGCAAAAGATGTTAATTTTAAAATGACTATGGGTATAATAAATACTAAGTACAGTGTAGTGCGCGCGCGCGAACCAACGTCATTTGGGCGGGAAAGGGCGGGAAAATGTGACAGCCATCGTCATTCTGAGTCGTTGTGGCTGAAACAAGGAATCAAATGTAAGAAGTTTTATCATTTCACTTTCGGTAGAGGGCTGAACCTCCTTCAGTATAAATAACCGCACTAACTTTATTGATGAAAAAACAGTAAAATGAGGCTTTCCGGGGTGTCTTTTTGAGAACACGAGCAAAAACGTTTAAGTTAAATCTCGTACTGGTACTCAAATCTAAAGCTCTTTATTATAACTCCCGATGGTCATGCTCTGAATCTTTCTTTTGGCCACTGTTTATGGTGAGTTCATTAATTCTCTCCTCTATGAACTTTCTCACTTCGTCATGTAAAAGATCAGAGTGGTCATTCGTCGGATCAGAAAAATACGAAAGAAATCTTTCGTAGTCCTCAAGTGTTTTATGGTCTCTTAACATAAATTCTTCAACAATAGCTGGCTGTACTCCGATGGACGCCAACAAAGATGTCACTTCGGGGTCACTGTGCCGAGATTGACCGCGGATATTTACCTGAAAAAAAATTCAAAACACCTCAAATGACGTCTACTGAGTATGTACCTCTTCTTACTGACCTGGTTTTCTCAGTCCGTACTGTAAGTTTCGAACCGCGCTTAGGTGATAAATCAACGGAAAAAATGAGGATACGTTACGTAAGATACACATTGTAGCTTCTGTAGCTTCCAAGTTACCCGGCAAAAAAAAGCTAGCCTGTCCAGGCTCCGAGATAGTTGGGCCTGTTGAATTGAGAAAGCGCGAAGACGAAAATAATTTCTCCCCGCCAACTTTTCGCGTGCCTTTTACTTTCGCGTCTTCCCCACTATCTGAGAGCCTGGAACAAGCTAAAAAAAAGCACGTTCATATAAAAAGTTTATTAAGTTGAAAAAAAACAAAAACAAAAACAAAACGAAGGGGTCCAACCTTTAGCAAACTTACGAAATTTACCAAAATCACAAGATAACAAGAAATTTGCAAAAGTCGCTTGTGTTCAGTTCTGGAAATAAGAACCCGCCGGTTTACATGGGTCCTCTCAAATTTTTGAACGGACGAATTTTTTACCTGTGCAACCAGTTTACACGGAACCCCGCAAATTCTGTAACAGATTACAGTACTGTTTGCTATTCAAAAACTTGCACGGTTCCGCGGGTCCCTTGTAAGCGAAAGGTCGATCCACGCAAATTTTTGTCCGTTCAAAAATTTGTCCAAACCCGTGTAAACGGGGTCTAAGAGGACGCCTGTTCCTCTTACTCTATCTTTTTTTCAGTTCCGCCGAAGGCAGTTTCAAGTCTCAGACCATTATACGTTTCTGGGAAACTGCCCACCTACCCCTCCCCTAAGCCAACATTGGCACTTACTTCTCAGTTGAGGCAAAATGGTGGCTTGGGGGAGGGGTAGGTGGGCAGTTTCCTAGAAGCGTATGATGATTCCTAGTGGATCATTATACGCGTCTTTACCTCTCCCGGTGGTGTTTGGCCAAATGCTTCGTCTACTACGTCAGCAAGTACAGACATGACGTCATCTTCTGTCAGAACACCATCCTGGTCTTTGTCGAGCATTGCAAACCGCTGGGAGACAATAGGAAGCTTAAGCAACGACGTCGGCAACGGCAACGAAAACGTCACCCAAAAAGCAAATTCCTCGACTGTTCACAGTCCTCTATTTTTCCGTAAGATCATCGAGATCGAGAGCTTTGTGTTACGGGCTACCCATCTTGCATGAGAGTCAAAACTACCTAGGGCGCGGGGGCGGTTTAATCCCCGACGCCCGCCCTCTCGGTACATTGGAAAATCAAGATAGCCGTGACGGTAAGACGCTGTATATCTAAACGATCTCACGAAAAAATAGGGGACTCTGAACAGTCTAGCAAATTCGTGCTGCTTCAAACTTCATCGCTCTTATTCCAACTCTTTTAATTTGTCAATGAAGTTGGCGAATTTTTCAGGAGTTGAATTATAAAGGAATGTATCTAAATTCACACAAAGAAAAAGAAAATGGTTGTTATGTGTTCCCGTCCTCCATAAAACTGACGTGAAATTAGGAAGTTTGACGTCACAGTCTTGCAGTTACGGCAAGAAAAAAAGTGCAAAAGTACAAAAAAGTGTGATACAGGTGCAAAGTTGTTGTTTTGCCAATCTAAACCTATTACTTTTTTTCCGTTCTCGCTGCCGTCGGCCCGTCACCGTCGTCGTTACTTTGAGCTCCCTGATACAAAACCAAAACGTAAACAACCTGAAATTGGCTTGGTATAAGTTTGATCGCTTAGTCGGTTCGGTTCAGAATCTGGTTTTACAACAAATATCTCAAACCGAATGTTCTGTGCGTTTTCCTCAATACTTTTACTATCATATATGTTTGAATCATTCATAAAACGGAGAAAGTAAAAAAAAAAAAACACGCTTAATGAGCGAGACAATAACACTGCACGTGGAGCACACTTTCTTGTACATTTCTTGACGATACCGCATGACTTCCATATCAAATTTCCTAATATGTCACGTTTATGGAGGAGGTAAACACAAGACGACGATTCTCCTTTTCTTTTACTAAACTTGGATATAGTCCTTGGATTCCGCAGGAAATCGCCCCGAGGAAAATTCGCTAACATTTAACCAGTTGAAAGAGGTACTAAATATTAGTGAAACTGAATGAATAAAAGTAGCGTTTTCGCTGCCGTCGTCGTCGAAGTTTGAAAACTTTAATAACCTCAAGAAATTGATTACCTTTTGGGTTATGAGTCTCTCTCCTGTATGTTCACCCTGGAGAAATTAAAAAAAAGAGAAGGTTACAAAGCAGAAAAGACGACTGACAACGAGAAAAGCCATATTGCAAATGTTGAAATGTGTACGTAACCTGAGAAAACAGCTGTTTTCACGCGAAATAGAGTCTGCTATGAGCGCAAAAATTCCATACTGATGACGTGTCACTACCCGTAGTGCTCCTGATTGTTTGCGGAAGAAAATTTCCCAGGCGGCACAATCAATCAAAAGCACTACCCAGATCTGGGTAGTGACAAGTCATCAGTATGGAATTTCTGCGCTCGCTTCGCGGAGAAACTAGTTGTGGCGTCAAGAAGTGTCGGCTGTTTTCTCAAGCTAAAATATATAGGAAGTGTTTAATTTGCTAAGGCACGGAATTGAAAAGTCAGAAAACGGTCGTACTAGCAGTGATCCTAGGTATATATAACATTAAGTGTATTTGGCTGCACTACAAGTTAGTTTCTCACCACAATTAATGGATTTATCGTCTCAAAAGAAACAGATCCACCATTGTCTTTGATAACTTGAAGAGCAATGAACCTTCAAAGTAGACAAATAAATCAACGATTAAAATAGTGGTCTGTTATAAGAAAACTGAAACGCTACTTTGCCTCAGTCTCTTAAGAACCACGACTCACACATCATGGCATGGCCGCCTCTATAAATGTATTTAACCAAAAAAACCCTACTTGAAAGTGGTGTTCCTGTTTTGCACAACATCGAGTTCTTAAAACAGTTTCCCGCCATTTTTACTTCACGCTCTAACCATTATTCTTCGATTATATAAAACAACTACCAGACGTCCTTGCTCTAACGACGTCATCAGGCAAACGACCAATAGCCTCCAGTTAAAAGCGCCGAAGCCTTACTTGTACAGGTTTAGCCTCGACCTAAATTAAAATATTCAAAAATACCGGCAAGAAAGTGCCTGAAGTCATGTGATTTAAAAACAAAAGACACAGTTGTACACACTGGGTCTTCTTCTGACTGGAATTTGTGAATATATTTACCTTAGGTCGAGGCTACCCTGTATAAATGAGTCTCAAGTGTTTCTTTCGGCGGCCGCGACGAATTTGAAACTGGACTATGGAAAAACCTCGTTTTGAGGGATCTTTCTTTCATCTTCTCCGTCACCACTTATTTTGATGAGTGACGTAGATGACGAAAAAAGACCCTAGATACTACGTTGCATCCAAAATCGCTCTGACCTTCAGATTTGGAGTTAGACAAGATTTTTTGAGGTGCTCCTACAAAATAAAACTGCTCGAAAATCTTCGTCTTCCATTCGGTAAAGAATTTAGATGTAACACTTTACATCTTGGCAAATAGTCGATTCATACCTTAATTGCTCTCCTGTTGTAAACTTGAAGTTACTCAACTTTGCCTGAGATGAACCCAAATTTTCTAAATTAACTGTAAACACAAGCAAGATTAGTATGAAATCAATTTGCTGGCACTCCTGGCTAAGGCCTTCATTTTCTTTCACAACTACAATGAGATGCACCAGTGCAACGCAAGTTTTAGTTGCCTCCAGTTAAAACATAAAACGTCTTTTCTTCATCAGTCACCCTTCAGATGAAGTCTCATACCGTGGCGTTTATTTCGGCCCGTAAAATCAACATTGAGCAAAATTGTCCATCGACACAAATCGGCATTCTATATCACTCAACATCAAGAACACACATATAGGAGACAAACTGTCAATGATATTCTATAAACTTGTTTTCACTCATGTGTTTGTAATTTTTTATCTCTTCGGCAAGATACCTTCACAATCAGTAAAATTAAATCTCTGAAGCGGGGTCCACCAAATATTGACGGCGATGTTACGAAAGAGTGACGTAACTTGATGACCCCATCTGCAAAGAAAAGCGGTGTGGAAAATTAGTTCAGCATATCGTTACAAAGTCCCTGATAGGCCATTGAGTAACTAGGTGAACTACGGGTAAAGCAGAAAGTTTACAGGGAAAGCGACGACCGCCAGCCGCTGTACTCATGTCGATGTACGAAAACGGGGGTTTTTGAAAACGATTACGTCACAGGCTCATATGCTAGTTAATGCGCATGCTCCCTTCAAAGATGGTACCGTTATCAAACCGTTATCGCGTTTTCTGTGGATGAACAAAAAATGATTCAAAACCGCAACGTGTGGACGCAGATGTTTCAGAAAAGGCGGCGAAAAAGATCTCCGTTTTCAGACAAGAACGGATACGTGTGGACGGGGTCAAAGTTGAACAAAACATCACGTTTTTACATTTTACATTTTCTGGGGGGAGAGGTGCGGGATTGACGAAAGAATATCCTAGTATAACGTAGGCCATACAATTTTTAGCGGATACGGATTTGTTATACTGTGGAACCTTTATCCAGGGGACACCCTCGGGACCAAGGCAAGTGTCCCCTGAAAGGAGGTTGGGCTGGGGTTTGTTAATAATAAACCAACAAATAAAATATTTTTCTTTTATTCTACCTCGGAATCTTCTGCAGTCATTACACTTCATGTAGCCAGATAACGTATGAAAAATCATGATTAACTTATCTCTGCGATTTTGTGGGGTTAATTCCCACAGGTGCAGTGCATCAAATTTGAGTGAGACAGTTCATGTTTTGAAAGCTGTCGCCATTTTGACTGTTAGATACTAAAACTTAACAACGCGTTTTGTGGTTAGTCACTTTTTGAGGGCTAAAGCGTCCCCTGAATGGAAATTAAATCCGGCTTTCAGGACCCAGAAAACTTGTTCCTTTCTCGTGAATAGAGGTGTCCCTTCAATAGAGGTGACAAATACTATGTCCCCTGAATGGAGGTGTCCCTTCAATAGAGGTGACACATACTGTGTCCCCTGAATGGAGGCATCCCTTCAATAGAGGTGAAACATACTGCGTCCCCTGTATGGAGGTGTCCCTTCAATAGGGGTGACCAATACTGTGTCCCCTGAATGGAGGTGTCCCTTCAATAGAGGTGACAAATACTGTGTCCCCTGAATGGAGGTGTCCCTTCGATACAGGTGACCAATACTGTGTCCCCTGAATGGAGGTGTCCCTTCAATAGAGGCGACACATACTGTGTCCCCTAAATGGAGGTGTCCCTTCAATAGAGGTGACCAATACTGTGTCCCTTGAATGGAGGTTTCCCTTCAATAGTGGTGTCCCAAATTGGAGAGATTCCACCGTAGTTGCTATGATTTAACTTATTCACGCCCAGGCAAAAATGAGGAAAAGAGCATTGTTTTGAGTTGTCCCTCCTTTATTTATTCTCTTCAAACTGGACCCAACTCACCCATAAGGTATAAACATACAGTCTCCTTGTTCAAGACGTGCAGACCACCATGGTAGGTTCTGTAAGCTAGGATACTTGAACATGTCCACTTTGTCAACATTCACACTACAATAATCACCTTCTCCGTGATCCATGTCAATTAACTTGGTGTGTTCCTAGAAGTTACCAATAAAAGTGAAATTGCAGTCGTGGTATCTTAAACATAGTTGAACTCCCTATATTGGCGTCAGTACTGTCTATATCCTGAGAAAAGAGCCAATGCTTTGTGACAATACCACTGGTTTCACCACAAAATGACATGATGTGTCACTACTGTAATCTGGGTAGTGCTTATTAAGGGTTGAAAATTTGCTTCATCCAATCAGAAGCCAACAAAGATCTGGGTAGTGCAGGGTTTTCTTTAAGAATTCTAGTAGCAGGAGAAAATTTTTAGAGGCTCCACATTTGAGTAAGAAATAGACATAGGCTATTGACCGTTAGCCAGAGAATTCTTCATAGTAAATGGAGAATTCTCCAATCTCCGAAGCCTAATGAACACCCTGGTAGTGACGCATCGTCAGCATAGAATTTTCGTGCTTGTTCCTCAGACATCATGTCAGGGAAACCAGTGGTGGTGTCACACAATGTTGTCTGTTTTCTCAGACTATACTGTCCAGTATTCCCTATAAACATCACACAGGTAAGGTTCATACCAGATCCACCATGAACCACTGCTTCACTCCACTTATCATACAGTTAATATTATCTACTGTGTCCATATGAAGGAATGACTTGGAGCCTCCACTACTGTACCAGAGCACTGCATCCTATAAACAGAAAACATAGGCACATGAAGCATGCAGAATGCTTAGTTCAGGAAAAAAGAGTCCCTTCTTTATGAAACATGCATCCAGACACAACTAGGGATTGAAGGAGGTCAAATTGACATATGCAATTTGCAAGAATCACATCTTCATAAAAAAGTTCTTCATTCTTTAAGCCCTAATATCCACATACAAATTCTCCGTGCACACTGATCTCCATCTAGTTTCTCAAAGATGTGTTTGAGAGAATTTGATAAAGGATCAAAGTATTTTCCCTTTGGGGATCATTTGTAATTCTTTAAACCATTTCTCTTGATCAAGTATTAATATGGTTAGGAGAAAATTTATGGGATCAATTTAGGTTTCCGGGAAACTGACCACCTACCCCTCCCCTAAGCCAACATTTTGCCCTAAGTAAGAAGTACTAAGTGATAATGTTGGCTTAGGGGAGGGGTAGGTGGACAGTTTCCCAGAAATCTAAAGTTATCCAATTTATGTTCATCACTCTTAGGACTTTATTACCTGTAGTCTAGATGTAAATCCTCCGCACAACAAACAGGAAGGAAGTGAAAATTCAGGCCACATTTCTTCAGGAAGAGTATCAACCAGGTAACGATCAGAATCATTGTAGATTGATAAGAATTCTCTCAGTGCAATGTTATCAGCAGGCCGAGCTCTGTTCTCCTTTTTACCATAATCTACTCTCACAATAACATCTCCATACTTTTCCCTAACAAGTTATAAAAAAATTACACATGTTTTTGGTCAACTATAATGATTCATAAGTTCTACATGACTGTTACCTTGTTAGGGTATCAAGAACATCTGACAGAGTCATTCTTAGGTCTTGTGTGAATTTTAGTTGCAAGCCAGGTGTTGAAGTTTGTCATAATGGATATAGGGTTTATCTACATATCTTTGAAGCTAGATATCTCTGATGCTAAATGCAAAATATTGTTAATAGTATGCTGCATCTTAGATACGGATTCTTTTAACTTACATTAGCATTAACAGGTGTTCATTAAGATTTTAGGTTTCTTTTGTCCCTATTTTTTTTCCAAAAAAAAGGTTCATTTGCAAATATAACATGAAAACATAAATAGAACTAACTAATAGCATCAATCTCATCAACCAAAAGTCAATGTTGAGCCACTTTTGAATAAAACAACTCATGAAAACGTGTATTACTACTTGTAACTTCATTTTTTAAATGAATATCAAATGAATATGTAGGTTCAAAAAAGTGAAAACATACTGCTCAGTTATTAAAAGAAAACTTATACGCATAATAGAAAGAAGGCAAACGAATATTATTCTTCCTGAAAAGAGTGTCTTCCCTCCTAATTATCCACCTGAGATGAGAGGCAGGAAAAGTGTATTATCCACTTTATTTTAATTTTTTATTTTCAACTTTTAGACACACATTAGGCAAATACTACTAAAAAAAGGGCCGATCATTGGTAATTCTGCTTCGGATGGTTTTTGGGGTCAATATTTATAAAAGGTTCCCTAAGATTGAAAATTTAAAGTAATATTGAAGGCTCGTCTTGGGTATAAAAACTAAATCCGGGGCTTACCTCAAATAACTATCACTCCAAAGCTGAAATCCCAGAGATAGTTTAGCAGCTCCTTTAAATATAACCGGCTGTCCTTTCAAAACATATTCATTATAAAACTCTTGAGGAGTCGGTACGAGTTCTACTGACTTGATAGCGCCTTCTGGCGGTCTGTGTGATCCCAGAGGTTGCAGATGACCAGTTGGGATAAATTCTTGCTTACAGAAAACAAAAAGTTGACACAGGAGGAGAAATCTAAACATACCGCTTGCAGCTTTGTTTAAAAGTGTATCGTACACGCATCGACTTTGATAATTCAGACATTTCACGTCTTTTGTCGTGTTTCCATGCTGATGAAATGCAAAATCTGCCAGGCGTTAATCTCGTAGTCCCAGTGTCCACTCGGCTTTGTTTGACGGACGAAATTGAGTCTGGGGATGAATGTAACTCCAAAATGACCAACATATGACGGTGAATATTCAAAATTTTTGATTTTGTTATATTTCTATGGATTATTTACATCAAGAAACTTAATAATCGTGAAAGACGTTTTGAAGAAAGTGCATAATATGTCGGCCTGATGTCGGACGAAGATTCCAGTGACGACGAACTTTGCAAAAAGGACTTGGAAGAAAGGCTGGCAAACCAGCCGAAGCCAGATGTTGTGGATTTCCTTCCCGCTTTCAAGGTTCCAAATGACGATGATCATGAGACTGATGGGAGAAGCGGTTTGCCAAAAATTACGGAAGAGATTTCCGATCAAGAACTTATAGCGACACCGGAAGCCATGCTTTCAGCGTGTGAAAATGGAATAGTTGATCATGTACTACAAATATTAGAAAAAGAACCCACACTTCTTAACTGTAGAGATGAAGATGGCTATTCGCCGCTTCACAGAGCTTGTTATAATGGACATACAGACGTGGTGAAAGTTCTTTTACCAAGAGGAGCGGATGTGCAGGCTAAAACCGAGGATGGATGGCAGCCTTTGCATTGCGCTTGCAGATGGGGTGAATAGGCCTTGTTAGTTTGGTTTCACTTTTTACCCACTTCAGACCAAAGGACAATCTTAAACACCATTCTTGTGGTGAATAGGGTTAACTTTGAAATTAACAGAGAACCATCATGTTACATTGTCTGAAATGGGTAGATAAATAGTATACCTAAGGCATTTTTTGGCTCAGCTGTGGCCAACTTAGGAGCAGTAGTAAGCCATTTTTAGTTAACATGTCACTGCAATTTACCCTCCAATTATCCCCATAGCTACTAGCAGTATACAGGAAAGTCACCATGTGATAACCCGCCTACCAACTGCTTCCCCCACCCCCACCACTCCCTCTGACCTGAAAGGGGCAGTTTGTAGGTGCATAAATATTTGTGTAAGTGAAAGGTTCTTGTGACCCAGACTGGGTCATTGCAAAGACTGAAGAGGGAAGGGTGGAGTTCTGCCTGTCTGTGGGATACACCACTCAAGTAAGATGTGAGACCTGTCGGTACATTTATACTTTTCTCTCTACCTCTACTTAACCCTTCTTGTAAATTCTTTGTTGAAGCCACCAAGCTATTATGCTGTTTTCTTAGACAAGGAGCTTGGCACAATGTTATTATTAACATGCATCCCAGGAGGAGAAGATACCGGTAACTATTCTCTTAGTTGCCTTATGTTACAGGTATCAGGCTTAGAACTCACGTCAAATAAACACCCTGTGGCTTAATTGCACCAATTCCTCTTTCAGGGAGAGTGTAGTCAATTTTAGGCGCAGAGTGTAAGAGAGGACATGGCCACCTTTTGTAACCATTAGCATTCTACAACCGATTAAGAGATAATTTTGACTCAGCCTCTGCTTCAACTCATTGTTAATTTATTAATCCTGACAGGCAAGACAGATGTTGCATCATTGCTTTTACAGAATGGTGCTGACATTAATGCACAGACCAATGGAAAACAGACTGCGCTTCATTTTGCTGCCAGTGGAGTTGGCGGAACCACAACTTTGCAGTTGCTGCTGTGCAACAGGTGGTTGGATGCTAGTCTTCTTAACATGCAGAATGAAACAGCATATGATATCGCTAAACGGAGTGGAAGACATCATGAACTGTTTGAAATTGTTGAAGATTGTATAAATGTTAAATAAAGATTAAAATATTTTCTTTTCTTCTTGTTACGTGCCTTTGTTAACAACATTGATGAAGTGTGTTTTTCAACCTGACAAGTATTTTTAGCAAGTCTTACAAGCTATATACACAACATGATTATTCACCAAGCTTGTTTGGTCAAGGTGGCTGGATATTGGCCAAGTTCCTTTTTTGCATTTTTATGAGCTAAGACGACCCTAGCAAAACTAGGCCAATAGTTTAACCATCCTGACCAAACAATTTAATAGTCAAAGACTGATATTTTTCAAATGGCCCAAAATGATTTTTTTTTTTTGGGAACAATGTGGGATTGGAGATCTGGGGTGATCTGGGGTGATCTCCCACATAGGATAATATTATTTAGCTTAACTTGTCACATCTTTTTTCACTTTCAAACCCCTCGACCATGCCCTTTCCCCATCTCCGTATCAAAAAAAGTCATGCGAGGGTTAAGTCCTGGGTGTCCTGTGTAGCACACTTTAGGGTGTCATACACAAAATACCTGGTTTATAAGTTGTTCGTGGGCTCAAATTCCTCTTCAATATGGCGGCAAATGTTCGTTCTTTGATCATTGACTTATTTGAAAGCCCCGATGGAACAGTTTATGCGATTCTTATTGCCACGTTTATTGTCGTTCTGACTACAGGTTTGTGTTTTAAAAATTCATAGTGTTTTGCCGACTATTTGTAGTAGGGAACTGTTTGGTACGACATTTTCTACGACTTACTGCTTTTAGTTTTTGTTTAAATTTGATGACGTGTTTGGTTGGCCATTAATTTAGAGCACAGAAAAATAAGCTATTTGGAAATTACCATAAATCTCTATTTATTTATTTCGAACACATTTGGGGTTGGGGCGGGGGGCTTAATAGAGATGGGAGGTTATTTGAGACGTGTGGCTTATTTAGTTTATTAACAAAGACAATGGTATCAGTTCTCCATAAAGAACCAGAATACAAAGTGGGAAAGTTTGAAGGTCATGCAGCCGAGGATCAAGAACAATTCTGAACTTCCAGTTGGTGAATAAACCATCCTGGATCAGTCCACACAAAGTTTCACAGTCGTGATTAATTAATACAGTCTATCATTTATTGGTGAAGAGTAATAAGGGGGAAGGGAGGGGGGGAGGGCTGAAAAGAGAGGGGAGCTTATTAAATTTTTTCCCCTGAAAATGGGGGACTTATTAAAGAGGGGACTCTTAATAGAGGATTTATGGTAAATAAGTTAACTTTTGTTTTTTTGTTTTTTATTGAAAGCATTGGCAGGTTTGTGATGTACCTAGTACGTTTGTTGCCTTTGTACAACAGCTATGTGCAATAAAAAATATATATTTTACTTAAGTTATCAAAATTTTGTTCTCACAGTGGAGGCTAGATTTTTTTGTATTTATTTTTTGTCAATCGTGGATTATAATGATAATACATTTTCCATTCTTCATTTTATTTCTAATCATTCTTTGGCAAAGCAAAGGAGAAAAGACTAGCAAATCCATTCAATTTAATCGATAGTAGGAGACCTACAACCACTGCTTAATTTGTCTTGATCTATAAATAGTGCAAGACTGCTCGCTATTTCCTTAGCTAGCTCAATACATTTAAAGCTGCCAAGTAATCCTGTGATAGTGGCATTGAAAGTTTTTCATTAGTTTTTCATCATTTTCTTTTCAGTGCTGTATCTTTTGTTTGGTAGAAGTCAATCAAGAGGCCGCAGTATCATCTTGGTTGGACTAACAGATTCAGGAAAAACACTCCTTTTCAGCAGAGTGAGCTAGTTTCCTGTTCTTTATGGGTCAACTGCTTTCTGCCCTTTTAAACCTTATACTTACATGCATACAGTAGAACCCCGTTAACTCGAACTCTGAAGGGAAATGAAAAACACTTCAAGGTAGCAAGGGTTTGAGTAATCGGGGTTGATTGCAAAATTCAATTTTCAGTGATAAAAATTTATAGTTACTGAATTTTCAGCACTTCTGGCAGTGTATGGTGCTACTGCAGTGCCATTAAGTTTAACTTATTTTATCAGTAATGTTAACATGATGAGGCATTTTTTATGATAAAATGTGATCTGTTCATTGCACTATTATTAAAATCAAATTGGTGTAAGTGTTAGCCAGTGTTAGGTGTAGTGTTTTTACTGATTTATACAGCAAGAAGAGCTAATTGCCTTAATGGCATCCGAGTAGAGTTACAAGAATGGGAATTTGAGTTATTGGTGTAATTTTCAGTGACTTTGTTATCAAGGAAAAGGAAATTTAGATTGAGTTAGCAGGGAATTCGAGTTATCCAAGCTCGAGTTAACCGAGGAAAAGTGGGGTGAAATCCAAGGAAAATGGGACTTTGTTCAAGTTAGTGGAGAGTTCGAGTCATCTGAGTTCAAGTTGTTGGGGTCCTTACTGTGTTACAAACTGTACTCAGCCTGGGTTTGCAAATGGCCGGTGAGATAAAACATAACTGGCAGCTGTATGCAGGAAAGTGGCAATAGTTACATTATCTCTCGGATGGTACACTCGCAGGAACATAGCATTCATATGCACACATGCGCCTGTGCATAAAGCTAAAACCTGAAAAAAACATTTGTTTATTTACTGAAAGCATTTTTATCATTAAACCATGATGACTGATAAAACTGTATTTTATATATATTTTTTAAGCTGTCTAGTGGAAAATATGTGATGACCCACACATCCATAAAAGAAAACAGAGCCCAACATAAGGTTAAAGGAAACCAGGTAATCCTTAAAAAAATGACCAGCAGTAATATTATTGGTTAAATAATAATATTTACTTGTATTTAACATGTACAATCAATGCCCAATGACTAATTTTTTGTTCTCTTCTTTTAGCTCATTTTTCTACCTCAAAAAATGAATCATCAATAATCATCTTTTTTCTTATGATTTAAGCTTTATTTGTTAAAATCTGAAGGTGTCATATTGTGTCTAAGAAGTCAGACATTCCTCTTTCCTCACCATTACCACAGCAAATGAAGCAAAACTAGAAGGGAAAAATTCATGATGTGATTTTGACATAAATGATGGACAACCTTTTATATTAGTCCTACGGTACCCAGTTAAATCACATAAGCTTCAAGGTTGGCATAGCTGTGGCTACCATGCATAGTAAAATCCCTTTTTAGTTTTAATCTATGAGGAAAAGTTTATTTATTCATTTATTTATTGATACATTTGTAAAACTGACATTTGCAATTATTATTCTATTCGCAGAGTGGTAAAATTCTAGACTTGATAGATCTGCCAGGTCATGAGAAACTTAGAACAAGGTTTCTAGAACAATACAAGGACCAAGCAAGGTCAGTAGTACCAGTAGCCAAGGACAGAGCGCCATAATCCACAACACCTGTTGCAGCTGAGCTCTCATGGTGTGTTCAAAGCGGGAAACTAAGAAGAGTTAAAAACAAGATAAACTTTGTCAAGGGCCCTGGAATAGGTGTTTATGGGTTTGTTCTCCTCTGCCATTTTTGTTTGGTGGCCTGTTCCATGGCAAGAAAACTTTGGTTGATTAATTTTTTCATCCGGCTCAGAAGTCAGTTGAAATGACATCACACAACAGTTAAGATCACCAACCAAGCTTGCATCAGTTTTTGGTGCACCTAAAGAAGTATTTTGGGATGAACTATACTCAGTCGCAACCACAATTTAACCAAATAAGGAAACTAAACTAAAAGAAACTAGGTAAAGCATGGAAAATAAATTCTGCATGGTTCAAACAGATTATCCCAGTCAATAGCCTGAAAAAACAGCTGACATTTTGCAATGCTATCACTTGCTTCCCCACGAAATGATATTTGAGAATGGGACTGCCGTAATTCCATACTGTTGACGTATCAGTAGCCACATTTGGGTAGTGCTTCTGATTGGTCATGCAGCAAGGGAAACTTTCTTCAATCAATCAGAAGCCCTGTATCCAGACCTGGGTAGAACACTTCATCAGTTTGGAATTTCAGCAGTCATTTAGGGTTTGAAATTAAAAAAATCGTCAGGTCACCTTTTGGCAACCAACTGGATAAATATAGTTGCCAGATGCAAATTTTTAGTCACCAGTTTGTGTAATGTAAAATGAAACAGCTGAGAGTATGGCACAATCCATCAGATTTGATTGTTTGAAAATCTCACGGATATTAGTCAGTATAAATTTGGAGGTAAACTGGCTTGTTTATGCTATTAATTTTGGCACTTTTTTTATGACAAAAGCAAAGCAAGATAAGATGAAATGTTTGTTTTAACTTTACTCATTTGATTTAAATCTAACTCATAGAGAAATCTGGTCGCCAAAGTGGCAACTAAACCAGAATTTTTAGTCGCATTGGTGACGGTATCAGTCATAATTTCGAGCCCTGTCATTCCTCAGACGTCATTTCACTGGGAAACTAGGGGAAATGTCAGCTGTTTTCTAAGGTTACCCAGTCGAAGGTCATCTTATTTTCCTTGCTCCTTTAGGTTGTAGTATGGAAAGAGAAGGAAACAGAATCATCACCAAAGTTAAATATTACCATCATGATTTTTGAGACAAATTACTCTCATTAGTGGTACATGAAATGTATGGAAATTAGTGGGCTTTAAGCAGGGTTCATTTCTTTGGTTATACTACTACATGGGAAATTTCTGCAATTTGATTGGCTTAGAGCAGTGGTATTTCAGCTTAATTTGAAATACCTACATGTGAAAATTACACACCTTTTGCAGGTAGTGGTATAAACTTAATAATAGCACTATTTGTACATGATATTTGGCTTAAATACCACTCATGATATTTCAAAATTGTCTCAAATTTCACTCGCCTAATGGCTCATGAAATTAATTTTGAAATATCACTTGTGATATTTATGCCAAATATCACTACAAATCATGCTATTACCTATACTAATAGCACCATTAGAAAATCATGAGGTTTTAACTGCTTCAGTAAAATGTGACCTCAAACTGACACATTCTAGTTGCGTTTTATTAAATTAATAACTGTTTTTTTCCAGAGGAATCCTGTTTGTTGTTGATAGTGTGAACTTTCCAAGAGAGCAACGAGATGTTGCTGAGTAAGTACCCCTCCAGTTGATAGTAACAAAATAATATATAGAAGGACTATATTGTAAGTTCAGTATACTCTAATACAAAGTTTTGGAGTCTCTCTTCAGATTAACTGTCTGGTTACGTAAAGGCCTAAGTATTTTCAATTCCGGACTGTAAATTTTTTTCTTTACCTGGGATTTATTGGTTCTGGGACTCATGATTTGTTCACAAGAAGAGTCCCAGGACTCACCATAACTGTTTGCAACAAAATCACTGCTAGTGGTTTACCATTGATGTATGTCTTAGAGATTGTTTACTGTACATATAATTTTAAAGTAATATGGTACCCTGCTCGCAACCTCATTTCTAGAGGTCCGTTCCACTCAACCCACAGAGCGAGAGAGAGTAACAAGTAGGAGTGTACCCTGGGATTAAGGTTGCCCCGCTCGCAGAGGTTTCTTTCAGGCTTGGTTTTTGGCATGTACGAAGTAGTTTTCCCTGCTGATATTCGAGTTACGTAAAAGAAGCCAACTACGCGAATCACACAGGGACACCTAACAACGTTTTTTCTTTAAAAAAAAACTGTTCGAAGGAGCAAATACTGCCTGAAAATTTCTAAAGGACGAGAAAGGCTGAAAATTTCTGGATAGCCGTTCCATTCGTCGGATATTTGGAGTTTTTCCGCTAACTTACCTACGATTTTCCGATGTTGTTTTTCACATTTTAATACCTTGTAGATATTGCCATTACTGTTAAGAAAATTTCTCTTGAGACTTTCGGCATAAAGACAAAATGTCCCCTAGGATTTTTATAATGAAAGTATGGCTACCCCGTGTCCCCGGAATTTCGAAGTCTGCTGCAGCCAACAGTTTAGAGACGAAATAGCGACTTTCGAGACGACAAAAGTTCCCCTAATACAATGTAAATTTGAACAGATAACCAGTTTTAAGGGCAATTCCAAATTATCCAAAAATGCTTCTTAAACATAGAGAAAACTAGAGGAGGAACGGATATTTTCGCAGGCTATTGATGCCCTGAATAACTTCGTATGTGCTAAAACCATGCCGGAAAGAAACCACTGCTAAGAGGGTAAAGAAATTTTTTACTTTCCATTGGTTTTTTCAGGGTCATGTATGACATTCTTGGTGATAAGCGGTTTTCCAAGTCTGCGGTATCCATTCTGGTCGTTTGCAATAAACAAGGTTAGTTCTTGACCAGCGCCGTAGCTAGTATGAGGCCAACCGAGACACTCGCCTCGGTAAAATTTTGACGAATTTCGCCGATCATTTTTATTTTACATAAGCGATCATCGGAGCCTCTCAGAAAAGATTTCGTGGCCAAAATATAACAGTTAAAAAATATATATATATATATAACCAAAATTTTCGCCGTATTAATACTGAAAACGCAGAAAACGCTGCAAATCGCATTTCCGAGAGACTAAAGTTCAAAATTTCTCGGGGGGGGGGGGGGGGCATGCCCCCGAACGCCCCTAGCAACTCCCGCCTGCCTCAGTTGGCCGTTTTGTCTGGCTACGGCACTGTTGTCAGAAAATTTCAACATAATTAAGACGTTTTCTGGCTGATAAGTTTGTTCTTGTGTCAAATGTTTACGTTATCAAACTTGTTTTAGAAGTTGTATTCTGTTGTTTCACCAAATGTACTTTTTTCACCCATGTTTTCATTGATTTGATTACGTCTTTTTTTTCTCTTCAGACCTTACAACGGCCAAATCACAAAGTGTTATAAAATCTCAGCTGGAAAAAGAAATGTTAGTAGTGCTTTAAAATTTTAGTATGATTTTTTTTTTCAGTAACGTTACCGGTGTTATGGCTCAAAGTTTTGCGTTTGTGGATACATTTTGGAGCTGTGACCATTCAAATGAAAACTGTTGAGTGGTACTTTCTTGAGAAATTGTTTTCTATGCTATGTATATGGTGGACCTAACAATTCGGATCAGACGGTCTTTCTCTAACCACTAGGTTTACTACTTGGATCATTTGAAACCAATTCATAATGTCTGCGGCAGTTGCTTAAACTCATTTTGGTCTTGTAAGTGTACTCGATTACAACCGAGAAATTCCTTTTAAAATGCGTTATGCTAAAACGTCTGTGAATTTGGGGCGAGGGGGAACTAAAAAGTACTTCGTGCATGTAGACATTTTCCTGAAGAAGTCAGTTGCTTCGTTTTAAAACAGTGTCTCGTATTAGTTCCAGTTGAGTGTATACTTTTTAAAAACCATTCTTGTCATTATGTTTCCAGTAACACTCTCCGAGTCACTCGAGCCGCTGCCCTGCAAGGTCAAGATGGCGGCTCAACCACTACCGCTGGGTATGTCGGGAAGAAAGGCAAGGATTTTGAGTTTGGTCACGTGTTACCCATCCAGGTGGAGTTCGCCGAGTGTAGTGCCAAAGGACAAGCGGAGGGAGAGGCTGATTTAGATGCAGTGGAAAAATGGCTTGAAAAGATTGCTTGAAAACTGACATCGCTATGTGCAGGAAATCAAAAATATTGTGAAAGAGGAAAAATAAAGTCTACTTTAAATTATTAGATTTGCTATCTTCCTTCCCACACTTTCCACCACCCGAGTCGAAAACTTGGTCACTTGCAAGAAAATGTCATGGTCTCGGCACCATTTTTCTTTTTAAATAATTCGGCTTTAAGTAGAAAAATTAATGTAAACGTTGAGTGCAATAAACAACATCGCTTGTGAGCCGTCTGGAAGCTTTTCACTAAAGAAATAATGATTGTTATTAAAAACTGAATCATTGGATAAAGCAATTCTAGAGATCTGATTGGCTTAGCCATCGTGGTTTTTGTATATTATTTATGGTAACTGTACGCGTCTGCTCAAAATTAAAGTTTAATAAGCTGAAAATCAGTTGTTTTTACAAATAAAGTCGGGAAGAATTCTCGATATTTTGTGGGCGTTTTTAATAAAACAATTATTCCACTCGCGCTTGTTGGTTATGAGATGATTATAGCCATATCGGCGCTACGCGCCTCGTTTGTTTCTACAATTCATATCCAACTTGCACTCGTGGAATAATTGTTAAATATACAAACAATTAGTGGGTAATGCTACATGATCCCTTAAGTATGCGTAATATTTCTTTTCATTTCAAGGTAAAGCAAGATTGTCTTAAAACAACGGCTTATGACAGGCTTATTAGGGTGCATATTGAAAGAAAGAAGTTTTCATTAAATTGAGCTTATTCATTGCCTTAGTGCCATGGTAACTGCCGCCTTAATTGCCGTATTAGCATTTGAAAGAAACTCAATAAGACATTCAATACAAACATGGATTTCTTTCACACAATGAGCATCCTAAATGGTTATGATAACTAGGTAAAGCGCTCTGCTTTCATGCATTTAATGTTACAGTATTTAACACCATAAGATTGTCGATAGAATTATGAGCGAAGAGGCAGCGACTGACTCACAGGTGTCGGCGGAAAACGGCATAGCAAATATCGCAGATGATGCCGGGCTTAAGAGCAGCCAAGATGAAAACCAGGAGACCATAAAATCGCGAGAAACAGAAACAAATGAACTCAACACGGGAGAAATTGTTTCAGGTTGTAGTACAGCCGAAGTTGATTCCGATATTTCTTCCCATGGTAGCGAGGTTATGGCTAAAGACGAAAACTTTCAACTTGGAAATATAAGCATATCACTTAAAAATTCGGTTTCTACGGAAAGTAGCTTCGTGACAGACGAAGGAAAACACGATAATTTACCGGTTGTGGATTCTAATGATGACGCGGCCGCTGGGAAATATGAAGAGTCAAATATTCCAGGGACTGAGATTGATCCTTTCACCCAATCTGTGAAATATTTGGAAAAGCATCAGATTTTAAGACTGTTTCAGGTGAGGATGTTACGGCCTGTGTTAAAATGATTACAAATCTCTACACTTATAAAAGGAACTAATTTAAATTCAGTCTAGAATGTCAGTTATATAACTGGCAACACATTTAACTTCGCAATGTTTAAGGCTTGGGCTTTAGATTGATGGCCGTTTTCTTACCGTGACATCAGAGTTCATTTTTTTGTAACTTGCGGAATACAACTTGACGACGAAAGATTAGCCCTTAAAAGATTCCAGCTGAACTAGAAACGGTAGCATATTCCAGATTATTTTCTTTCAAGATCGTATAATTGTTTGGTGTGCAGTAGAACCCCGGTAACTCGGACTCTGAAGGGAGACGAAAAAGAGTTCGAGTTTGCAGGGAATTCGAATTATCAGGGTAAATTTCAGCGAAATTTTGATCAAGGGAAAGGAAATTTAATTCGAGTTAGTGGGGAATTCGAGTTATCCGAGTTCTGAGTTATCGAGATTCTACTCTATTTTGCTATTTCTGAGTGGCTGTGCTCTCTTTTTTTCACAATTATTTCCTTGTCTTTTACACTTTTTGTATCAAGAGCACAAGAAAGATTGTTCTTGTTGTTGTTGTTGTATTTTCTGCACCAAGCGGAGACCTTTTCCATTTTAAACTGACCGCCATAAGCTACAGTCAACTTACAGCTCTGTAGGACCCCAGTAGGGATAACTGAAATTGAACGGAGTGACTGGGCAAATAGCGTATCGTGCGCCGGTAAATTAAATGGCGGTTACGAGGATATATGCTTCCGTTTTTTGTTTTTGTCTTTGTTTTCTTAAATCATTTTCCATGTTCTGACCGAACGTCTATGACTGATTGACTTTGATTTACTAGTTGACTAGCTGAACTGAGCTATAAACCGCGAACCGATCGAAAATGGCAAACCGTCCGGCCCAACCTTAAACCTTAACTTTCGCCCTTGTTTTCATGCAGAACTTTGCAGCTCAAATCGTGTACAAGAGACCTGAAAATCCTCTTCAGTATTTAGTGGAGGAGTTGGAAAGACGACGTGAAGAGACCGCCACGGATAGCCGCCGTACTGAGGATTCTGGGTTGCTGTCATGACTCATTACTGGCCACTTTGAGCATAGTTAACTTTGAGTGACATCTCTGTTTTCTTCCTCCTAAAAAACTTTGGCATTGCAGATATATTTTGCTTCTCGTACCTTTCTTGCATTGATAAAGATTACAAGATTTTTCTAGAAGCAGGAAAGACCTCTACAAGCTTAAGGAGATCTCCTCTTTATTACAATCGCTATCCTTGGTGTAAACGGCGATGCCTAGCCTGTGTACGACCGACCCCTCCCCTAAAAAAACGGAAAGAAAGAAAAGTCTCCCAGATTTTGTTTGAGAGGCCTGGGACTGTACACAGACTAAACGATACCCTCAGTGTTTAATGGCTCGTACTACCAGAGAGGATCTTTATTGAGGCAAGAAAGGCGGAGGGCTTTACAAATTAGTGTCAGAACGCACAAGGTCCAGAAAGGAAAAAACAATTTTGTTGTAAATGTAATATAATAAAAACCTTATAAAGTTGAATAAATACGTCAACATTGATTAACTGATTTAATTCGATCATTGCTGCCTTTGTTTGCGATAACAAAAAAAAATATGTAAACAACAGGTACCCAGGGATCAAGGATACCTAATAAACCCAGTCGATTCACGGTAACCGTCGAGAACCGCTTTGTACCACAAAAAAAGTAAAAACGGGCAACTTAGGGGCACATAGAATATAACTGCATTTTTTAAAGTCTATGTCATTGAGCTACTTTTCTAAAATTGCCCTTTATTTTAATTTCATACAACGAATCAACCGATATATATATATATGACGTATATTATAAGACAAGGGGCCACTCAGTCATATGCAAATTTGTGGCACATACAGTCCCTGGAGGGTGGTCTCCTAGCAAATTATCCGCAGATTTACATATTTGTTTCTCATTCTACACGCGCGCTGTAACTTTGAGTTTCAGGAACGTTTTCTCAGTCAAAGTTACAGGTTGTTGTAACAGCATCACCGCCAAACGACCAAAGCGAACGAAATCACAAAACGACTCCAGCTTTTGGGAGCAAAGACTCACTTCTTGAAGGAAACCGGCACGAGGTCGATAGACCGGTGGATTAAAACTCAGTGTGCAATATCTTGACTAGAAGCGAGCAGCTGGAAATCGAGTTGGACGTTGAGTTATAGCCATCATCGTAGTTTTCACAGATCCTCAACATCCTTAACCGAACACGATCAACTCAGCGAGTCACCGGCGTATTGAAGAACACGAGGCCTAAAAAGTTGATGATTAATGGCGGAACTGTTAATTAGTGGTCACACAAGCTACGTTCCAGATGACGGACTAAGCGCCAATCAGTTGTTTAAAGAAGGCGAAGGTTTAACTTACGATGATTTCCTTATTTTGCCAGGATTCATCAATTTCACAGCGGATTCCGTTGATCTTACATCGGCTCTCACCAAAAAACTTACTCTCAAAACCCCGCTGGTAAGTTCACCCATGGATACTGTTACTGAGTCAAAGATGGCTATCGTTATGGCACTTCACGGAGGAATAGGTAAACTGACTATTTGTAGTTTAATACAAATGTTGATATTTTAGTCAAGTGCCTCTTAAGTTGCCTCAGTGAAAATCATGAAATAGGAGGTCTCCAGAGTAAACATTTACGGGCTTGAAGGAGGGCTTCGGTCTGACAGGTACATTTAATATAATAATAGCCTGCGAACTGCAGACGTATTTCCGGCCGTCGGTTCACGGAGGGAGAGAAACAACGACCGGAAATACGTCTGCAGTTCGCAGGCTAGCGTTCTAATAATTTGGCAGTAAAATTCACATCCATGTTAATGCTTGTACACTCTTTTCAAAAAGTAAATGGACGCTATGCTTAACAGGATTATTGAAAAATCGACAACATAAAGAAAACATAAATCTATGGAGGAAGTGAAAAAATAGAGACAAAGCGCAAGATATCACGTAAACCAGCTTCTGTTTGTAAATCTCCACGTTGTGTCCATGGCTTTATCAAAATATTAGTATGACCCTTATTTTCAGAGTCTTTCAGAGTCAAGCAAACAGTCTTAACTGTAAATCACTCAGCTCAGTGCTTAATTTGCACGCACTGTCGCTTAAGTCTCATGAGGTGGGTAACGGTAAATCGCGTGACAATGGCTGCACAGTACTTCCGTACTGAGTGGGGAGGGGACAAGACTGTGGATTGACGCTTTCCCCATTCTTCCTCCTTTTTATCGATCGCCTTACTTCTCGCGCGTGCTCCTTTATCTGAACGCCTGGTAGTCTAAAATGTCAGTCTCGATCCCCTTCCAGGTGCAGGGGTGGGGGGAGGGGGGGTGATCTCACCCGCGACCCCACGGTTTAGTAGGCGGAAACGGCTGAAATTAAAGGCTGAACGCTTAGAACGGAGTTCGAGTTTCCAAGATCCTTGCGTTTTTTATGACGTTGACATAAAGTACTCCCTATCCCTTCTCCTCACCTCTGTGTAGTCTGAACTGTCATCCCTCTCTTCGACCAACCCCCCCCCCCCCCCCCCCCCCCCAAGCGGGTGACAAGGTCCGGCTCTTTCCTTGCCGCCCGTTGGAGGGTAGGGCGAAGAACCGGATGACATTTCAGACTAACCTCCGTGATGCCGGCTTTGGTGTCAGAAGCCGGTAATACATGGCTCTTGATGTTGTATATACTGCACTACAGTGGGCCTCTTTATTTTCAACGATCTTGTAATTACAGATTTGAGCACCAGCTCTTTTTTAGGTTACCTTCCTCTTTCATTCTTTTAATGCATTTTCCAGGGATAATTCATCACAACTGTAGCGTTGAATTTCAAGCTAATGAAGTGCGCAAGGTCAAAAAGTTCAAACAAGGATTTATCAACGATCCCATAGTCCTTAGCCCAAGCCATTCAGTGCGGGACGTCATGGACATCAAGAAAAAGTGTGGTTTTTCAGGCATACCACTGACCGGTAAGGCTCAGTTAGTGGAATGTGAACGCGGCTTTACATGGCGATGTCTTCAATCTTATCTTTTTCACATTCTTAAATAGAGAGGATCTCCTTTTTATGGACAGAACTGGCTTGATTTTTGTTAAATTAACATAGACTCAAAAAACTTCTCTTTTGAACTTTTTTTGAACAGTTTTCCGCGGGTGCTTAGGCCCGGTTCTCACAAGCGACGTGAACGTGAGCAAAAGCACGAGGGTTGTTCTCACCAATCCAAACGCAGTTATAGCAAGATACGCGCGCGCATTTGAGCACTTTGCATTCTAACCTGGCGGACGAAATTTTCTCCTTGTAATCCTTGCGTTTACACTTTCCGTTTGCCGTTGTCTCAGGATGCAAGCACAAGACCGGGCCGAGCCAGGAAATGGAACAATTTTCCATTTATTACGTCGTCGGCACTTGCCTTCACGTTTATGTTGAGGTAGATCACACGTGTGTTCTCTTGTGCTTGCTCCCCATGTTGATAATGATGATGATGATGATGATTAATATTTATTATTATTATTTTTATTATTATGGGGTTGGTGCTGGTGGTGGTGGATGACAGTGATGATAATGTTGCGTTGCTTGGTTGTTACTACAATGAGGGGTAGTAATTAACGAAACGGGTATTAAGAACTGAGACCGTATCGCCTATTCCGATAACGTATAGCGTTTACTTCGTAACAGAGTTTGAAAGTCAACAAACACGCTGATAATTCTTCTGTTTCTTTCTAACTTAGATACAGGCTGTCTTGGCGGTGTTTTAGTTGGAATCGTTACTTCGCGCGACATTGATTTTCTCAGCCAGTCTCAGTATGATATGAAATTAGACGAAGTAATGACTCCGAGGGATCAGCTAATTGTAGCTAAATCAGGATGCACGTTGAGGGAAGCGAATCAGATTTTACAGAAAAGTAAAAAGGTATGTCTGGGTTTCCAAGGTGGCTGCAGTTAAGTTACTCAGTTATAACACCTTTAACTTGAAGTGAACGACTCCAAGGTCTTTTCTTATGCCTCTCAGCCCTTAGCCTGCAGAACAGACATTGTTTTGCCCTGTTATCCTAGCCAGCGAAGGCAAGAGCGAGGCGGCCAGAAGTGCGAGACCCACGCAAAGAGAGGGGCACAAAAAAATTTCGCCCTTTGCCAGCCTGTAAAGCCCGAAAAAGTGAGTCCTAATGCTGCTGAGTTTACGCTCTTTACCTCCAAAGGAAGTTCCATTGGAGAGCAATGAAAATAAACAGAACTGGAAAAAAATTAAAGCACAAATCTACAAGCCCAGATGAATATGCATTTCAAGTTAATCTTCATCTACGCTATTGTCCATAACATTTTCCACTGAATTTGTACTTCATAATTAATAATGTACCTGTTTTGGTTTCCCAAGCCTCTGTTTCAAAGCGAGGCTAAGTGCGAAGCCACTGATATTGAAATACTTTTTATTCTAATGTAAATAAAAACTCATTTTCACAAGAAAGGTTTTGCACTAAGCTTCGTTTTAAAAGTGAGAGTGTGTAGAACTCGGAAATTGCTTATAGAACTAAAAGCGCATTTTCCCGTTCCCTGTAAACGAGATTGGTTCAGCCGACAACCAGGACGTTTCTCGCGTGGACGAAAAGAGACATCTACGTCCGCATTGTTAATGCGATAAATCCCCTTGTTTAGTCTTCCTCTTAGCTTCGTAGGACAATGAACCTATTGTAGCTTAGCAGTTAACACAGTAGCTTTCCACCTCTCTACAGGCCAAGTTACCCATTGTGAACGAAAATGGAGAACTGGTATCATTGATAGCTCATACAGATCTTAAGAAAAACCGCGAATATCCACTGGCCTCCAAGGACAGTAAAAAACAGCTACTTGTTGGGGCTGCAGTGGGCACGCGTGAGGAGGATAAACGTAGAATCGAGGCTCTCGTGCAAGCTGGTGTCGACGTGGTTGTGCTAGACTCGTCCCAGGGAAACTCGGTATTTCAGATAAATCTCATCAAGTACATCAAAGAAAAATTTCCCGATCTACAGGTACGTAGCTTTCTTTTTCAATTACAAGCGAGAATCAGATTTATGATAGACAATTAGAATTTGTCTGTAAGGAGGCCGTTCCAGAACTTAAACAATCGGGAACACCAATGAAAATGGAGACCGAATTTCAAAAATGGTTCGGAAAGTTGAAACTTAAAGTGCATTTGTCTTTATTGTAAGCTGGTAGCCTATTATGCCTACTGGCATAATGACAGGAGCCTATTGATGAGCAATATTGATGATGATGATGATGATGATGATGATGACTACAAAGGGGGAACGAAAGTGATTGACAAAATCACACCAAAGTTTTCGCTCTATCAATAGCAAAAGTATATCACTTGTGCAAAGACGAATTAAAGAGAAAACCGATTGAAAATCTTAAAGAAATATTAAGGGAAGAGGTGATAGAAAAGACGATACCTGAAAAACTGCGTTTTGTGAAACATCATACGAAATCTCTGCAAGAGACGGCTGGGATCGTGCAAATGACGTCTTAAAAAGCCCCCCTATTGAGAGGGCTGCTATCTCCTTCGGAGAGAAAAAGGGTTAATTATATATGTACTAAATGTGCTGATAAATTGTCAACGTACTTGTTGCAGATTGTAGCGGGAAATGTTGTTACCGCCGCCCAGGCGAAGAACCTCATAGACGCTGGCGCGGATGCACTGCGCGTAGGAATGGGCAGCGGTTCTATTTGCATTACCCAAGAAGTGATGGCAGTCGGTCGGCCCCAGGCTACCGCTGTGTTTCGAGTCGCGGAGTACGCGCGCAGGTTTGGTGTCCCTGTGATAGCGGATGGCGGGATAAGATCTGTTGGTCATATCATCAAAGCGCTTGCGCTCGGAGCGTCAACAGTCATGATGGGCTCACTTTTGGCGGGAACTTCAGAGACACCTGGAGAATACTTCTTCGCAGATGGAGTTCGGTTAAAAAAGTACCGAGGTGAGTTCTGTCCTGGAGCCGAAATGTCAGAAATCTCAAATTTCATGAAAAATATAATTTCGGACGTTTGAGAGACATGGGAACGAATTATTCAGAAACCAATATTCCTGACGGCGCGCGGGGATTTGTAGGGTAGTTTTCGGACTATTTAAGGTTTTGGCGCGAGATATGTGTCATTCTACGTCAGCTCAGTCGTCGTGATCGTTATCATTTTTTTGTAAAGCTTCTTTTCCAATGTCTCATATTCTTTCGAGTTTGGAATAACCGTGAGGGTTTGGGTACTTAGTTAATGTATTTTTAAGCTTTTGGTCCTGTACTCCTTTGAAATGAGTTCTTTTTACAGTATTCTACATTGTTATAACGTATATAGCCTTCTATGTTTTCACTTGAGCCTTTTGCCCGAGGTTCCGAGTCACTGTATTAGCAGGGGAATACGTTTCCACAGATTTTTTTGGCCACTTCTTAAGGGTGTTTTTTTTTGTGATTTTTCGTATATGTCTTGGCACATCAATCTAACCTAGGAACATATGATGGTGTTTTGCTAGAGCTATGGCAGAGATGTAACTTAGCTAGGATGCATCTACACCAGATGACTGTCTGACGCATCCTAAATAAACTTTCACATTGAATGTCTCGTGTTCGTGAAAGTCAGAATAGCACATGGTACCATGTAAAAGAAGCGCTTAAGAGGTTTTCGAAGGTTTTATTCGGAGTTTTATTAAATATGATTAGTCAAAGCGTAGAAATATTTATTTGATCTACAGACCCAAAAGTTAAAACTATTTCCTTTTTTCCATGATTGACTTTGACAGTGAAAGAGTAAAATTGTTCCAATAATCGGCTAGAACAGTTTTTTTCTTTCTTTGGCTTTGAAAAAATGCGTAGACACTTATAGAAAGAGTGAGTTATGCTATTCTGAAGAGCAAACGGGAGTAAATGCAAACGAAACGGTCAGTCAGAGAGGGGCAGAGTATGATTTTAAGCAAGTGGCGGAAGAGATAAGCAAAGTGTTAAGCGAATAATGCTTAAGTGGTTGAAGGAGCTTCTATCTCGTAGACCGCGATCATCTTCCATGGCTGGATTGCACAGGCTTTTTTGAATCAGCAAATTTCGCGGGAAAAGAAATCGACCTCTCAAACGTTGTGCCACGTCTCCGAGCACGTTGGATCCTCCGATCGAGCCGAATTTGGAATTCATACAAAAGAACAGGAGGAAAAAACAAAACAAAATCGTAAATCTTATTTTACGACTTATATACCTGTGAAATCAGATACAGCTAAAAAGGTCGTACTCCAGAAGCACTCGTTTGAAGAACGCATTAAAAACTACTTAACCCACTTTGAAAGGTAAAAGTACTCAAAGTTAATTCCTTAAAACAGAACAGAACCATGAAAACTGTCTATCAAAAAAGGTTCCATATGGATGGTGATACCATGAAGTAGCTATAGCCTGCTTAAAACTTAGAACTACATGAACATTTGGCGTATTATGATAAGCAGTTGGGTGAAGGTAAACAAGTCAGCACAAATAAGGCGCTTTCCGGCACGAAATACGGGTGTCTCGTGACTAAGTATATTACTAATGGAATTTAATCTGTATTTCCGTATTAGCGTTTAAAATCTCCAGGTGGGGCGTTACAAAGTTTCAAGCTTTAAGTAGTAAGCTAAGCCTTTCTCGTTATCTGTATTCCAATAGTAGCTAATAGTGATCTCTATCGGATGAACCACCTGTCAGCAAAATTGGTTATGCTAGACCGTCTGAGCGCTGTCCACAGTTCAAAAAAGTGTTTGCAGAATTTATAGTATGCAGTAGTAGATACATCAGCCAAGGATGTTAAAAATGGGATCAAAACCTAACTTGAACCCTAGCTCTATCAGTAACTTCCTTTCCAATTCTCGGTTTTGTCCTCACTTATCGTTTTCCCGTTCCACGTTCCACGTTCCCCGTTCCCCGTTCCCCGTTCCCCGTTCCCCGTTCCCCGTTCCCCGTTCCCTGTTCTCGCTCTCCGTTTTAGTAACATCCCCTGAACAAAAAGGCGTCTTGCGCCAGCATGTATCGAGAGAGCTTCTTTTACTTTTATTTTTTTTTTGGAAAAATGTCTTCATTGCTCAAGAGTTAAAAACAAAATTTCAGTGTAGAAACAATGGAAATGAATATTACCATGTGAGGGTACCGCCAGAGAAGTTTGAAGTGATTCGTCTCACATTAAAACGTTCTCTCGGATGCGTTTGGTTGCGTCTGAATGTTGTTCGGTACAACCTTGTTCCCCGTTCTCTCCTCCTCATCCCTGCTGCCTCTCTGGCTCCGCAGGGGAGAGAAGGATAGGACCGTTGAAACTAGGTTGTCTTTCTGTTTGTGTTGCCTTGTTTTTCTCTTACGGTAAACAGAGGACAGATTTCCTTGGGAGATAAAACCTGTTTATTCGACCTTTGGAATCTGCCATGGCTCTTTGCCCCACTGATCTTGTTCTCAGCTAAATCTTATTTAAAAGGACAAAGTTTTATAGGAGTGTAACTCGAGATAAGTATCGCACTTGTTTAAGCTTTTTATTATAATCACAATATTATTCTAATGGGTATCAAATGCTAGAATATTCTCATCTTAAACAATCCCTGTGTGGTCCCTATACCGTGACCTCCAATGTTTATTTAGAGGCTTAACTGAGAGAAAATCATGATGCATCGATTTTTCAAGACCATGCACTCATTTGATTACACGGAAACATTTTGTTTTCCATTTTTCTAACACTAAAATCGAAAAATTGTTTGTTTGTTTTCAAAATTCTCATCTTATAGTTGTCCTTTGTTTGAAGAAGAAAAGATACAAGTAAAATAGGAAATTTATCGAGTTGCATGCGCGGTGGAGAATAGTAATAATTTTTTGTCACAATCCGGAACTCTGGTTTTAATGTGAGCATTAGCATGAGATTATCGCGAAACCCACGGGAGGTCTACTGTTAACTTGTCAACTAATGGTTCTAAGTTTAGAAAGTGTAAAAGCAGACTTTAAGTACTGTATGCCTCCCGCAACTTTGTTTTGTAGTTCTCTTACATCGTGGCTAAGGCTGATGAATTGCTCTTAAACTAGATGCAACAATTCAAAAAGTTGACTGTTTACTTCTCGCGGATCTTATGACTTGTTTATAATGTGGAAGGTGTTGAATAAAACAGCTATTGGTACCAGATAGAGTGTTACTGTAATCTGTTCCACACGATGTTATTTTATGACAAATCCATTGACTCCTTTGGCATAATTTGAAATTTTATATTGGGATAAAGTTTTCTGGCGTATTGTGAACAACAGCATTAGAAATAGTGACAAATAAAGCTAATCGGGTAGAATGTTTAAGCAATAGGCCACACTCTCTATGGGTTTACCGGCGTGATAACCCACGCGGGATGTTAGGAGAACACGGGAAAAGCTTGTAAATCACGAGCCGAAGGCGAGTGATTTACAAGCTTTTCGAGTGTTCTCCCAACATCCCAAGTAGGTTATCACGCCGGTAAACCCATAGAAGGTTCGGCTCGTGATTTACAAGCTTTTCGAGTGTTCTAACATCCCAAGTAGGTTATCACGCCGATAAACCCATAGAAGGTGTGGTCTATTGCTTTTAAGAAATAACTTTAAGTTTTCTATGAGTTTACCCGCACAATAAACCATAGGTTTTTAACCAATCAGAACGCGCGTACTGTTTTAGTTATTTTATAAAGCGTAATAACTGCTATCTCCATTAATGTAAGTGTTGTTGTTGTTGTATTCTTTTTTCAAATGTAGGAATGGGATCACTGGACGCGCTAGAACATAGATCAAGCCAAAGCCGCTACTTTGTCGAAAGCAACCGGATGAAAGTTGCCCAGGGCGTGTCGGGGACCGTACCAGATAAGGGTAGTATCCATCGTTTTCTCCCATACCTTTATGCGGGCATACAGCACGGCTGTCAAGATATGGGTACTCAGAGTCTCTCCTCAACGCGGTCTATGATGTACCGCGGTCAACTTAAGTTTGAGAAGAGGACCCCCTCGGCGCAAGCTGAAGGTGGCGTCCATGGTCTACATTCGTACGAGAAAAGGCTTTATTAACTGTCCGACTCAGTAAAAAGCCGAACCTAACTTCTCAACATTAAGTGCAAGAGGAAAGCCAAGAGCTGACGTGTAGGTGAACAAACCTAAATCACTTGCCACTCTAAGAGATGCCGCACGACAGTTGCTAAACGAATCTTTGGATTTATGCTTCATTTTTTGCATGGAGTGGCTTTTAACTTTATACAGAGAGTGGCAGAAAACTTGAAAATATTAATTCTGCGCGTGCGCTTGTTTAGACTGAATAGAACCGCTGGTCGGAGTGACTTTCTTAAACTGAGAGCTTGATTGAGTGAGTGTGCATAATTTGCTAACAAAGTTTGTGTTTCATTTGATAAACATAAAATTGTTTGTGTGATTTTCTATGTGAGCTGCAACCTGTTATCGCTGATTCCCAAACACTTTTCTCTTTTTTCAGTATTTTATTTATTTATTTTTTCGTTTTCTTTTACCATTTTTCAAATCGACATCAACAGAATCAGTCCTCCCGGGGCTGCGGGTTACACTTACTTTGGTATTTGGTCTATTTGCATTGAAAGCCTGATATTTTTCTAGTCAGTTCTTTAAAGAAATACTTTGAACGTAACAAACCAAATATACTTTACACGCCATTTCTGGCGATCGGAACTTAGCTAACCTGCGTAGCATGGCTGTTTTGTCGAACGCACTACTGAATAGCACGCGCCCAGCCGAAAAACCGCCATGCTACGCAGGCTAGAAATTAGCTTGTGTTTTATCCAAGTGGAAATATAAAATCATCGGTGTAAAGGTAAAGTTATGCGTGAATAAAAGTTTTACTGTTTGCATTCATTTTCAAATATGTGAATATTTTTTCGTGGACTATAGGAGATCATATTTAACTATTGCTTGATATTTGTGGGTTAGGCCTGCCATGCCTTAATTACATTTTCATTTTGTTTTATGTTTGATGTTTTAAAAACTCGATTGAGCACTTCAGGCCCCTCTTGGAACAGACCATAGACACGCTGCCAGTTGATGCTGCATTTTCTGCTTAAACTTGAAAACTGTCCTTACCATTTTCGTTAATTAATGTGCTGTTAAGTCAACAATAAGGCAAATTTAAGAGCATGAAAACAGGACTAGACTTTCCCAAAGTCCTTCGCTTCCCATCTCCTGTTCCATTATTTGGCCCAACCGCTCGCGCTTCGCGCTCGTGAAAATACTGAGCTCGACTTGTAGGCAAGTCTAAACCAGGACTTACGGGCTTTTTAAGACTGGGGTATCCCCTACAATTATAGAATCCCTAGTGTTTTCCCCCTTATTTTAAGGTAACCTTAAATAAATGTTTTGTATAGTATACAATTATTCCTCAGCAAAAGCCTGTTTTCGTCTACTTTAAGGCTATTTTTTCTTCGCAATGGCCATCACATCACTCTGAACTCGAGTGGACTCCAGCCAATCAGATTATCAGTTGATTCCCACGGGCATGTTTATATCGCAAGGATTATGTACTACCCGGCTTATGTTTTGAAAGCGAGCGACAGAGTAAGAGAATTGGACTGCGCTGCTGAACATACGAGTAGCTATTCGAGTTGAATGATCTTGTTTGATGTAAAACGTGGGCTACGTCCTTTCGAAGCTAAGCAGCTCTTCTATATTAGGGGTGTAACATTAAATTACTAACACCAATCGTAGCTAGAATCTCGCGTTAATCACAAATTTTGTCCGTGAGATCCCTTCCAATTAAAATCAAATTCAAAAGTAAATAATTATGTAACGCTTTTGTTTACTGTTATTACAAAAATACCATGTCAAACAGTCTATTTTCCGTTTATTAATCGTCACACTTTTTTCTGTACAACAAATTTTTCTCTTTTACGGTAACCTGCACCGACCATAAAGCAAAGGCTTATTTAAAACAACAAACCCTAACCTAACATGGGATTGTATCAATGTCCTATCCTTTGAAACTTCAAAGCCTTTACGAGACATTTCCCATTATTACAACAATTTCAAAATTAAACGGAACAAGTTAAAGTAAAATTATAAATAATTCTCACACAATTTCAATGGCACGCCAGGCGCAAAACTCTGTTATAGACTCGTGTCTCTAAATATCTATGGAAAATAGAAAAGCGTTTTTAACGCTTCGATTCTGATCTATTTGGCGTCAGACTACGTTTAAGTCAGTTCACACTTTTGACTGCCTTATGGGTAGCCAGGGCAAGACAGCGGGAATTCAAAGTTGCTACTCAAAAATAAAGCTAAATAGCCTTTCCCAAATTATTAAATTTGAGACTCACATTTGAAGTGAATTCAAAGATACAACTCGCTGAATTCTTTGAATTTCAAAAGGTTTCTGAGCGAAGCACGTTCCAAATAATGGCAAGGTCTTCGTTGCCATACCTTACTTTTTTAAAAAAATGTTTTGTTGTTGTTTTTTTGTTAATGCAAAACAAAATTTAAACCAGTCGTTGTAAGAGCGTATTTGGCTTTAAATGTTTGCACCATTTTGCCTTTGTTACCCACCGTTCGCTGACAACTTAAACTGACCCACCTTTTTCAGATAGTAGAGCGCGTGGAATGTTCCCGCGTTGCGCGCATGCGTCTTGTCGCCAGAGGCAAAATTCCGCGCGCCCTTCTATCTCTGAAGTAATCCTAGTGTACATCTAAAACGGCAAATTTATAAATCTCTTTTTTGTTATCATATAATAAAGTAATTCAAGCAAACTGTAACAGTCTACTAGTATCTGAAAAAGCGAGAATAAAGATTTTATCATCCCATATAGTTTTGCGCTTTCAAAAGGGCAAATTTTTAAAATAATCACCTCTTCCTTTTTCTGCCTTTCCACACTTGTTCAAAAAACTAATTCAGCTGAAAACCTTAGGTATCAAAATCAGTTGGACATGCGTATTTCAACACGAAAAACAACTGTTCACTCCTACGTGATGCTGAAAGTTTTAATTGGAATGCGAGCGGAAATTCCGCTAGAGATTTAACCGCGTGCTCTTGACCTATTGTAGGTAATACTAACGAGCCTCAATTGGCATAACGCCTAGAGCTATGTATATTGACAGACCGGATTACGCTTTGAAACACGTGAAGCACACATTGTGAGGATGATTCAGGACATTTTTAGGTGAGCTTAAATACTACTTCATTTGCACTTTCATGTCAACAACTGCGACATGATCGATTGAAATGATTGCTACCCGGGAAGCGAGAATCTTTTGTAATTGGTGATAATTGGTTTAGGAAAACCTTCGTCGTGTAACGGAATCCAAAGGAATGTTCGAGTTCGAAGATAAGGAAACTATGTCAATTGAGTCTTGATCTCACGTACGTAGAGTTAGTGATGATAGAGACGGAAATACGAAGTTTGCGGTCCAACATTCCCCGACATCTCCGCTTTGCGGGGTCTCGGGTCGGTCCGGCGGCTTGTCTGGGCAGCAGACTAACCTTTTGAATTGTCGTAAAGGTTTTGCGACTCTTCATACCACAAAGGCTTTGAGTCCTTTGAGTTTTTTTAATAAATTAAGGCTCGTGCGCGCGATGGGAAGAAAAGATGAAGTTACAGGAAAACGGTGTTCAGATATATCACGTCTGTGAGCAAAAATGATAAACTTTAGTTCGAGCCGTTTTCTTGGATTTCCAAGTTGTCAACGAGTTTCTTTATTTGCGCCACGATTTTCAGTGCAGGACCAAGCCTTATTGACATCCGGTTCAATAAATGATCCTCTTGCACTAAGACAAGTGAATGTCCGTCTATGTGTTCTTCTCTAAACGCATGCGCAATATCCTGGGAACCAGTAAGAGAGGATATGAAATGACAGACGTCATCAACACTCCATTCCAGGACATTTTCGCTCAAGTTCGGCCGAAAGCGAGGCACTACTTTGTGAGGTGAAACTCGCGAAGAAAGCTCTTTCCCATTTGGAGAAGCCTTAGGTGTTGCGAATGGGCTATGCCTTTCGTTGGAACCCGTGGAAACATCGGGACTTCTTCCCGCCACGAAGTCGCCGTCGGAAACCGGAGGATGCGTAGTATGGTTGCAGTTGTGGGTTTCGGTTTCTTTCGTATGATAGCCATCCTTGTCCTCGTGTTTCTCTTCCTCCGCGTGCGTGGTTCGAGAACTTGTTAAGTTTTTATTCTCTTCAACTTGACCGTTGATTATTGTATTGTTCTTAGGCGACGAAGACCTGGATGAACGGTGCATTGTCAAGGAAGCGTGTGTGACCGGAAGGCCCTGGAGACCAGCCCGAGCTGCGGCTGCTGCGGCCGCAAAGGACGATTGTAGTGGAATGTTCTGCGCCAGTGGACTGTGCGGGTTTGGAGGAGAGAGAAGTCTGTAGTGCATTAGACTCTGATGCAAAGCAGCTGGCGGAACTCCAGATAAGCTACCCCTCAACGCTTGATGGTAAATGCTTGAACCATGCGGCGAAGCTAATAACAGGGGATCTGGTAAAAGTCTCGGGGAGGGATGAGAGGGGCTGATAAGAGGGGAGGGGCTGGGAAGTTGAGTGAATGGGTTGAAGGAGGTTGGCTGACAGTTCACTGATGGTGGCTTTTGTTGTTGTTGTTTGGAGTTCTTTGTTTCTCTCGAGGCAAGCTCTCGCTGAAGGGCTTCGGCGTTGTAAACGTTTTCACCGGCCATTTCACTGTGTGAATTTAATGCATCTAGGGACATTCAAAACAAGACAAACAGTTACTTTACATGGACGTGAAGCGCATTTAAGGTATGAACTATCTAAGGCAGAAAGGTCCATTAACAAGTGCTTCTCTTTAGTTTTCTTTTGACTGGGACAATTATCGGGATTTTATTCACAAAGTAAAAACACAAAACCACGCTACTTAACTTCAATTTTTATCCTGGTCATAGTTCCTGGTAAAGTGCTTTGTGTTTTGTAGAGTTAACGAACCTCAATATTTAAGCTGATGCCTGTGAACTACCGCTACCAACCTCCACCTCTTCCCTTTTAAAATTAATTGTACTTCAATATTTATTTCTGGGAATACACCTCCTTAGCTTTAGGTGTGTTATGTTTTCTCAGTGAAAGTGCCCCTTTATCTTTTCACAAATTATGCGTACATATGCACGTAAATAAAACAAAATTTGAATGAAACAGTTCTCTAGAGTATTAGCACGTGACCTACATAAGGAAAACAAAACATACAAGCTAAAGAGGTCTGTCAATAGTGCTCCAAGACATATAAGACCCTTCTGAGGTGGGTGCAAGGAATGACTCACCCTGGTGCACCGCTCTGAAAGCACTCCTGCTCCCTGGAGGTCCACCAGAGGATCCTCCTGTTTCGTGGGGGCCGCGATGATGATTAGTCAGATCAAGGGATGCTGAATCTTTACGCGCCATCTTGGACACCTCCGCTGCCGCCGATACAGACGTGTATTCCGATGGAAGATCTCGGAAGAAAAACGTGCTTCTTGGGTCAAACTGAAATCTATCGGCTGATAAACGAGAAAATCAAGTTATAAGATGATTGCACGTGCTCTGCAGAGGTCCAGTATAGGTATCAAATATGTAATGTAATGGTACGGTGAACTCTGTCAATCCCAGAGCTAAGGTGACAAGTTATAAAGTTCTGATTACCTTTGCATCTAATCCATAGAATATTTGACGCTCATTCATTCAACCTTAACTTTGCAATTACAGTTTCACATGCAATCATTTTGCTTCAGTGTTTTGCGATGCATGATTTCACAAAGGTTTTAAGACTTTCAATTAGCAAGTTGTTTCATCAACTAAAGAACGTCCCTACGACCATCGCTTACAACATTCGAAGCACTAATTTCCAAGCCGTTATAAAAGTACTAAATTTTCTGAAGAACTTCCGAGAGTTTAGAGCGTCGTCTGAGTTCGCAATATCCACCTTTCAAGCTTCCCTTGGGACGTGACTCGTGTCCAAGACGTGATCAAACTCGACCACGATTATTTTTTTTTTTCTGATATTTAGAATGAGAGATTTTCTGAAGTATCTGTTTCTCTAAGCTATCCTTTTATCTCGGAGCAACCATTCATCATGTGTGGGAAAATTGAGGTCCTCGAAATAAATCGACAATTTTATAAAACTTGGAATCATTGTACAAAACATATCGTACTAACAGTGTGACGCATTGGAAAGAGAACGATGGGTGCGCAACTTTTAATATCAGTAACACCATTAAGTTTTCGTCTTTTACACCAGAGTCGCACCATACAGCGATTGTAGCCTTAACAGCACCACATGAAAGTAGGGATCAGTTATATTCATACTATATCATCTGCACACAAAAAATTCATGCAATGGTGAAAGGTTGAGAGAGACGTCTGGCATTCAACGAGACGTCTGTTCCCTGAAGCTAAAACTGGAGATTTAATTAACATTCCACTGATACAGAGCATCAGAAAGATTAGCAGAAGGAAGCGCTGCTCTGAATACCCACAAGTAAGATCGAGTGCACCGATAAAAACCTTTAGAAACACTCGGAACTGTGCAAAATAAACCGCACCACAGGAAAGTTCTGCCCAGTATCAGAGTAGCGGAAGCTTGAACCTTAGCGATCGTTAATAGAACTGAATTCATCCACGGATTGGAAATTTAGACCAGTGACTAACTTTTGAACCATAAATAATGACTGCTCAGGGATCGAGAATTGATCAGGAGCTTTCATTCACTTGAATTGCCACACCAAAAAGTCATCCAACACACTTATCAAAAGAACCACCTTCACACCACCTTGTAGGACACGAGCACACTCCATTATAAAACAGCATCACATGAAGGTACTGCCCAGTTGAGTAGCTTTCGTCTGATTAGTCAAATTTTGGAGATTTCGTCATCCGCTTTTTAAATTTAGAGCACTACTATGCAGCATAATATAATAAACGCAGCTCCATAAGAAATTCCTATTTAATAATCTGTATTTGAAATCTAAAGCCACAGATATACATCCTATGCACCTACCGGTGGAATAACAAAAAAAGCAGTAAAGTAAAAGATTCAAAGATCTACTAAAGAAAAGAATCACTTTGCGCTACATAAAAAAATCAAAAGTAAAGTATTGCTCTTTAGTCTGTGCGTGAATACCACCGAAGGGGTGCATATACATTTGCAGAACTACTACTTCTAAAGAAAACTTAAGGACAGAGAGGCGATCATCTGCAGCCACTTGTACAATCTATTATTAAGTTAAAATAATTCTAGTTCACTTGTTTTAATATTTCCTGTGGCCTTCTTGCAATGCTCAGCTTGCAGAAGACAGAACCTCTGTCGACATATTAGCGCCAAGTTCACATCTTTTCGTTTTAAACTTTTCTTTCAAAAACCTCTTAATTATATTTATCCCGCAGACGATTAATAAAACCAAAGAGGCGAACGTTATGAGCGTCCAAAATACTAGACATGGTCACGCTGGCAAATACAGACTCGAGCTCACTAACTGATTTCCTGCGGAGAATGAGCGCATATTGAAGAAGAGGGGTCGATGTGTGACGACTCAACGTAGCCCGATTAGGATCAAACTTATCACGAAAAAACGAGATTTTTACCCATATGCATCAGCGTCTTAACGAGGTAAATAAAGTTGTCATTTCTTTACAGCTGAATGGGTTAGGGAAAAAATGACAAAAACGGAGCTTTACATTTTGCATGCAAACTCCGTCCTGCTCGCAGTGGTATCAAAACGATTTCCGTACTCAAAGAATATCCGGAAAATGGTCTTAACTTAGAAGCATGCAGCGACGAGTTTAATCTTAAAGTCGCACGAAAAAGAAATTGAAATTAAAACAAGTCAGTATCAGACCCCAAGTGAAAAGCTTTTAAGACAGTCAGTTGGAAGAACTATCTAGACTTTTTTTCTTTTTTAGCGTGCTGTGACGTCACGAATTTTCTCACGTAGTCACTGGAATTGCTTGGCGCTCGCAGCCATTGCACTGCGGAGCGTCTAATAAACCAACTACAAGGAATTTCTATTTGCGGTCCTCAACGTTCTTAGTTGCAGCCATAAATCAACTTAAAAATAAACTAACATATCTCAGAATTCTGGCGATGTCAAAACTTGGTGCTCGCGTTCAAGCAAAGAGCGGTAAATTGAGCTTGACGACACTTCGAAAAGAACAAGATTTCCTAAAGTCACCCGAACTGACTTAATTCCTAGAACTTGTGTCAGTTCAGTGGCCAAAGCTATCAGAAGTCTTGAAAACACAACAGGCAGAGCAGTTATAAATCTTTTTGTTTAATCACAACAGTGTTCTGTCTGTTCATGTCAAAACAGCAGATGTACTTTCATGATATTAGAAAAACTTTAAGACAATGTATTTCTTCTGCGTAGTAAGTAATCAAAATCTTACATCTATTGTACAACTTTCGGGCAAAAGATTTCAGATTCCATTCTTGAATCAAAAAACTGACAGGGATGAATGAAATTACTATGCTTCAGCTTTAGAGAACAATATAAAATTCTGTCCAAAGGCCATTCATTCTTCAGGGCAAATGGAAACTAGATAAATCAAACTTTGAATTTTTCTGGGAAAGATACCCGTGTTTGCAAAATTGCATCTTTTCAGGCTACAATTTTGAAACTAGGAAGAAGAGGAAAGAGGCTCGTAAAGGGCGAAATGACGAAAGGATTAAAAGTGGAGGCAAGGGGAGGAAAGCAAAGCTCCCCAAGGAAATATTGTTTGCTCGAAAAGTAATTCAATGAGCATATCAGATTTCCTTTACCACCATGAAGGTACGTACAAAAATCAACTGAAAAGTCATGAAGACTTGGAGAAAGACCTCCAGAGTGAACCCCGCAATCACTATCTGGAAAACTAAAAATATCACTAGCTTCTCTGTGTGTAGGCGTTCGGCAGCTTTAGAATTTGAAAATCAAATAAGGATTTTGACTCGATTAAATGATGTTTTAATGAATTGACCTTTTGCTAGAATATAAGTGATCTTTGGCCGAAGGTGATTGGCGTTTCGATCACAAGATACAAAATTTGAAAAGAAACAACCCATGATTTCTTGCATAGCCGATTTGAACGTGAATTTTAATTTTTAAGAGAACTCGCGCCAATTATATCGACTTTTTTCACAAATGCCTTTCAGACGATCACAAATTGTCATCTTAAAAACTTTAAGGCAGATATTTGTAGTGAATATAGAAGCCTTTTTTTGAAAATTGATATTATGTTTCGAAACTTTGTCACCGCTGCAAAAATATAATTATATATTTTTAACCTTCCAGTTTTTTGACAGACAAAACGAAGTTCAGCGACATACGAGACGAGACTATATGTGTATAGATATCATTTTTTAAATTCGATTCATTTATGGCTCCATTAATTTAATGTCTCCTGCAAGCCTTATAATTATTTATAAATATAAAAAATTTGTCAAAATTCCCAAAACGACCTGGCCAAAAGCCATGACATTCAATTTTTCCAGTTTGAAATATTGTTCCCCTCATTCCAACAGCTGCGAAGTTATCTCTTCTTCGTCACCAACAAAAGCAAGGAATTTCTTCCATATGTCAGTGCACATGTAGCGATTTTATTTTTTGCTGCCAGTGCTCGCATCAGCTGAGACAGTATATTATTATCTTACCCAAAGAACTAAACAAGGAATCAATAAGACGACACCGTATGCGCTTTTTTTCGAGAGCAAAATCTGTAGGAGTTTTGAGCTGTGGTATTCACTAACCTGTTTTTCGTTTCATGGTGACCAGTTTTGCGGAGTTTTCAGGCGAAGCGCTCCGGGATCGTTTCGGCTCAGACGAGGGTGGATCGAAAGGGCAGTCGTCTGCAGGCTCGGAGCACTCCGAGGTAGTGGAAGAGTTTGAATCAACAGGAGAAGCTCTTTGATCAACACTAGCTCTCGCTGCAGACGAATTTATACGGTTGTCAAGATCACTACACGAGTTTTGTCTTGCACCAGTAAAAGCCAGCCCTGTTTCAAAACCATCTTGTCGCCACGGATGTTTAGCCGACTCTTTTCTCTTTCTGTTTGGTGAAGGCGGCGAGGACACACTGCATTTGCTGGCAAGTCGTCCGCGGTTCTGTTTGCAGGATACAAGGGAAAGCTAGATAAGTGCTGTTATCATTGTAACCTGTGTGCTACAAGATTCCCGCCTGTTCCAATGCCGATCGGTGAAAATCCCTGGTGGGGGGAAAAAATTAGTGTCCTCTTGATCACATTTTAGAAACCCGTGTTCTCCAGCCTTTAAGCTTAACGAAAACCAAATGCTTAAACTTAGATACTCACTTCAATAAACATGGTAAAGGACTCGCTCTGTGTTTATGGATATGGAACGCAAACAATTGATTAAGCCGCACAACCAGTATTACATGACGTACTGGGTTAAAGAGATGATGTGGACAAACTTCCGTGGAAAGAACCGCGAGAGCTCATTTATTTTCCGTTTTCACTAGCACCGTTTTAAAAGACATGTACACTTACTGTTGAGGTAAATAAGGAACGGGATAATCCTACAAATTCCTTAAAACGACACTAAAGGGGCTCCGCGCAAATAAAAATTCCACACATCCTTTCGAGACTCGAATCCAGCACTTCTGGAGAGGAGAAAATGCAAATATTGGTGCGTACGTGATAAAATTCGTACGGCGTCTTAAAAAGACAAAAGGTACTCAAGTGAAGCCGTGTTTAATCATGACATTTGACCTAAGCTTAGCACTTCAGGTTCCCAGGGTTTTCCTTTCGTTTTTAAAACCATATGCTACGGAACATATCGGAAATTAGGGTCAGTTTATCTGCGTTTGATAAACAGAAAAATAAACGAGCAATAACCCTCTTTTTTTCTTTTGGAAACATTGAGGCAGGCATAGATTTTGTAAATATCGTTGGCAATGCGTTAAATGGAAAATGTCGTGCTCAGTGTTGCGTTTTGCGCACTATTAAGAAAAATTATTGTATACCCAGTCAGCGCCATGCAGCGTGCTGTGCTGCTTTACGACATACAGTATTTAGATTTGGCATTTCCACATTTAGCCGGAAACGATTTGATTCGTTCAAACCAAAATGCATTGTCAGAAGCTGTCAAGCTGTTCGTCTGTCAAAAGCCGGGGGCTGTTGCATCCTCCCTCATGTACCAAGGGAGAATAATCAGGATAATTTAAAAGCTCATTATTTATAAACGTGCTGAGCATGAAGCGTGCAAGGCATGGCGATGAAATGCAATCAAAGAAAAGGATTTTTTTGACAGCAAATGATAAAAAAAATCCTGGTTCTCCAGTATTTCATTTTGGAAGAGTGAAAAAGAAACTTTTGTCAAGCACGTCAAAGAAATCAGCGCAAAGTCAAGATTTCAACGCTCAAGTTATTTCCCAGATCATTTTAATCCCTTGAATTTTCAAAGATTAAAAAATGTTTTTTTTTTTCAAGAGGGGCACCGTCTCTGTGCGAAACATTGAGCTGCGTTGATTCTAGCTGACATAACACTGTGAAACTCTTTCGAGCGCCATTGTTAAACTGTCAATTTTGGCGCCCTGTCAAGATCCGCCCTTCGAACCCTTTGATATAATTGTTTGCAAACGCAAGCACAAGACGAACGCGCGAGCAAGTGCCTTTTAAAACACATAAGGAAAAAAATACTTACCGCTAAGCTGCGCGCGAAGAATATCAGATATTTGTGAATTTGTGGAAATATAATCTTCTTAGTGTCATTGTTCGCAGATTGTCATTGAATTTTCTAGGGCCATTTCTTCTAAACTGCGGCCGTTGTTATCATAATGAGTCGACCCAGAGACGGATAATAGCCGGTTTTTATACGTTAATGAATCTCGTTGGAAAGAAATTATTGATATTGGAGCAGGAGTTGAAATAAAACCGTCTACAGCTTCGTTTATAATACCTCATAACAAATTCAAACCGCGTAAATGAAAGAGAAAAAAAATTGTAGACGAAGCATGCAAATTGACCCATCAGCTGTGAGAATGACCAAAGAATGCTTTTGCATCTGTTGAGTAACTTCTCCAACTTGTCACACACGTTCTACTGAAAATAAAGCATATCACAATCAGTGGCTTGTTGTAGAGATAAAAAATATATTTTCTTACCACAGGTGATGAAATTCGGCATCCCAGACAATCACAAATTGGTGGGTGAACCTTGATTAGTCCACGGGCGATCAAGCTTTTCAGAGATTTCCCTTTGTACCGAATACTCCTTTTCCAGTCTTTAGCAGTTTCCCTTCCACTGATGTACTGGAGCTCGTTGGGAGTCAGCCATTCTCCTTGAAATAAAATACAAGGCCCTTTGCTTCCTTGGCATAACTTAGAAACGTAAAGCAATGCAGCGTTCTCTCCGCATTGAATTTCTAAAGGTTCCTCCGTAACCAGACCATCGGCCGGCGTACGGTCGGCGCTATTAACCTCAAACCGAAGTGGTTCGCCGATATTTTTTGGTCCAGCGTCGTTCGGTTCTTTTTTCAGGGTTAAGCTAGGTTGCTCTGAGTGGGAAAAGTTTATGTTGTGAGAGGACCCAGCGACGGTAGAATTGAGCTGATTCGGGTTTAAAGGAGGCATCTTAACGGAGTTATCGTTGCTAACGTTTACGTCGTGAGAGTCGGCACGATTAAATCCAGGACCGATGCTTTCTTGAAGTGTTTTAAGTTCATTAGCATGCGGCAGGCCGTTGCCCGTGTGAAGCGAAGTTACTTGTTGTTCAACGGATTCATTTGTAGACATGTTCACATTCTGGAGGCCACACAAAATCCAGGTCCACGAAAATAACAGTGAAGCGGTCGCGAAATTTCGCGGAAGTAATCATGTGTTTAAAATTTGCGCCGTGCTTCTGTTTTCACGGGGCGACACCGGCGGACAACCAACTGCCGTCTATCGGCGAGTCGCCTGTCGCTCTTTATATTTGACGTGATATCTTGCTGGGAATTCACCCTTCTGATTGGCTAGCGACCTGTCGGAGTGGAAGCGCAAATCGTAAGTTGACCAATAACAAGGAAGCACATGACTAAACAGCGAAGTCTACTATTACGGCATTCATTGTACTGTCATCAGTGCTAAATTCTTGTCTGCCAGTAAATTTTGATCTTGGGGAAATAAAATTGAAATGTATCCACCAGTTTGTTCGTTAGGATGTGAACTATCACTAAAAAAGATGGCTGATATAATGTTTTTCTAGAAATATAATTTTATATGTTGTTATTCCTTTTCGATCTCCACGAAAAACTGAGAATTACGTCACGAGGACACCGCAAACGAAAGTGGTGGCATCGACGCCCTTCGGAGACAAGCAAACCAAACAAAGCAAAACTTTTCACAATTTTAATTTCGCATGCTACATATTCTTCCTCCGTTAGCAACTGAGAAAAATATTCTTCTCGCCATTTTTCAGCACCTCTGTTTTGTGTTCACAGAGTGATTGTGAATAATTCATGTACACGTACGACTGAGCGATTCATAATCGACCATTGTATTGAACGAAGGTCATGACGTCAGTCAAGCCCACGCAAATTGCCGAGACAAAACATTGAAAATAACCAACAATGCGATAAAATTGCTTCCACTTCTAAATAATGAATTCATCAGCCATTTCAAAAACGTTAACCACAGAAATAAAACGACAGAGATTTGTTCTTTTTACTAAAACAGCGAAGAAGATAGCCTTGGCAGAAACATTGTGTTGTAATTTCTGACTGGTCAATCCAAATGCTCGAACAGAGCATTTTGAGCTATTTTGCAATTTCACCAAAAGCTGTCGACCGTAAATTAATGCCGCAACCATTCGGCGAAACTGATGCAGAATAAATAGGGTTTAGTTCTACATACTTTTTTTTTTTTTAAAGGAAATCATTTACTCAAGAGTTCGGGAAGTCCTGTCCACATCCTTTATTCACAGAAATGACTTGCTGTCATCTTTACGTTGACGAGTGGCTACGCGCACGCGGCAAATCCGACTATAAATATCCTAACCTTTTAGTTTTCAGTTCGCTAGGTTTCGCTTCAAAGGATATGAAAACTGAATATCATTAAAGTTCTGTGGTTTTGCTGTTTCGCCATGCACGTGTTCAAGCCGACCACTCTATCTGTTGTCGCCGAACAAACTTTGGATTTTAGCCAAAGTTTTCCAGTATTCCAACACTTTAAAATTATTAATCGACCTTCCTTTGGTTTCTCTTATAGTAGACCTAACTCTCTTAGGCCTGTTTCAAACGTCGTGCTACTGCCTTGCTAAGATGGCTCAACTGTAGCTCGACTCCAGCACGACACTAGCACGACTTGGTTTGAGACGTCGAATTTAGTTCAGTCGAATAGATCGGCTGTTGCCGAAAACAAAACACAATAATAAAGAAACTGTTCAGCAAACTTTTAAATGTATTCTAATGTATTTATAATTTATGAACTGGGTTCGGCACGGCAGCAGCACGACGTTTGAAACGGGCCTAACTCTCTTAGACTTGTCTAAACTTGTAAAATGTGCCAATTTCATGTCATCAGTATGATATGAGACCGGTTCTGTAATATCAGTTTTACCACTACGTAACGGAAACCTCCAATTTAATTTCCACCTAAACTTCACAAAGATCGTCACTATATTTTTTTCCTGTCTTCCTGAATTTTTTTTCAATCTGAGCTTGGTAAACTTCACAAAGATCGTCACTATATTTTTTTCCTGTCTTCCTGAATTTTTTTTTAATCTGAGCTTGGTTTGTACCTTTGTCAAGTCCTTGACTCGGCTCCCGGACCCTTAACCAGGAAAATCTTCCCACAATTCAGAAAATTCTTTATCTCCGGATATCCTATATATTTAATACGGAAACTTATACAATAAGATACGAGTCATAAAATGCGACAATATTAGTTCAGAGTGGTCAAACAAAGCTAGAGGCACAAACGTGAAATTCCGCACGAAGAAGTTCTGTTCAACGAAGCGGAAGACAAAGTTGATTTCAGGATGCCAGGCGAGAAATAAGGACAGTACTTAGATTTTTACCAAGGCAAGTTCCTGTACGATTCGGCATTACAATCAGTTCAACGCTCTTTAAGAGGGGGAGGGGGTGTGCAGTGTAAATAAGTAAATTTACCCAAATCATTCAATTCAATCCAAACAGGACTTTGCTCTCTAAAGACCTGAATTTCAAGGACCTCGCTTTAGGGTTTAATCTAACTGTCTGATAATGGGCGAGCAGAAGTTAAGGAGGATGACAGAAAAATGAGAAAAAAAAACGCGAAAGTCTGTTCTTGAATCGGGTGGGAAAAATTAGCAAGTCAATATTTAGAACAGTCTTAAAACCGAGCGTTTTTCAACTAATACCACGGCTATTACTCAATATCAGAATCTAGCCCCGACTATTTAGCTCTGCGTGAAAGACGATTTAGGGCGGGAAGCCAAGACTCCGTTTTAGAAATCTAAAATGAATCAGCTGTGAAAATTTTTAAAGTACTGTATACATATGTGACAATGCATATAACTTGACATTAAGGGATTTACTGATTGGACTTTGCCTTGCAGCTTTGTTTAACGTAGGTGTCAAAATCATACCGATATAAACTGAGAAAATATTTATCTACTAGGACCTTGTAAAAACATTTACGAATAAACAGAGATGCACGTTATCAAGTCATACTGTTCATGACTACGCAGAGAGAAAATATCTCAAGAACCTTTTTATTTTGTAAATTAGTTTAGCTTTAGAGAAATCACAGACAAACACCTTTCGGCCTTTCGTGTAATCATACAGGCAAGGAGCTCCGAGTATTTGGGTCCTATATTTATATGTACTGAGTTTCGAAGACACATTAATAACTATATTTATACTGTCACAAAATTAATTTTTGATTGAATTGGTTTTACTTTTTACCCGGGCTGGTATATTTCTCATTTCTCAGACCTGCGTGGGATAAGAATTCCAAATAGTCAGTTTGTGGGCTCTTGATTTCCCCGACTGGTGTGTCATATCTAAGGACTGATAACCACAGAGCATCCACGGCAATTACAGTAAATGTTTTTGTTGCTATTAAATGGGAACGAACAAAAGATTGCTCCATCTTGATAAGGCATTAAATCGCCCAGATCAGTCTCCACTAAAAACTATGAATATCGCAACATTAGATCACTCAATAGCTCTTCAAGACAAACTTTCTGACTGTGTTGATCGAACGTAACTTAGTTACAAATAATAATCACTATGGAAGCATTTGTTCAGCAGGAGCAAGTAGTTCCAGCGGCATATCTCCCACCGACGACATTCGATAATTCAGGAAAGACAAGCAATGAAAAGTTGGAGAAAAGACTGACTGCCGTCAGCGATAAGCACTAAAATAGAGCAAGAAACCATATTGATTGCACAATTTAAGCTAGAGCATAGAACTCGACAGCCCTGGCAAACGAGAGGTTACAAGTTTCATGCTCCTTCTTCATGTACTTCCCATATTGCATCTTAATTAGCAGGATGTTAAAAGAGTCTACGTCCAAAAAGGAGGTACGTGATATTTAGTTTTCTTTCGTCAAATTATTTAAGGAAAGATGATAGGAATATGGTGAACCTCACTGCAAAACTAACTGAATTAGCAACTTACTAATGTGCCAACTTGGCAAAATCCTCAGTACCTTCTTTACCACGAAGAAATACATCACAATTTCAAGCGGCAAATCACTTTCCCAGAATTTAGGTCCTACTTTTGGTGGTGTATAACCTGTATGGCTAGAAAAAATCGGGCGTTCGCTTCATTTTGGAATGTGACGCTTCTGTCCCGCTTCACTTCCGGGTACGCTAAAAGCGTTCGAGACACGAGGGCGGTGTCCCAAGGGAATGAAAGACGGGATGATCCTAGGAAATATTAAAGAAAGCACTGTCCTATTAAAAAGACCGCCTGGATCTTTAAAATCACGATGTCACCATTTCAATGGCCTCCCCGAGGGGTAATGAAAGAAATGGTGAAAACTGAACACTTTGAGACTTTTATAGGCAGTATAGTCTATCAGCCAGTCGTTAAACTGTTCTACAATGAGATTTTGAGGACAGATCGCTTTCTTTTTCACTTCCTAAAAGATGTCGTATCAGTCACAACCGGGGATGTTTTAAGCACAGCTATCTAAGCAGGACGTTCTACTGAACGATTTCTAAATCGCTCAGAAGGTGTCTCTGTCCCCTCAAATGGCCTAGAACGTTCTATGCCCTGGCGCAGTTAATGCGAATATATAAAAATAGTTTCATATGCACTTAAACCTAGTAAACAAATGTTTTAGAAGGATTTTATTTCGTGGTTTATGTCTGAATGCGTAAGTGATTCACAACGGCACGAGAGAATTGGGCAAAACTAAACTGATGAAAATGCAACAGGTTGCTTCTTTCTTATTTATACCAAGCTTTACCGTTAGATATACCACTTCGATCTCGAACACCGTATATCAAAATACGAATTCTCATTCCTAGTTCTTTTACAGTTATTACAATAATATTGAGTTGCCCGGTTGTATATTAATACCGGATGTCACTATCAAAGGAAGTAGGTTCGTGCCACTCTGTTTTGTTACGCCCTCAGTTGTCTTATTCATGTAAACACTGGTCTTCGCAATCGTATTTAAGTTTGCAATGCTTTAAAAATCGATTTACTATGTCTAATATCACTCGCCCCTCGGAACATCTGCACTATCGCTGTAAATACACGCGAAGTAAATGATATAATCACTTGATTATACATGGACTACATTCGTTCCCGCCATATTTGAGTAGAACGTCTTGCATCCATTGCATGGAGATCTTTTGACACTTTGGATAAACTCAGTTTTGTTCGAGATGCAAAATCTTCTCAGGAGCGCCCAACGATTGTTTTCTGTAAAATATATGTTCGGAGAAGTAAATATTGCCTAGAATATTCCGATTACTTGAGGACGGCTAAATATTTCCAGATAACCGTTCCACTCATATACTACTTTCGAAGCTTATCTAATGAATTCCCTACGATTTTCTAAGTTTCCCACCTCAGGTTAGGCTATTTTTCGTAGAATAAAGGGAACCTAAAACTTTCGGACTCAAAAATGTGATGGTGAGAGGAATCAGAAAATGTCTCACTTTCGTAATACGTTAAATTGCCTCTAAAATATGAGGGAAAATAATACTCAAGCCCTTTTAAGACCCAAGTTCTCATAGGATGACAGAGAAAGGATGACCGAACAGATACAAATTTTAAGCGCCGCTTAGAATGTATTTCTAGATATCTAAAAGTACTCTCGACAGCCTAAAAAGTGTTTTCAATGTGTTTAGGAGGAAACCGTCACTGGGTGCCCCTGATCCTCTGACCGATGAGACACAGTGACTTATAATCCTTAGTAAATTTTAGCCTTTTTACAAGGTCTTGCATGTAGTTGGATTTAGCAATCCTGGAGCGTGTACGTTAGTAAATATAAGCTTGTTAGTGCTTCCACATTTCAAACAAACGATAAAATGTCTACATATGGTGGTCCACTGTAGCTGTCATTTGGGCAGTCGACATCAGCGTTAGTAGTTGCGGCTTATTATCTCATTCTCAGTACACATTCACCTCGAGCTTTGCTGTTATTCTATCGCTACTAATCGTGTGAATAGGATACCATACATTAATTTTCCTTTAACCGGCGGATTTCGTGAAAATAAGACCATCACTTTACATAATACTGATCTGCTTACGGACGTTTGTAGGTCTCCATTCTATGATCTAGAAAATCCCTTTGGACGTCTTGATACGAGCTTTAACTCTTTAACGAAATGGGAGTATAATAATATCATCTCCATGAATCGTATTTTCATTGAGACAGGATAACAGCAATGTTTTTATTGCGACTAAAATTACAATGTTATATAGCTATATTGTGACTTGGCAGTTTCTCAATTTAGGCAAATAACTATCAAGCAGTCTAACGCTGTCAATTGATCATAACACTGACTCAGAACGAAAATTTCGAAGAGAACACCGTGGCTTAAAAATTTCTTTAAAAGTAACTCAGTCATTCCCTTGATAGGAAGGATATCGATTGCACATTATGTTTGGCCTTTAACTGAGATCGTAAAATTGGATTTAAGGATTTAAATCAAAACAGGGCGTTGTTATTGTGTTGTGTGGCTCCTTGCATGGAAGCATTTGATGTTGCCAACTCCTCTATGACAGCGATATCACGAAGGGTGTAATTCTTTTCTTGCTCTTGAAAGCATTATCTTGTACTCTAAAATTGATCTATGTAGTTCCGTGAGGCCTGTCTTTCTTTGACCCGGCATTAAGAAGTTATTCAGCGTCTTTTGTCGATGTGCAAAGAGGTTCCGCCCAAAGGGTCACTCTGTTTAATCCTAAAACGTGACCATTGCTAGTGAAGTATTTCATAATTCACGACACCACAGAGTTACCTTTTTAGTTTCAATGTATACGATTCCTAATTGATGAGAAGTTGGACCCTCAGAGAACGTGTGCGAGAGTTGTTTTGCTTTGATAATGCTTTTGGGTTTTCAGAACGAAGTCCTGGGCTTTGCCATTTCAGCTAGGCTAATGGGCATTTCTTCCAATCTGTGAACAGTTAACTCAATCATCCAGAGCTCACCTGGCATGACCTGGGTAAGATGCGAACACTTTATACCTGTGATTACATTGCAAGCTTGCTTAGAAAGGTAGCACTTAAATAAACACTGCCTTTGTTTCTTGATGTTTATTCTTCTGTCAGTAAGGCAGTCAATGATAACTTCTGGAACATTTAGATAAAATCTAAGACTCTATTACTTAAATCACACTCGTGCTTTCCAAATTGGTTTAACCTTCTGCAGACTTTAAATGTTCCTCAATTTACAAGAAGTGTGCCACCTTGTTTCTGTCAAGGAAATCCTGAAGTGAGACTATTCAAAAGAATGTTACAAGCTCGATTTTTACGTTTTGTTACAAAGTTGACTCTGGCCGGGCTCGGCTTTGCAGATAAAATACAATCCGGGTAGAAAGACTAGTGAGATTGTTATAAAATTACCATTTGGCAGCTTGCTTCTATCTCAGTTCTTTTTGCCGTGCGGTACCAGGCGCCTAAAACCGTCTTTAATGTTCAATCTTCAGTTGTGGCTATTTAAAAAAATAGCTACTGCGATACACCAAGAAAGCTTGATTTTTCATTTTCCGGTAGACTTTTAAGATCGTCTTTCAATCCTGGATCGTCTTCCTTTAGCCAACGAGAGAATACAGTAAGTGACTTGACAGTTTATAACTTCAATGCTCCACTGAAAAAGAACCTTCTTTGTCATAAAACAAGTTCCTGTTAGCGGAGCTATGGGTCAGGAAACAATTTAACCCTATTCGCGGCTAGAGTCAATTAAATTAATGTAAAAAGATGAAATGCAGTTGTAAGTTTTCAGACTGTGGAAAAAATCCTGTGGTGTAACCATCTTCAGCACTGCTTTCTTGTGCTTTTAAAGGGATGCTATTTGTTTTCCAACATTTTGCCAAATGAATTTGGGAATTGTTCTGAATTTGGACTCGGTACTCTTTTGAGTAAAAGGCTCAGTAAACCTCTGTCAAAATGATGGATCTTAACGTAAACGCTACTACCACATGATCCTGAATCATAATGTGGACAAACGTGGAATACAGTTTACTTACTGAGTCAGAATTATAACTGTAACTTGAAGACGATGGGTTTGTCGATAAAAATCGTACTTCTCGAACATTCAAACAAACGCCAATAGTTTACAACCTGGAGTGAAGAAAAAAGAAAACCGTGGCCTACCTACTCTCTATCTTTGCCTGCATGCAGGAAGACCTCAGTGTTGTTTCCCAGGCTTTTTAACTCAGTAGCAGCCGGGTTAATAACACTAAGAAGCTCGTATTCTCGATAAGTCAAACGAAGCTGATTCACTGGATATAGAGACCTAATAAAAATCATCCCACAAATGTTTGAAACCCAAATGCAGCAATCATTATCAGAAACGAAACTACCTAGATACCGTTATTTCAAGGGAGCCGAGCGGAGAGGTATGCCCAACTGCGGTCGAAGGATCTACAGTTCTTAATTTTTCTTTCAATTTAGGCGGAGGCCAGAATTTTGTTAGTCCAGCGAGAGTCTTGGTTTAAGCGACGAACACGACTGAATCCTCCAAGCTGTCAATACGACTAACTAACGTTTAGTTAAGCTCAGGCAACGCAAACTGAGAAGCAGTTGACGGAATCATTTAATTGCATGTAGAAAGGGCTAGAAGTATCCGATTAGATTGTGTAGTATATAATTCCTCGACTGGCTTCTAGGGTGTTATAACGGATCCTCGGTAAGTATACCTACTTTGAAAGTCCAAGTGTTAAATGTAACTGTTCTGACAACAAGCAGCTTTGCAAATACAAAGGCGACGCTAAAAGAGGCTTTGAAGGCAACGAAGCAGACAAAGGATCGAAGTCGGGCAGCCACCATTTAACATGACAATACCTGTTAGAAGCGTCTCTATCCTTTTAAATCTTTTTCCGTCTCGGTTTTTTCTCGTCGGTGTATAACGTCACGAACCAACACTTACGTCGATAAATTTTACCACAAGAGACACAAAACACAGCGTTTAGATATTGGGTGGGATAAAGACAAAAACATCCGTCGAGATTCGCCCGATTGGCGTGAGTTTCTGCACGCTGCTGGTCGGTCAGTCGTCTTTACGAATGCGCCGTAAGGGCTGTGCAGATCAGTAATAGCTAGACAGCTCGATCTAGAATGTGCTATAACCAGCGATTAAAAATCACTTTATCGGAAGATGAGAAAAATGGGCTTGTAACAAAATATTTTGAAAAGAACATATCTCAGTCGGTTAATATATTTTTATGTAAAATTTTAAATGTACGTTATTTGCATCTTCATCATAGTTCCCCCGCTCAGTCGGCTGTAGAGCGTTGAATCAATACATCAGAGAAAAACTTTGGCCACGTATAAAAAATATGTTATTTATATTAGGTGCGATAAAAAAGGCGGCCTGCATGCGAGAAAATATTAAATATCGTCTCTCGATGAAGCCGATTAATTTCAAGTCTAAACAAAAACCAGCTAAGTTCACAGTTCCAGGGCTGGACGAGGTTAGAAGGTATGCTGGTTTTATTAAGTTTTCGAAACATTATTTCAGACTTAAACTCAACAAAGGTTTAACCAGATTTTGAATGCTGCTGTAATTTCAAGACACGATGTTTCCCTGCATTTATTTTCATTGCATGAAGGGCTTGGCAGGTTAATTTTCCTTTTGTTTCAGCTCGACGATCTACACAGACAAGAAATCATTAATATGACGGAAAAAAATCACAGAACTTGACGAACCTGGATAGGCCTTGTGAGGTAAAAGGCAGGAAAAAACCGAGGAGGGCGGACTTCAGACCTTTCTTGACGTCGAAGCAGCGTCCAAAAATTAATCCACCGATTTAGATTACCATGAAAAGAATTTTACGAACATTGCGCAATCCGGGCCGCCTTCTGGAGGCTAATCAAATATCGAGGGTTTTTTTTTAATTTCGTATCTTGTGTCACACCGTGAATGAAGCGCATGATCGTGAAGGAATGAGTCGGCAGCGTGACCTCCACATGCCTGCTGCATTGAGCGCGGATCATTCGCAGCGGCGATTGACGTCATCGTGCCTTAAAAAATAATGAGTCTCGGACGAAGAGTTCTGCTATCATATCGAATGAACATAAACGAAACCCATAAATCATTCTCAAAGTTATCGAGCTTCGCGTGTGGATTATATTGTCTTGCACGAGGTAGTGTTAGTTTTTTGGTGCTATACTTACAATTGATCGTTGTTTGACTGATATTGTTCGGCGACCAATCAGCGTAAATCATTAGGAAGATGTGTTTGTTTTAGTATCGCCCACGTTTCCATGAACACAGGTTGCCTGAGAGACAGGAAAGGCAAAAGCTTCACTGACAGTCGCTATTCGTTGCACCCTCTTAAAAATTTACATCCGCTGTTCGTAGCTGGATATGTCACCAAACCCACGGCGCCGTGCGGCCGGGAATGGTACTTATCTTGTAACAGATAGCATTTGTAGCGGAAAGGAAATTGCATTACTGTGTTTTGTTCTTGAGATAGCGAAATAATATTTTAAAATTTTGGATAATGTTAAACTATCAATCATTCCGTACTTCAGTGAAATGTGGACAAATGATCCCCGGGGCAAAATTTCAATTCTATTAAAAATTCTATGCTGTAAAATAGAAACGGAAAAAAAAAGAAAAAAAAAAAAGGAAATAGAGGAAGAAAGAAAAACCCTAGCTACGAAAGTTTAATTCTATGAATAGTCAGTTAACTGGTTCAACCGATCAACTCTCAAGCATGTGGACTGTAATCCACTCGCAACTTATCTTACAGCGCAGCATTATAAACGGAAGCAACCTATTCTAAAAACTTTCATTTTATCACACTTTTATAGGCTGTACTTAAAGAATTTATCCATAGAATGTCACTGAAACAGTAGACAAAGGAAACACCGCAGTGATGAACGGTCAGCACTTCCTGATAGAAGCGTTTCATTTGAATGGTTACCTGACTGATGGAGGATTAAACTGAAGTCGACAAAAGTGGAAGCGTTTAAGGAGCTATGACTGAAGTACTGCTCGGTAGCTTCCAGGTGATTTTATGGATTTTCAGAAGCTCATAAGTGAAAACATTGCCTCAGTAAAGGTCTTACTAGTTTTGCACAATGCCAAACGGGACAATTTCATCTCCTCCTTTTTAGTCAATCTATTTTTCTTTTTTATGGAGCAAACCTTTGTTTCTCAATTCTGTAAAATATTGGCAAGCAACGGTGGAAACCGTTTCCTAGACAAACTTCTTTTCTACGGGGTACGCCGTGAAATATTGCAATGACAGCATCCTTAATTGCTGGCAGAGGAAACTTTACGCCAAATATTTGCATCGACGAAAGTGTATTCCTTTTTGCACGCAACATTTGTTTTTCGCAAACGATCTAATAATCAATCATAGACGTTTTATGCTCTCCACTCAGTGCAACAGCATTTTGTGTAAACACCTCTCCAAACAATTACCTGGTGCCCTTGAGCTATATGTCATTTGTTAATTTTGCTAAAACAAGCTGCATCCACCCAGCCAACCTGGATCGATCCAACAGCATGCAAAAATTTATAGCTCAGTTTCAAAAAAATCGTCCCTTACCTCAGTGACTTCTTGCTCCTTGCTTTTCGTTTGGAGGCTTTAAAATTCCTCTTTACCGCGCCTTTCCTCGCGGTTCTCTTTGTTTCATAAGTGTATATGTTTACATTAAAATACAAAGCATTATTCATACGATATTTCGCAACATTTTTTGAGAAACTGACGTGATCAGTCACGTACAGCATAAATAATCCCGCAAAGATTAACAGCCTGTGCAGCGTCTAACGAAAACTTGGGAAACCTGTGGTGCATTGAAAACGCTGGAAAGATCGAGAAAGGCTAAGATCACGATAAAATATCTCTACGAAACTTAATAGTATCAGTTAAGAACATTGAAAAGACTTACTTCCTAATTTTAGAGAAGTTAGAGCTCAATCGGTACAACTTAGGTCCGGGTTGTTCGAACTTAGGTTAAGAGTAACCCAGGGTTAGTGTGAAATTTGTGAAACAAAAAGGCAAATTCAGTTTTAATTAATTATTTTTGTCTTCAATTTGATGATTGGATGCTCTCACAAGAGTAGAGAAATTATCCGAGAAAGTGTTTTTGAACAAAATAAATAACAAGATACCCGTATCAGAATTTAACCCCGGGATAAACACTAATTTGCCTTTGAACAACTAGGCCCAGCTGTAAATCTTTTTAGTCCAAAGAAGGTATGGAAAATTGACTCCTGTCCACAGTTTATACCTTTAAAGAAGTTGTCTACTGCACATTGTGATAAGAACTGAAAATCTCAACTGGACACGTTAAAAGGAACTTCAAGATATCCTCAGAAATTATCATGCCCTCAAAAAAAAATTGTTTGGTTACTGTTGTTTGGAAGTGTACCTTGAACACGTTCGTCCGGTTCGAAAATAACAATTTTTTGGGAGAGGGTCTAAGGCCCCCTGCCGACCGGCTTCCAACTGACATAGAAAGTCGTCCCGTTGAAATGTGGGAAGAGCGCTGGAGACGAGTTTGACTGTTTCAACCAGCAAACGGAAACGCGAACAGGATGAAAAACTTTCGTTTGATTATTTTATCTTGCGTTCAAGTTGGGCACAAAGTTGAGCTCATCCTCGGTAATTAAGAACTTGTTAAAACTCACGGGTGACGTGAAACAAAGAAAACAAAGAAGTCAAAACAATAGAACCTAGAAAAACAAAAGGTGCGAGACAAAAAAAAGTTCCAATGTTCTAAACACCAAGGTAAACCCTAAATCCAAAGATGGACTGCAACAGGCATTCAAAATGTGGTCAAGGTTATTATGTTTTTCACATCAATAGTACTATACCTTTCAACTTTGACGATAGGCAAAGCCGACTTCCTCCTGAGACTATGATGGCAAAGACGATATTTCGGGTAGTGACGTGAAACAGGCTGGAAAATCGTGATCCCCGCGTGTTTGGGCTTTCCCAATTAGCTCTCAAACACACTTCTGTTTTTTATTTCACCTATTTACTCTTGTAAAACAACTTTTGATGTAAAATAAAAAATTTAACAGCTTAAGGCTTAGGCATAACCGGAAAAGGTTATCTCCAAGGATTCCGCTAATGTACGTCTTTAGGTAGAGCTTTTAGATCGTCGTATTACCAATATTTTTCCAAGCATAGACTGCGGAGGGTTTGGGTCATTTTAAATTGTAAATAATGGACCACCACGGACCTAATGTGTGGGGGCGTGTTTACCAAGAGGTTGACACGTCCAAAATACCCTCAGGGATATGCATATGTTCGGTTTCAAACCCTGCGCGTCACCGCCTTGTTTCTAGAAACTTCGACAGTTTACCTCTCCTCACCCCGTGGGGGTGGGGACGGGAATTCTTGTCAGAAATTAGCCAATCCAGGTGTAACTCATGCTTTATTTGACTCCTTAAAGAGTCTATTGTACTATGGGGGCTTTGGAAACTTTCAGCTTAAATAAAGACGGCGCTTGCTGATACGGTGTATCCTTTTCTATCATATCTTTGCAGTCGGTCAAAATATTAAAACTGTTAAGAGGTACTTTGAAAAATTTGAACATGTTCCAGTCGAAATTGGATGTTTATGTTCATTGTCTATCAAAACCTACCATCTATGAATCACGCCCTCCACTATTTGATGGCAGCTTTACAACTTCATCAAATTACAGTGGAACCTCGTTAATACGGTCACCAATGGGCCAAAAAAATTTGGTCGTATCAACGGGGTGGCCGTATTAACGAAAGGTTTTTTTTACAAGAAAATGTATGGCGGTTATTGCCAAGCGGCCAAAAAAAGTGCCCGTAATAACGAGGTGACCATGTTAACCGAGGTGGCTATAAGGCGGGGTTTCACTGTACTCAAAGTCTCATTGTATGGGCGACAGGGGAAAATGGCGGTTCGTTGTGTTCATTTTTGACACTTTAAAAACAAGACTACACTGATTAGAAAATGCAAGCACATGTAACTTTAATTCTTATTTATGTACACATTTACACACCGTCCACACCAATTGATAAAAGAAAAAGGCTGTTTACTTTCGCTTTGTAGTGACATCCTTCAATTTTTTTTAATCAATTAAATTCAGGTTACCCGGAAATTATTGTCGTGCACTAAGTTCTATAAAAGATCAAACTTCACACGACCCGTCGCCACAATATCCGTTTTACAACATGTTTTCACCTAAACAACACTTAATTATATCAATAATTGGTGTGAACGACGCAGATACCACAACACACGAAAGTATTCAAACGCGGCGATGTGAATGCAATCCTTTACAAATCTGAGCTAAGCGAAAAATGCAGCTCACAAAAATAGCTACAGTTGCAACTGATAAAGCAAAAAAGGGCAATTCATAAAAATCACGTTAAGTCTTTACAAATATCCGAGTAAATACCTTGGCATAGTTTTACATAAACTTTGAGCACGTACTGTCAATACGGTTTTTTTTTCTTGTCCGAGAAGAATTCCTTTTCAAGTTCAAGCCGGTATTACATAAAACGTACTCAAAATCAAAATATATTCTCCCTCTGCTTTATACATCGCAGATAAGCTGCTCAGAGCCATATGAAATAGACAACTACTTGTAGACGAAAAAATTCACGTTTCTTCGACTTCGACCACGTGACCAGGAGCATCCGGGTCTTTAGGTTCCGTGGTAATCAGTCCTTGCAGCAGGATTTTGTACTGAGTGGTGACGTCACTCTTGACTGTCAACTGTACAGAGAATACAAGAGATTACTACTTTTCATGCAAGCAGTAAGCTGATGTTTGTGTGTAAGGTTATAGTAGTGACAAACTTACTTACGAGACACGTATCAACATTTTTAAACAATCGGTTTCGCTCAGCTTTTCCTCCTTCCCTCATCCAAAATTCTGTCTGGTCCACCGTCGCCTCTGCTGAATACCGCGCGCGATATATTCAGCAGACATTCAACAGAGAAGAATGGAGACCAGTTAGCAACTAACAGACCATTTTCGAGTTGTCTCTGGCCCCTTTTTCAAAACGAAGTATGAAGTGCAAAGTTTGATGGAAAATATCCTTTTATTTTTGAGCAAATAAAGTTCACTTTCACGTGAAAAGTTTCGTATGTGGCTTACATTTGAAGGTGAGGGTTATTGGAACGAACTCGGAACATGATGCCCTTAAGACCATAGATTAACTTAGCGACTCGGGTAATGTTGATGTAAAAGTTGGAAAATGCAATTTTTAGAGTATATGGAGTAAAAACGCTCCGACCACACAGTCCGCGTAACTGGCGGAATTGTTTTTGCGCAAGTGACAGTTTTGGACCGCGAGAGGCGAGCGCCGATAGATTTGAAAGAGTCTCCTCCCCATTCTCCGCACGGCTTCGCAGCTCCTCTGCCAAAACTTTGCCGCCCTAAATAACGACCTCGCCGGCTACGCGGGCTATATCACAAAATACTCACCATTGTGCTCGTGTTAACAGGTTCATTAGGCTGGGGAAGAAAAACACAATTGTACTGTTAGGCTGGTGTACGTTCGTGAGTTTATTTCAAAATGCAGAGGTAAAAAAAAGTTCGTTGGAGGGGGGGGGGGGGGGGGGGGTAAAAATGTTACTCTTACAAAAGGTCCACCAAGCTCACGAGAAGAGTGATCTTGGATGTCTGCGGTCTTAACTCAACCACCGAAGCGTGTTAAATTGCGAACGCTTGATCTTCATACAGGCTGACCTTCACATAAAATCTTGAAAGTTGGTACATTTTTCCCAAACCGCGAAACTTCTGTGCCTTCAAGATTCTTCTCCTTTTTACACTGATTTTGATTTTTAATCGTTCAAGGGTCGAAAGAACTTGAACTAGAACAGAACGTTGTAGCACCAATTTGTTATGACACAGTTTATGATATACCTCCCTTGGTTGTGATACAGTTTACAATGGTGTGCCTCGTTGCTTAGGAAGATTGAAGATGGCATTATTTCTTATTACTCATCTGCCATTTAACAGACCATAAGAAATACAACCGCAGAATCATACCCTGTACTGAAGAAGTTTCCCGGGGAGGGTTACTAGGGTTAATTTTTGCTGGGTATGTGCAGCTGGCCTTTCAGAGCCCCTAACCCATTATAGTCTGTTCTGTGGCCAATTATAGACCCCATCTTAGTCACTTTTGGGCAAATATGTAATTTTCGCAATCCCAACTTAGTCACTTTCTATTCATGTAACTACCTTACATAGAATGAAGAACACTTTACTTTTCACCTACAGTACAAACATTCTGGTACGTTTGCTAACCGTAAATATTAAGAACTGTCTTATCCCAAAACTCAGAAAATGTGCGACCCCATTCTAGTAACTCTATTGAAAATGCGACCCCATCCAGCGGCACATCCCCATTAGCCTCTTATAAGGAAGTACCCCACCCCCGGAAGAAGTTTCACAACTAAAAAGACTTCAACACTTACGTCATGTCCAGGTGGAGGTTGCCATCGAAACACGATATTCTTCTTAACGCCGATATCTACTCCCGCCTACAACAGAGAGGAACATACGATTATATAATAAGCAATTACTAAATGACGCTGAGTAGGACGTGAAGAATTAAATCGAGGGGATCTGCATAATTCTTCAGATCATACGACAGCCGAATTCAATGATTGTTTTATTATTTATGCAAAATGTTTGCTGAGATTATCAAATGCATCCCAAATACGATAGTGTAGAGAGCAGTAGAATATATTTTGGTTTTCTAGAAATCTTCTGATTTTCTTGAATTTTGATTATATTGAAATTCTTTGAAGAAGAGATGTTAAAAGTAACATACACAAGAGAAAGGAACCTTTCATTTTAGTTAAGTTAGATGCACGGCATTCATGGAAAACAGGTATAGTTTAGTGTAATTTTGCGTAGTATTTTTAAGAGACTCTTTAGATATGTATTTATTATTATTAAATATTGTTATGTAGTTTATACTTCATATGTAACATAAAACCTGATGAATTTTTACCGTGTTAAAATAAAGCTTTGAGATTTGAAATTTGAGATTTGAGATTTGAGAAAGGACAGCATTTCTACGGCGGTAGTAGGACTCAAATAACCCACAAGAAAACTTTTGTTATGTTCTTAAAAGTTGCTTTGACAAGAAAAACTGGCACTAACCTTTAAAGGTTCGAAGCTGAATCCTCTCTCATTTGCTTCTTTAGGATTATCGAAATAAAAGTCACTAGACTGCAAACAAGGAAGAAATTCTTAATATAAGATAAACTAAGCAGAATCTAAACCGAAACTGAAGCTAAACATGAGCAAATAACTCAAGAGTTATGAACGTAAAACTTAGTTCATTACGACTGTTTTATGACAAAACATCAAGAGGTTCGTTCCTGAAAGTTCTTTGTCGCCTGGTGCTTAACCTGAAACAACGCGCGCGGAGTCAACAATACGCGTTATTCTAAAATGAGGGGCGAATTTAGTTATTCTTTTGCCCTCATGATAATTTGCCTTCAATGCCTAATTTCAAGGTAAAAGGTATTCTGCAGATGCAATCGAGGAAAAGAGGGCTAATTAATATAAACATAACAGAGAGTATCGTAGCCACAATTTTTTAGGATAAGGTGTGTGAATATGTCAGAAGCACACCGTACCTTTTTAGTTTGTATACTGGATTTGATGCAGCCGATTTCCACAGCTCTTTCTGCCGGTTCAAAGCCCTCAGGAGTTGAAACACTCTTCATCGTCAACAGGACGACCTTTTGGATTGCTTTTCCGTCTGAAAAAAAAAATCAGCAATTAATAACAATTAAAATTTTGGGGGGGAAATTTTTTTCGGATACCGAGCAGAATAAAGGTGTCCTAGCAGAATTTTGAGCACAATAAGCGATTTTTACGGGCACTGCCGGCAGGCAGAATAAGCCATTTTACGAGCAGAATTTATCCAAGCCTACTGACGACGGTTACCACATTTTCCCGCCAAAATGACGTTGGTTCGCGCCCGTGCACTACTTAGTATTGAGAAAATCTCGTTCTTGCAGTCGTCCTCGTCACGAAAGTGAACTAAACAAGGTTTCAAATCCCAAGGATAGAAAACGTTACTCTGGGTACCAGAGACTTACTGTGTGTCAGCTGATGTGTCGGCCGCAACCATCCCCCCGCACGCGAAAAAAAAACTCTGGTACCCACGTATTAGCCTACGCAAGCTTTCGATTCCATCGCGGCATCTTTATCAAGTGATGGAGTTGGACAGATTGCCACGTCATTTATACTGTGAATCACGTGACGAAACGTCCCGGTAGACGGGCGAGGGTTTTAAAAGCACCGGACCTCCAGATCTGAAGTTCGAGGTGTTAGCCGCTCGGCTATACACGCTTCCACAATAGTGATACTATTGACTACGGTGATAAATACACGATTAGAACACAGACCTTCTTCTTCATCTTCTTCCACCTCGGCTCTTAGAGATTCAGCACCCGGCATCAACTCGTCCCAGCCCCTCATGTACACGATATTCTGCCAGGCGCGGCCAAGAAGCTTGATTGAGTAGGGTTCATCCTGGAATGGAAAACAGAAGCATATTAAATTTAGAAGACATCTTATCTTAGCACTAGCATGGACAGCTTCTCGCCATAAATTCCTATCTGCGCCTGCCGACTGAAAACAATATATTCAACTCATTCCTGGTTTATATCTAACTTTCCCGACTAGCCCTTGTACTTCAGGCCCCAGTTGTTCAAAAGATGGATAACACTATCGTCTGGATAAATCTCTATCCAGTGGATAACACAGTTGGTCGCCCTAATACTTATCCGCTGGATGGTGATTTATCCGTTGAAGAACGCTATCCAACGTTTTAACTACCGGGACCCGAAGGGCAAGTTTCTCGCTTCTCAGCGCTTACAATAAAACACAATTTATCTTAAACTTTACTTCTTAAGACTGCTACGCCCTTACACAGTTAATTCACACAGTGTTTCTACACTGCCGCGACATTAATAATTCAATGCTCCCGGCCTGCTTCCGATTGGCCCCGTAGCGCATAGCGCCGGCTGATCAAATTAAACCTTGCAGGAGTCAAGAACATTTTTTTCAAATTCCTGATTTATCTCACTCTCCTTTCAAGAACTTGCAGTTCTCAAGAATTTGTAGAGTTTCTCCGTTCTTAGCAATCATTAAATTATTCCACTTACTCCGCTGTTAATTTCAACAGCAACTTCATCAGCATAAAGCTCGCTGGCGTGGTCGGGGTTAAATGATATTGTGATCTCCTTTGACTCCCCTGCAATGACAAAAGTACAAACGTTATTGATGCAGATATCACTAAGACAGAGTAAACTGAGCGTCTCAAAAAATAATTTCTGATATTTCAGGTTACAACAAACTTTGTTCATATTTGGTATCAGTACAAGATTCTGGGAATCCACCCTCCTACCCCTCCTCACTAAGCTAAAGTTAAAATAAGCTTCCTACTCAAGGGCAAAATGTTGGGCTAAGGAATGAGTGGGTGGGCAGTTCAACTTGATGACAGAGACGATCGAGTGGGCAGTGGCAAGCAATTTGCCTCGGTACAGGATCATCTTCCCACGTGACAGAGAAAATCGTCACAAAGTGTCTGTGGTTGTTTCTTCTTTAACGAACTCACTTTTCGTCGGAGAAACTTTTAAGGGTAACAAAAGCATTTAAATACTTTTGACCAAAAAACAGGCCGCTTTTGCCGTTGCTCCACAGCTCTTTACTCAAAATAACCATGATTAAATAAACCGCATCTACGATTATATCTGTTGTCGCGGATTGTTTTCATACGATTGTTACTTAAAAAAACTTCTCTGGACCAAAGCAGCTAGTTTAGGCCGTACAGGGACAAATTACTTTAAAATAAGATAAAAATAGCTGTTGTTTCTTCATGTTAGTATGCTGCGGTTGATTTACCGCACACAGTTTGGAATGGCTTACCTGGGCCAATCACACCTTTAGCAGGTACGCAATCAAACACTGCCATGCCGTTGTAATTCGACGGACCTGATGGAAGAAAACATAAACCAGGTTCAATATCATCAATCTACTGTTTGAAACCAGATGAAACACAATTCAGTTCCAGTCCACACCTAGCACATGCTGTTGCGTTTCGGCCATATCGTTGAATGGCGGGAGGAACCTGGGTAATATTTGTGCTCGACTGTGACGTAATGGAGACAAGCTGTCAAGCTTGAGTGAGTAATTGATTGACAGCTCTGATGTGTTGGAAATCTACAAAAAGAAAACAAGAAGATGATTCAACAGTAAAATAAAAGTGTGCTGACTGGTAAATCTCCTTTTTCAGTCATTTGGTTGCTTAACCTTGGTGACCTTACACAAGGCAAAAGTCTTATCACTAGTTTGAGCCGATTTTGCGGGTATTTCCGTCTAGGCGCTCAACTCAAAAATTTTTGTACTGTACAAAGTTGAAAGCAACGGCAACATTCTTTAATTTTCAAATTTTGTTGTGAATAATTTCTGTTCGAAACGTAACTAATACCTACAAGACAACGCACCGTCACACGTTGCCAGGAAAAGTCTTCTGTTAACTGGACAACAGACACTTAGAACTTTCTTTATTTACCTTGAAAGAGGATGAAATAGTGTCTCCAACTAAAGCGTCTCCTAAATCCAGGACACCATCCTCTACAGACAAAGATATGACTGGCTGTACCCCCCTGCCTTTAAGTCTGATGTAGAGAGTATTCCGGGGGCACCGCACCTCCAAAACTTCATGGAACTAAGAAAATAGACAAAAGCATTTACTACTTTTATAGTTTATCAAGTTCAATAGGGATAAGGACGAGTTTACTTCAAAATAAGCTTCTCGTTTGTTAGTAGATTGCGTAGCAGGCGCTTGGAAGTAGTGGGCGCAAGACTGAAAGAACGGGCGCGCGAGAGGGAGACAAGCGCCTGCTACGCAGGCTAGTTTATTAGAACAATCTACTTTTAAAGACGACATTTGCAGACCGGCTATCTAACTGACCAACTGATGCAACACTTTAAGTATTTGTGCTGCAATTAGCAATGTGTCGAGTTTTTACAGGACCCACTGGGCGATAAAAGAAAATGGTTTAAGGGTTTGTATTTTCTCGTTTTACGGAGTCTATTGTTGATAAATTCTGTTGTGGGGTGTGTGTTGTTCAGTGTCTTTCTTTGTATTAAGTGTTAGGTCATTTGAAGACCGCACTGATCCACACAAAGAAACTATTCCTTATTCCTTATTGTTCAAGTGAATTAGTCGTCTTTGCTTCGATTGCACCTGCAGAATTAAAAAAACTTTTACACTCAAACGAGGCATTGAAAGCCAATTATTACGATAACAAATAGCTAAATTTGACACCACTTTGGAATAAAGAGTATACTCACTGCAAGATCATTTATTAAAGCGGTTCTTAATGAAAACGTGTACATTTAGCAATTCTCCTACCTCTTTAGGTGCGTTAGGACCAAACGATACAACCACATTGTGAGTTGCTTGTGGTTCCAAGACCCTTAACGCGTTAAGCATCTGGAACGGACCATGGGGGTCTAGTAACGATGAACTCAGCTGTAAGACGAGAAGGAAGACAAAAGTTGGCTTATCCTGGATTTTACTAAGCCTTTAAGGTGGCTTACTAAATAACCTAAATGTATAAAAAAGTTTGCTACAAAGTTACTTCTTGAGAAACCCTAGAATAATAGAAAATTTTTTTCGGAAGGTTGATTTCGGGGTTTTCCTTGTCTCGCTCGCCCGATTTTTCTATGCGCGAGAGATCTTGCGTAGCTTGCCTGGAGCGCGCGTCGCGCACGCTGTTATTGGAAAAAAAATGTAGTAAGCCGCCTTGAGCTCCAGTAACCACATACAAATTCTCCAGATTGATCTCTATACATTTCCTTTAGAATTAGTTGAGAGAATTTAACCTTTTCTCTTGATGATGTGTTGATATTGTGAGGAGAAATTTCAGATTGATCACTCTTGGGACTCGAATGGTTAACAGAAGCAGAGGTAAACGGTCATTTCGCCCCGGTTACTTAGACCCCTATTTTCGAGTCATTTAGCGCGCTTCAAATGTAATATTCCTCGTTCTTTAAGCCATAAAGCAAACCAAGCGCGCTTCAAATGAAGTATTCCTCGTTCTTTAAGCCATAAAGCAAACCAAGCGCGCTTCAAATGTAATATTCCTCGTTCTTTAAGCCATAAAGCAAACCAAGCGCGCTTCAAATGTGATATTCCTCGTTCTTTAAGCCATAAAGCTAACCAAGCGCGCTTCAAATGTGATATTCCTCGTTCTTTAAGCCATAAAGTAAACCAAGCGCGCCTCAAATGTAATATTTCTCGTTCTTTAAGCCATAAAGCAAACCAAGCGCGCTTCAAATGTAATATTCCTCGCTCTTTAAGCCATAAACCAAAACAAGCGCGCTTCAAATGTACTATTTCATGTTCTTTAAGCCATAAACCAAACCAAGCAAGCTTCAAATATAATATTAATTCCTCGTTTTAAAATAGGGGGCTAAGTAACCGGGGCGAAATGACCGTGAAGCGAAGCATAGGCTAAAAAATATGCCAGCTCACCTTCAAAGGTTCGTCGGAAATATTTTGTATCGTGAAAGATTTCACTTCTGATTGACCTGTCGAGAACAATCAGGAACAATTGACTATTTTCGAATCTCCCATAATACACTATGTTTACCCCCCAAATTTTGCATAAGTTATTGTTTTCACATGTTGTAGGGAAAGTGCAGTCCTCCAAGGAGCATTTCAAAAGAATAACTTATGCAAGATTGGGAACGGAGGGAAGGACGGAAAGGGACGTCAACAATTGTCCTTGGACTGTTCCCTTATGGACCAAAGGAATAACGCTGGTAAAATGATCAAAACTTTGCAATGAAGTTTGACTTGAGTTTTGTACATTTTAACTTCATTTCTCTTGTCGATAAGAGTATAGCCCATGGAAGATTGTTGTCTATTTGTTAAGTGGGCTCTCTGTGCACTGACAACTTTGTGAGGTCCTTCTTACCAAGGGACACATTAGCGTAGTCTAAAATGGGTCTTCCACAATCTGAGACCACCACCAAATGAGGCCGGACAGCTGGACAATGTACCTCCAGATAAAGAGTGTTGTGTACACTGCGGAGAAGAGAAATAATTGAAAATTGCTAAGTCTGGAAAAGGAAAAAGGTAAAGGTCTTTACTTTATGTCGGCAACTCGTAACGGTACTATATCTACAATTAAATGGGCGACAAAAACGCGCAACTTGTTTTGTAACATGGCTCCGAACGTGTTGAAAGGCGATGTTGCGCGTTTTACCATCCACGTTCGAACCTGGTTGCTGCAAATTGCGTGAATACTAACTTCTGATTGGATAAATTTACACGGGAGTCACGCCATACACAGGATTTACGTCACTTTCTGCAAGACAAGTTTTCCTTGGGTGGGTAAAAGCGCAACATGTACAGATTTTGTTGCAAAAGTAGAACTGCTCTCTACTTTGTGCAACAACTTTTCGCAACCTGCAACAAATTATCATTCTCTGTTGTTACAAGACAGGTTTGAACGTGGGTGGTAAAACGCGCAACATCGCTATTCGACTCATTTTGCAGCAATGTTGCAAAACAAGTTGCACGTTTCCGTTGCCCGTTTTAACGTTCCTTTAGACTGACAAACCTCTGGCCGACGGTGCGCTCATTTTTACTCCCCCTTGTCCATCAGTGCTCCGTGTTACCCGTATTTAGAGCTAATTAAAGCTACACGGAATGGAAAGAACTCGAAACAAGGATTTGACGTCACAGCTTCAATAAAGTCCTTCAGAATAAAACTCCAGAAAAATTCATCAACATGCATTTGTCGAATTGAACGAGATGGAATAAGCGACACAGAGTTTGAAGCAGCGTGAATTCACTTTTTAAGTGACGTTGTTGTAGCCGTCGCCGTCGTTACTACTTGAGCTCCCTACTAACTCTTACTACAGCGGGAAACCGTGCATTTTTGGTGCACCACGTGTGAACTTACCTGCAAGAAAGGCTATTTGGTTCAGTGCAACGTCCCGGTGCTAAGAAGCAAGGGATCACAAAACGAGAAAATGTGTTCTGGTAAGTTCTCAGCAAAGCCAAGTGTGCAGATTCGTATTCATTTGACCTACAACAAAGATTTCACGTAGAATTACAACTCAGCAGCTACAAAAACAGCAGTAGTAGGACCAACATTTACATCTATATATACTCTACATAATTAAGAAATAACAAACTAGCACTTTTTGGGCCTTCTACGCGTGTAAAACGGCAAATTTCGGAATTCGATTATCGACACAGGGGGAAGGATAACTTCTTCTTTGCGCCAGAAAGGAATGAGACATTGTGATCTACTTGTAAGAGCAAAACTTGTCGCCTTGTAAGTAACTGTATTAAAGGTGTACAATTTTTTCACAAACAAAATCGTAAATAAAAGCCAGTCGACGACATCACTTTATGAAAACCAGTAGAAAGAGTCGATACGTCGCGATCATTGTTGAAGTGACCATTGAAAGGGCAAGAGCTTATCCTTCCACTTATCAAAGACAAAAAAATATTGTAATATTTTCCGAGCATCGTAAACTCACCCATCCATGACGTCATCAATAGTGAAGGTTTTGACGGGGGTCTTGGAACTAGTGGCCAGGTTTGGCACGCTCGGTGTACTGCCTCGCTTTGGCGATGTCTTGGCGCTCTTACCAGCGGGAACAGCTTTACCGCCCTTCTTTTTCTGTTTAAAGCATTGAAACGTGATCTAATCAGAAACTAAGAAACGGGTACTTTTAATGACAAGAGGTAAGTCTTCGTTACCCGACACTAAGAAAGGAGAACTTCAGGGCGTGACTTGAGGACACAGATCATGGAAGAAGGAAAAACAACACCACGAGACCACTACTCAAAAACTCTGAGGATAGTTCTTCGAAAAAGATATAGATAAAGCCGGCTATAGGTACAAGGTCATCACTGAATTGCAATTGCACAGTCACTGACTTAAGTCAGATCCATTCAATTCGTCCCTTAAACATCGAGTACTATGACAACGAGATGGACCTCCTTTGCCCAGTTTTTAGGGAGCTATGCATGTCTGTTATATGCGACCGCTGAAAAAGAAAAGGCATGACTGCAGACTCACCTGTCCAGCGGGTTGTTCCTGTGGTTTGTCTTGGGGCGAGGCCTGCTCCAGTCTCTTTCTCTCAGCCTCAGCTTCCCGCTCCATCATGCGTACGCCCTCCAACCGCACCATATTTGGATCCATCCGAGGAGTGAAAGTCACGTGAACCAAACACCGCTGAAACAAAGTACCGAGTTAATCCGCTGACATCCAGTTAACATACACCTTTGGAAATTCGAGATTATTTTCGGTGTTTTTGGATTTTTTCGCGCGAAAATTTCGAGCATCTTACCTCTCCAGGATTGACAGTGCCAACAGCTGGAGACACAGTCAGCGGTGCACCGCCAGGGACCACAAATTCAAACGATGTTGGGCCCACCTCAACAATGGGCCCTGAGCCAATTCTTGGCACAGGATGAGTGAATTCATTAGCGCTGGTGTGTGAATTGATGACTTCAATATGAGCAGAGCACGTGCCACTAACGGCGGTGGCTTTCATTTTTATCACAGAGTGGGACAGCTCCAGCGGGGGAAGAACGCCAACGGCTCGACAATGAATCTTGAACTCACGACCGATTCCTGTTTTACAAGTTAGGTCAAACTCGTATTCCTGCATAAACAACAAACAAGACAACAGCAACAAAACAGGTTAGATCAAACTCGTATTTTTAAATACACAACAACAACGACACAGGTCAAGTTCGTATCCTTAAGTAAACAACTACAAAAACACAGGGTAGTGCAAACTCGTATTCCTGGATAAACAACAACAACACAGGTTTGGGTAAACTTTAAAATGCACCCTTATTTAAATAACTATAAACCTGAGGACCAGCTGAAAGAAACGGCTACAGTACTCACCTTGGCTTTTTTAGCATTGAACATGATATCCAGATCAAAACTCTCTAGTGGTAACAATGTACCAAACCCATCATTAGGCTGAACATCAACCGTCTACAACAAGTACGGAATAAGATCAGATCAGAATTATACAGGGTTCGTACAAATTTTTTGATCCAAAGTTCAAGACTTTTCCCCGACTTTTTTCCAAAACAATAATTTCTTTTTCCAGCCTCAAGGTTATCAAATCCAGTGATCAATACATTCCTGCGTTTTTCTAAAAAATCGCAGGGACAAAGCCTTTTTCATGATACGTACGGGTGAGATTGAATAAGATTTGACAAAAACGAAAAGACTTTCACTTATATCTAAAGCACTTGTTGTAGCTTTGAAAAAAATCAAGACTTTTTACCATTTTTCCAGACTTAATCTCCACCTTCAGTCTTTTTCCAGGTCTGGAAAATTGCTGGGCAAATTTCAGACTTTTTCGAGAATTCAAGACTCTACGAACCCTGATTATAGGTTTGGCATCTTTAAGACCGACAGAACTGATCGTAATAGGGAGGTTTAACTGTACCTCACGGTTCACATGGAATAAATATTATCTTAAAAATGTTCATTCATTCAGTCATTGAAAAGGACCCTAATCCGACTGTAATTTGTGATCAACTTTCTGAACTCTTCAGCTTTGGATTCTGGATTCCACGCTGTGGATTCAGGATTCCTTGTCAGTGGAATTTAGATTCCGGATTCCATGAGCTGAATTCTTGATTCCAAAACCTTGGACTCCGGAATTTCACGTCAAGAAAAGAATTACCCGGATTCCGGAATGCCGATTACCTTACGTAGGAAGAAACAATCTCATTCTTGGAAAGTAATTTCACTTACATCGGGTACTCCACAGAAGCCAAAAGGTTGTGGAAGTACCGACTTGTTTGTTATGGTGACCGTTCGACGCACAGATTCATAAACTGTACAGAAACCAAAATCAATATCTTGCATGTTGAATTCTATATCTGATGACGTCACTACAGCTCTGACTTTGAAGGGAACTGGGCGAGTCTGCAAAGGAAGCCACCCGTACAAAAAGGTTAAAAAAAAACTTTGTCAAAGATAAACGTGTATGGCAGAAAGTTCCTCGTAAAACATTTTTTCTCGCTATTCTCACACCCACAGTTTGAATTTAGCTTGTCCCCGAAGGGTAAAGACATGGAAAAAAATGTAATCATAAATTCTAAATGAGATCTATAATAATACATCTCGACTATAACATTGGAACAATAACAGGCATCTAAGAGACTTCGTGCAAATAATAAAAAGCTAGTTCACTGGACAATTCGAAAAGAGAGTCGCAAATTAACGTCAACAATCTTAACAAAGACGTGGACCGTTTATTCAAAACAACAACAACAACAACAACCACAAGAAAACGCCTTCTCAATCATTTTCAGTGCAGCCACAAATGGAGAGAGATAACATACCTGATCTGCTACTCTTATTACCATTGGCGCCTCCAGTAACCTGGTTTCACGGTCGAAGTATGTAGGACAGTCTTCTGGTAAGGTTTGCCTACGATCAATTGAGGTAGGTATAAGTTTAATGTCAGTGAAAACAACGGAGTATGGTCGTTTCGCTAACTTAACTCGTTATTACCCGTTCTTAGTTCATTCTAATTAGCAGTTAATGAATGAGGCTGAGTATCTTATGAAGAATTATGGAGATCGAGGAGGGTGTTATCCGTCGAGGCCGTAGGCCTAGGTGGATAACACCCTCCGAGATCTCCATAATTCTTCATATGATACGAAAGTCGAATTCAATGACTGTTTTATTATTCATTCAAAATAATTCCTAGTTTAAAAACATAGCTAAAACATGCTTACTTCCATCGATCCATCGATGTTCCGTTCATCTTCGATAGTGTACGTTTAGGTTTGTCCAGCTCCGCAAATATTCTCCAAATAGCAGATGTAGCCCTTCGAGTTGTCTTCTGACTGTTCTTGCCATATTTTTAGCTATTTTTTCGCCTAGTTCTTACTCTTGAAACGAGTGAAATGTCCGCCATTTTTTCAAGTTCACAACCAAAACAACTCAACCTCGTCCCCAGGTCCTCTCGGTTTACGGTGCCTTAACCTGTACGAACGCTGCATTTTTGACGTCATTTCCTCGTTAAAGTCAAATTTCCTCCAAATTTGGTCATCAGTAACTGGTTATGGTGAATTAAACGTGTGCTTTTAGCCAATCAGAATCGGGGAAATATTTTGAATGAATGATAAATTGTTTTAAACATGTTTAATACAAAAAGTTGGTTGCAGCGAATCGACTTTATGACGCAGCAAAACGACTTTGCAGCGAAACGACCATTCAAAACAAAAACTGACTAGGCAACACAGTTGAAGAGGTATCTAAAGCAAATTCCTGAGAAAGACCCAAATTTCATTTTGTGAAATACTGAGAAACAAATAGCACCATTCAAAAGTACCGCTTATGAGGTTTTATCTGAAAGGTCAAAACGTACTGGATTTTGTTGAAAAACTCAAAAGTTTTAACTACCCGTAAATTTTAAAATTTCTTTCTTAATGATTCTGGGGGTGACAGCGACAAAACATTTGTCCAAACAAGAAAAGGAAAAAGGAAGAAATGAAGTCCTTTTTTCCTTTGAACCATTTTTATTCAGCGATATTAGCGCTTTAAGTGGATAGTTTTATGGCAATTCGTGGTACTTGCATCATTACACGATTTCATTGGCTGAATACCTACGCCATTTTTACATTTAACCAATCAGAAGTCAAATCGAAAACAATCGCGACGAGGTCGCACTCGTTTACCCGCGCTTTTCGCCGGTTGCATGCATCAGCTTCGAGATCTGACTGGTTTATTGGCTTTTCCATAACTTATGTGATTGGTCAGAATAATTACTAGTTCTAGTTTTTCGACACATGTTACAACAATCGACACGCATACATTCAAAACCATTATATCCCTCAATTTTACTCACAGAAAAACAGTTTTCACCTGGGAAGAAACTTGAGCTGAGCAGAAAACTGTGACTCAGCCTGGATGTAGGCTGTTTTCGGGAGAAGCTCCAGATGACTTCTGAGTTCTTTACAAACTTCAAACTTCAACCTAAGAGCTGACGTGGCTCTGTGTAGATACATAAAACCGTTAATTTGTAAAGCTGAATGCCTTGTTTCATGATTAAATGACAGCTGAAATTACCTGTTGTTGACGAGAATTGCATCTTGATAGAGTCTGTCATACATACACATCTTCAAATCCACAACCTTTTGACCAAACAAAGCGTCTGTTAAGCCTTCTCAGTTTCAATAATTGTCAAAAAAATTCGAGTTAAATCCCAAATTCCATGTTGTAAAATGCTAAAAACAAGTAGCAGTGAGTCGCGTCTTAAATAAGATGCGAACTTCCTGCATAAATGGCACAAAAAATGTCTTCGTGTCTTAAATAAGACGCGACGAAGCCAAGACGCAGCTGAAATGCTCGTATAACTGGTACAGTTTGCGTGTTATGGAAGGCAAAAGTGTCAAGTTTTGCTCTGGTAGAGAACATATCAAACAGTTTAAGTCGGGAAACCAATAAAAACGAGATAAAGACTGAATAAGGTACCTCTCGTTGCACCCAAACAGGCACATCAATCCCTGTACCTCTAGCACGGATCATTATCTGTTGGAAAACCAGAAAAACATTAACTCAGTCAGTGAGGTTTGTGCCTTAAATTCAAGTGTTGGGCATTCTGAGATCCTTGGGAAACTGCTGCTGGGTTAGAGAATTGGTTAGATTTAGAGCAAACACATGACAAAAACATCGACCGACTTTAAACAGTAATCATTCCTCGGCTACTGAGAAGAATCTCTATCACAGAAACCAGTAAGTGTGCTGGTTTTGTAAAGGTCTATGAGATCGATAGATCGATTTTCGCATGACCTTGAAAAATGGTTTAGGTAAGTGTTATTTGTTTTATCAGCCAATGGATGAAAAGATAAAACACGGACTCTTTGTTGGGCCAACTTTTTCAAGTTTCAATGCAACGCCTGCAAAAATCACCGAAAATAAAAATATTAGGATTATTTTTCCGTGACGAAATTTGTTTAATATCTTCATCTTCACTCTACAAGAGCATTTTGTGTATGGTCAAACGCACTAATTAGTAAGTAATGACTTTAGCACTCTTTAGCACAGAATTGACCTCATACAGTAATATCTTTGTAACGTACATGTAGCCCGCCCTTAAAGCAAGGTTTTTGAAGACTGTTCCATAACTTGTCTTCGTGTTTTGTACTTACGGGAGGAGACAGAGGGTCAGAAAAGGAAATCTCAAATTCTGCGACTACATTTCCTGACTTGAGAGGGTTAAATACCACCTCCAGCTGGACTATTGAAAATGGTGCAATTTCACCAGAGGTAAGCTGATGATAAAACATAAAGGAAATAATACAGTAAATAGAAAATTAATCATCTTTAATAAAGAAATTATCAATAAGTGATGGGACAAAGAACAATTAAGCCCAAACTCATGGCATCCCATTCACCAGTTTGTCACTATAAACTACCTGATGTACGCAGAGATTCATAGCTAGATGGGCCATTTACCAGGTTCATAATTATCATAATTATCTGGCGCGCGTTCCGCACACTGCTGGGATTAGTACCGAAAGCTGGACACTCGACAATAAAATTCTGTACATAAACAGGTCTACAAATAATTTTTCTTTTTAGAAAAGACGTATGTCCGAAGAGGTCATTCGTCAAGTCGGAAAAACCAGAAACGTTGTCGGATGTACATTATGATGACTTTTAATTTATCAACTATGATCTATTAACCAAGAATGGAGCAGCGGTTAGCCGAAGTCATAGTTGTTACTGACCTTCCCAACCCTTAGGCCTTCTAATATGGACACTTCGGTTGGGACTGGTGATGAAGCAGATACCGCAGGAACAAGCTCCCCTGAAATATAATCAAACAATACCATGAGACAAAACGCAAACTGAGGTTAGTATTCACTATCACGAATGTCAACGAAAACTTGATAACTGTAAAATATTCCTTCGGTTTAGAAATAAGCGTACCATATCACACTACTGGCCAAAACAGCGTGGGATATTACCAAGAAAACATATCGGAAAAGGACAGGAGAAGTCCTTACGTCACGTTGCCATGGTAGCAAAATTTCTGAACGACAACAAACCAAAAACGTCACTTAAAAAGCGAATTCGCACTGTTTCAAACTTCATAGGTCTCATTCAATTTCATTTAATTTGTCAAAATGTTTGCAAAATTTTCTGGGGTTGAATCCCAAAGGACAGTATCTAATTTAGAAAAAGAAAGAGAAAATTTTCGTGTTGTATACTCCATAAAGCGAGCGCGTGAAATTAGGAAGTTTCATGTCGCGGTATTGCAACGACGGCTAAGAAATGTACAAAAAAGCGTGCAAAAAAGCACGTGCAAAGTTGTTGTTTTGCTGATATAAACCTACTACTTTTTTGCCGTTCTCGTTGCCGTCAACGTCGTCGTTGCATAAGTTCCTCATTGTTGTTATCAAGAAATTTTGCTGCCATGGTAACGTGACGTCACGCTTCTCCTCTCTATTGTCTACAAACCTTCTTGTTCGTCCCCAGTTCCCTCTGGTGCTGCTGAGGCATCACCCTCAGTAGTGCCCATTCCTTCCTCAAACTTAACTGCACTCCCGGTTTGGGGATCTAGGCCCTTCTCTGGATTTTCGCCTTCTGTGGAGTGGGGAATGAACAAATTTAGAAAAACACTTGAACGAATGCTGAAGATCAATCTGTCAATGCACTAAAAATTGATGACTTTTAGACTACGCTAATTTTATGTCAGAGGGCAACACCAAAACTTGTCCAGCCCCTTGTAAATGTTCATTTTGTTTTGACTACAGAATGAATCAAACCTTCCAATATGTCAGTGGGTGAGTGAATTTGTGAGATACTATTTGGATGGTTTTTTTTTTTTTTTCACTGGACACTGAAAAGGTGGAAAAATGCAAAGTTTGTGTCAATTCTGTGTTTTCCCTCACGTGACCAACATCTATGCAAATTTACTGGAACCAAAAAAAAGCGTTTATATAAGAAAAGAGTTCAACTCCCACAGGACTGGTTTGGGACTCCAACATGGCCGCCGTTTCATTGTTTTGGGACACAAATATGGCCGCCGTGACGTCATGTTAAAACACACAATATATTCACGAAAGTAGGAGCCAAAAACAGACTTTTTGTAGAACCTTCTTGTTCCACATGTCCAGTTGCTTCTGTCGTACCGCCACCTTGCGCTTCTTTAACATCCTCCGCCGCCATTCCCTCCACATTCTGTAGTTCACCATTTGTTTGGTTATACTCTGGCTGTCCACCATCAGTAACAGTCTGGGAGAAAAGTTACAAGCAAAGCATTAGTATTTGCCGGTATAAACAAACTTAAACTCTTGTCTTCAAATACTATCTATTTCTTTAGTTTAATAGAGATCTTTACATTCTAAGACGAGCACGACAACGAGTACGAGATATTTTCAGTACTAAGAAGCGGTCGTGCGAGAACCAACGTCATTTTGGCGCGAAAACGTGGTAGTTGTCGTCACTCTATTATGAGTCTTAGCGAGAGTGTCGAAGTGGCGGAAACAAGTTATCAAATGTTGGAAGTTTGATCATTTTGCGATCGCGAGAGGCCCAGGGTGTAACCTCTTTCACCAGAGGTAACAGTTCTAACTTTTCTAGAGAAAAATGGTAAAATGAAGCTTTCCGGGGAGTCTATAATTTGAGAATACGCGAAAAAACTTTACGTCAAATCTCGTACTCGTAGTCCTCCTCGAATCTAAAGGTCTCTAAGTCTATTATGTAGAATCCGCGAACGGGCAAGGTAAAGAGAATCCTGTATTCTGATTGGCTACCCGAGCGGGCGAGATGGGACCACCTTGCCAGCTCGGGATTTCCCGCGTTGGTCCCGCAAGGAGAAAGTTCACTTTTAGATCCTGTATTGACCGAGCTTGTTCGGTCAAGAGGGCTGTATATTGGCCTCATTCGTTTTTGTGCGTTAATCATAACTATGACAAAATTCTCAAAGCTGATTGGCTATCAACTGTCCTGATTTCAGCACTTATTGACCTCGACTTCACCTCCGTTCATGATTACGCAAAAAGAACTTGGCCAATATCCAGCCATATTAGCCAAACATTGGTCAATAACGCACAACACAATTATTACCATTCCACCAATGGAACTTAGCTCCGAAGTTGAAGCTGACCTTGCCAAACCTACAAAAAAAAAACCGGGAAAGTTCCATTATGCCAACGACTTCGTTCCTTAAGAATTACCCTTAATTTCATCCACTTGGACAGAGCTTATATTTGAAAAATATAAAAAAATGGTTTTATTTCATTCCCAACTTTCCGCCTTGGTTTTCAAGAAGTAAGATGCCGTTAGTGTATCCTCGAACACAGCAAAATTTTACAAGTGGTCATACCAAAAATACTATCCCAAACATCCTGTAGCTGAAGAATACATCGCAGTTTTATACGAATATTCTGTCACGCAATAGAGTACAACTTGTCACACTACAAGTCACACCATACATCTTTCTAAAACTTCAGCGAATACCTGTTATTTTTTTAAAAATAAACTCTGTTCCCAATGCTCCGTTGTTTGTAACATTAATGATTCGCCTTCTTGTTTCTCCCAAAACTTGACTGCCAAACTCTACCTCAGTGACATCCACAGAAATCTGTGGCAATAAGAATGAAAAACAAAAACGTCAAGAAGCTTCGGTTTAAATTTTTCAACTGAAATGGAAAGCTTTTTAAATATTTCATTCACATGATGTCTGTACAGAGAATTAAATGGAATGATGAAAGAACGGCAAGCCCCAACGCTTCCTCAATTGAAGGTGGTCTTCTTATAGAGGCACCCCTTTTGAAAAATATAAATACAACACCCATGAAGGGCTTTTTAAGACCCCCAGCCCTCTCCAACTTCATAAATTTCTTTCAACGGTTTACGCTCGTTTCGCCTGCGAGTCGTTTCACCAACGTCCTCTTCGCCAACTTGTGAAGTCGTTTCGCATACGTGTTGGGTCAGTTCCCTAACTCGGCTTTCGCCTGATCGGTGGCTGAAAGAACGAGGTATATACACGCATATCGCACTTTTTTGTATCATGCCTGAGAGAACGAAGCATATACATGCGCAGCGCTCGTATCACTTCTTAGCGGAACCACATAAGACGTTAGCGAAACGACTCGTAGGCGAAACGACCGGTCACCCTTTTAACAGTTTGATCTGGGAGAACCCTTCCTTGCACAAGATTTTCAATCCCTTCAGTATGGAGATTTTCTGAAATTACACATCAAGAAGTTGTCTGTTTTTGACCCTAAGATATATTTTTTACGTATAGCCATAATCATAAGAGTAAAAAACACCAATAAAAAAGGGAGTCTCCTTTCTCGTTTCATCGCAAAAAGAAACCAAGGGGACAATTTCGGCTTCAAATGATCATTTTGCATGAAGGGACCCGGGTGACATTCCAGACGAGCATCTTTTTAGCTGGGAAGAGTTATCAAAATCGCTATCATAGGTATTTTGACTACAAAAGAGGCCTTTAATACCTCTCCCTAGGCTGCAATGTTATGCGCAGTGGTTGATGCGCAGTGCAAAACAAGGGAATAACCTCTATAAGATGTAGCACAACAATATCACAACTGAGTGGTTAAAGGATGATGATTATGGCAACTAAATACCTGGCATTTCTTTGTCACACATCTAATGGGAACTGAAAATGGTCCTGTTTGTGCGAGGAAGTCAATGTGACCTTCCAAATCTTCATTCAACTGCAATCAATGTGAACATTTATAAGAAAAAAGAAATAACAATATAAACGATTTTTTGAGATACAAGCTGCATCATCCTACAAGGGGGGTATAGTAGGGCCCGGGGGGGGGGGGGCACTCAAGGGAGGTCTGGGTAGAACAGTGCCACCAAGGCCTTCAAACCCCGACTCTGTTTAAGAAAGGAGGCACAACTTTCTGACTCTGATTTTTTTTGTTTTGCATACAAAATTAAGTAATTTTTCACACTAAAATCGTGGAAATAGAAATTTAGGGGGAAAAATATTGGTATTGCAAATATAGACCCCTCATCGCAAGTCTTCACACTCTTTGAAAGGCTTTCAGTCCAAAAAAGCACCCTGTGCAAGATGCTGGGAGTAAGCCTGCTATCTTTTCTGATGAACTCTGCATGAAATTTAGGGAGCAAAGGTTTGGATGAGGATGCATCAAAGATACTTATTCCCCAAACAGAAAGGAAAGAGTCAATAACCAGGGTTAACATAAAGACGACAAATGCAGGAACAAGCAGGAACAAAAAATGGGATACATTAATGGAAAACTGGAATATGCTGGCAAGCAATATGATATGCCATACACAAGAAAAGACCTGACCCCAGTTGTTCAAAAGTTGGATAGCACTATCCAGCGGATAAATCACTGTGCACTGGATAGCGCATTTGGTTTCCCTAACACTTATCCATTGGATAGTGATTTTTCCAGTAGATGGTGCTATTCAACTTTTGAACAACGGGGACCTGTAGTTTAATAGGATTGTAAAATTTTATCATTTTGTTTTCAAAAAATCATCTTACCATGGGCTTAAAAGTGACCGCAAAATCACAAGTCAGTCCAGCAGACATGACACCGGGAGGATCAAAACTGAGAGAAAAAAACGGAAGAAAAATAAAAAAAATGAGTTATTAACCAACAACAACACTTTTTAGACTATTACTGTGCTTAACATAATCAAGTGGAAGACACCGCTCTGAGAGATTTAGTACTGAAAAGACTGCTGTTAAGTATGCAGTAAGGATGTAGCCTACTCACACCCACATGCTATCTAATTGTCAAAAAAAGAAAAACGTCTGTGGATAGGCTGGTGAAGATGGAACATTAGAGAAAAATAGTCCCAAAAGGCATTTCAATTCATGTCTTGAACTTTCTAGCCATCTGAGTAATTGATACTAGTAGGGTGCCTAAATCATTTCATAACGTCGCTATAAAGTATGCTGTGCGTGCTTCTAAGGTCATCTTGTCTTTCAGAAGGTTGTAGTTTCTGTTCTATTAAGATTGTAGATTGATTTGTTTGCCCACGCAACTCTCATTAAAGGCTGGTACACACAAACAATTCAGAATGCAAATGTAAATGACAAAGAATGCATATGAACTACCTCAAACCTTTCCCTTTCATTGCTTTTGTAAACCAGCATGTATTTGGCCTCATAAAACAGGCAAAATTTTGTGATGCCACCACTGGTTTCCCCGAGAAATGAGGTCTGAGAAAAAAGTGCAAAAGTTCCATACTGATGAAAAGTCACTACCCAGATCTGCGTAGTGCTTCTGACTGGTTGAAGTAAATTTCCCATGCAGCATGACCAATAGGAGGCACCACCCAGATCTGGGTAGTGACACATCATCAGTATGGATCTTCTGTGCTTGTTTCTGAGATGTCATTTCACAGGTAAATCAGTGGTGTTGTTGCAAAATGTTGTGAAATAGATGCAAAAAGTCCTTTTTATTTCACAACAGAGCTTAAAAATTACTAACAGTCCTTTTGTACCACTGCAGAAAGTTCTTGTTACTGTTGATTAATTACTTACAACACTTCAATGAAATCTTTCAGTAAGTGGGACATTCCAACATATTTGCAGTAATTCTGAGTGTAAGAGATGTTTGTCAGCAGAATTTTCTTCTTGTATGATTTCCCAACATCAAAGTCCTGGCATAGAAAAACAAAAAGATGAAGCAATGTGTGTGTCTCTAAAATTTTCAAGAAAATGGAAGTAAAGATGAACAGGCATAAAATTAATGGTTAACAAACCTTGAATACAATAACTTCAGGTTTGCTGTAAAATGCACAACCCTAAAAGCCAAAAAAACAAGGATTAACAATGCAAAGAAAATACGCATTACATTCAATATTGCTCTAAAGTTAGGACTACAAGAAAACAAATTAACACCAGCAATCCAAAAAAGAAAAAGAAAGTTCTTTCATTTAACTACTCACCTTAAATTCTCTCCCTGCGGCAACCTGTTTCTGTACTATTCCAGCCCTTTGCTTCATGAGAGCTCTCTCCATCATTTCCTGTGAAACAAAGAACTGCTTATGATCTTGTGCTTGTGATCCCCCCTCCTCCCCTTATCAAAGTTGCTCATAATACAAGACCATGCTCAAAACTCAGAGGAACAACTTTCAATGAAGGAGGGTGAATGAGGGGATGAGTGCAATGTGTCACGGATACGAAAATAGCAGCAGTTTTAACTATAAAGGCTGTTTTTTATTTGTTTTAATATTCAGTCAACTGGTTGAAGCTGGATCAAGCTGAATACTTGTCTACATGTTTCAGTTAATTTAAATGCCAAATGCTTTAACGCTCCATGCCAGTTCACTGTTTCATTCTACAGTACACCAAAGTTAAAAACTAACCAATCCAGCAATCCTGGATGACATCAATAATTTTTTAAACTGAATTTACCTGTTCCATTTTACTGGGCATATGACTTGTAAATTTGAACCTCTGCTCCTTTTTATCAGATCCCTAAATACAACAGATCAAAATAAGGTTAAATCTATTGATACAATGCAGACAAACTGTCCACACAGACACCTCAGACAGTAAACATAAACCACCACCCCTCGCTATCTCCTAGGAAAACAACAAGAACATGTATTGTGTTTCTCCTCTTCTATCCCTCTATCCAGGGCTAAACATTCTCACCTACTCATACAGTGTTCAAATTTTCATCCTGCTAACAGTTCCCTTTCATATACCATGGCAGTTGCACACGTGTGTGTGTGTTCTGCCCACAGGCAGGTCCTTCCTCATAGTTCTTGATCTAAGACGCGCCTCTTGACCGCTATGTAAGGGCTGCCGTCCTTTACTCTATCCAGCATTCTTGCTCGAGGTCTTCCAGGTGGTCTCTTTCCTTGTATTCTTCCCTCAATAACTAACGGGACAAGATCACAATGTCCTAGGGTATGACTAAGCCAGACTCTCTGTCTTCTGTTGATAACAGATATTATGGCTCTCTCCTCACCAACATGCCTCAATACTTCTTCCTTACAGACTTTGTCAGACCAAGTGATGTTTAAGACCTTTCTCCGAAGCCACATCTTACAGCTCTCAAGCCTCTCCAGCATACAAATGTAAAAAGACTTCAAAATTGTCGCAAGATCTACAAACTAACCTTTTGAACACCTTCCTCCCACAGTCCTCTAAACTCTGGTTGAGCCAATTCCTCTCCTTCCACATCTGAGTCACTAAAAACAAAGAGATATCAGAGGATGACAGTCAATAAGTGAGTAGAAAATACAACTCAGCCAATATTCAGCCCAGTACAGTAGCAACTACCATGTACCTGAAACTACAAAGCTGACAGCTGCAAATGACACTGGTTAACAGCATAATTCAACTTTTATTTCATTTTTCTTATTTCTAAATTTTTATTGTCTACGTCTTTTCATAATGGTTTTTTATTATCGTATTTTTGTTTGTTTGTCTATCCATGCATTCGTTGCTTCATTTATAATTTATTGAAATCCTATTTTAGGGTATATCTTCATGTAACTTCCTTGAAGAGCCTCTGCTACAGTAGATAATTACAGGTAGTGTAAATTTGTAATGTTTTTAAATTGTGTTTGTAATTTTCTACTAGTACACTGTATTAACATTATGGTGAATAATGATGCACAATGGAGCCTGTATTAACTTGACAACACATGAAGCAGATCATGCAAATTACACTTGTTTTAGTGACATAAGTTTGAGTGAGCCCAATACTTTTCATCCTATTCACTTGTCCAAGTGGAATCCTTCATTAGGCAGACATGGGGTCAGGGGCTGGTTTATGATCAAGTTGCCCGAAAGTCATCTCACCTGAAGTTATGTCGCCCGAAACCAGACATTCAGCATTTTTAGCAACTAAACTAAGACTTTCAGGCGACATAACTCTGGTTTCGGGCACCATAACTTCAGGCGAGACGACTTTGGGGTAACTGGACCGGTTACCACAGGGGCCACATAGCTTAATACAGGTTTCATTGTATGTTAAATAAATAAAGTATTCAATACCCTTCTTTAGCCTCATCTCGGCTTGTCTCCCCATATGGTGAAAAATCATCTTCATCATCTTCTGAAGATACAGCACCAAGTTTTCCTGATGTGTGTTGACCCTAGAATCATCAAGCATCTTTTTAGCATTAAAAAGGCTGTAAACAGATCTATTCAGAACAGCTGAATTGACTTTTAAGTCTTTAAAGTGCATAGGCAAATTCTCATTTAACTAACAGTACAAATTCCCCTTTAAGATAATAAAAGTATGAGAAAAATGTAAAAAAAAATCTAAAAAAGATCCCTTATAGCCAAACCATGACATGTTCAAAACTTATTCATTATCATCATTGTGACCCCCAGTTTTGCAGTCTGCAAATCAGTTTCCAAGGTGGGAATAATTATGTATTTTACTGTGATTGTGTGTTGTTGTTTCGTTTGCTGTAAGAAAGTGATAAAAGTTTTAAAATTTCTAAAAAGAGGTATTTTCTATCTGGTAGGTGTCTTCCTTTCTTTTCAGCTATTGATTTGTGAAAAAGAAAATAAGGGTTACTCTTAAACTATGATTTGAATGTTATTAACATGAAGATAAGATCATCGCAGTTGCAATAATAATCTAAGCAACTGCAAATTAACCCCCAAAACTAATGAGGATATGACGTCAATTTGAAGTTTCTTTGCTAGCCCTAGTTACCCCAGTGTCCTCGACATCAGCACTATACTCCACAGATGATGATCCACTGGTAGATTTGAAGAACTTAGGCTTGGGACGCCTTCTATTTATTCTCTGCAATAACAAATTATAACAGATTTTTGTTCATGATTAGTTAGTTTTTTTCCACACCAACTTCATACAGTTCCTTGCTCTATAATATGGACATCAATTGATGCGATTTTTTCCATTACGTGTCTGTCCCTTTAGTGTCTAATTTTGGTGTCTATGGATAGATTATTTTCATTAACAATGTTCTGGAATCGGGATAAAAATTACGAATTCCAGAAATCACTTGTTTACTGCTTCATTATGTTGTGACTTTAAGTTACGACACTCTAAAAGGACAGTACAACACTGATTTCAAGGACATCATAGTCATAATCACTTTTGTCATCAACATCAACAGTAATCACTCATTAATTACCTTGACTCTATCTCTCTGTTTCTCCGGCCACAGCTGTGGTTGCTGTTGGTATCGCTTTTTCATTTGCTTTTCCTCTTTTAATAGGTTATCCACTATTTCAACCTGGCAAATCATAAAATGTTCAGGGTGAGTTGGAGAAAAGTGCATATAGACCTGTGACAAATTTTATTATAATGTCAGAAAGAAAATCAAAAGAATAATAATTATTGTTGCTGATACCTGTCGCTCTCTCTGTCTTCTCTCGTAAGCTCTGCAAACAGCAACCAAGAGAAGTAAGAACTTTAAATACTAACTACATTTTTGAAAAAATATATTGTGGGGCTGTACTTAAAACTTACAGACTCACTAGTGATGTAACACCATACTTACTCTTTGTCCTTCTCAAACTGACGGATCCTTTTTCTCCGCGTCAGTTCCTCGTCAGGGTTGAATCCCTGTGCTAGAATCTCTTGTCTTTCTCGGAGTTCTTCCTCATCTTTCTCAAACCTTATTTTAGAATCACGTGCTTGAAGAGCCCGGAGATTTTCCTAGAAACATATTGATCAGGACTTCAGACAAACCTCAAGTACATTGCCTTCTATTATTTTAAGCAGCCACCATGTAATTAATGGCCGGAAGGACTAGAGTTCCAGTAGACAAAACTGTCAGCAAATCACTGTTTATTATTTAGAAGCCAGCCATTATAAAGTGGCCATTTTGTCCCTTCCTCTTAAATGGCAGCTAAATAGAGCATCAACTATACATGCACATAAAAAAACACACTTCACTTGAGTATCAATGTATTTACTGTAGCACTAAAGTACCAATTGGGGATCAACTATTTCTATGTCTCCTACTGGGGATGGGATGACCCTTTTATATGGTCATCTGAGCCACATGAAGGTGTAGCATTTGCAAAGCAAAGGCAGTATCTTCGTTCCCGAGTATTGGTCCAGCCCCGAGGATCAAACCTATGGCCCCCTGCTCTTGACTACTGACTGGCAGAGCATCCGTCCAATGGATCAGTACATGCGTAGCAGGGTGCCAAGAAAGACACTTATACAGTTCACCAAATTTTAGGCAAGCTGTAGCTTGCATCTACAAGCCCAAAAGTCATTTCAACTAGCCCGCAAAAATTTTTTGATGAGCAGGATTGTTTACAGTTCTTCAGTAATTTGAATTCCCCTAAAAAATTTACTTGCCCGTTGGGGAGGTTAAGAAAAGAATTCACTAGACCAATAGCAAAATCAACTACCCCTAGGCTATCGAACACGACTTTCTTTGCATGCTGTGTAGGTTAGCTACAATCTTGGACAAAACTGTTGAGAAAATTGTATACTTGGACAGCATTTTTCTAAACATCGTAGCTGTACCGGTTCTTCCCTCTCCCCCTTCCCCTGAAAGCAATGTTGTTGTGTATCCAAAAGAATTCCTGATCCCTGGGCGTTTGTACGAAGCAACATTGAATTGGGGGAAGGGGTTTTCATTCCGCAAAGGCATCGCTTTGGAAATAGTTTTGTTGCGTAGGAAAGTGGACATGATGGGGAAAACTTTCTCAAGTAGTTTTGTCCGGGATTGTAGGTCATTTGTAATAGAACACCAGTCTAGGCTTTCAGAACTCTGCATTTAGAGTTATCAAAAAAATACCCCTTCATACCTTATTTGTCTCAATGTTTCCTTTGAGGCTCAGTATTGCCTGCATTCTGTCCTCCATGTATTCACGTGATCTCTCTTCCTCCTCAGCTTCCTTTTGACGTACTCTACAAAATAAAGCAAAGAACTGTTACTAATATTTTCACAACATCCTACCACAATATCACACACAGGCTTCGTAGACAATCTCAACCTTTTTGAGCAGGTTGCAGGAAATTACAACGTAGAAAATTGTGTTTGCTGTGCTACTGTGTTACAGGCGGCCTCTTAAGAGAGGGAACATATGTCCCTAGTCTGAATTTCAAACATGGTTGTTTCACGTTTTGAGGAGAAGGGCATGTCCCTGTAAATATATAACTCATCTTTATGTTGTTTGTGGCCATTTCATCTAGTCTTATGTCACGGTTTCAAGGCCATGTCGCTTGTCAGAATTTTACGTTACTGAGGTCTCTTAGATATGCAACACTCCTACACATCCATGGGGGGCAGAGGGAAGGTCTCTCACCAGTGATTATTTTTAAAAAAATTGCAACTTATACCTGGACATTGTCTCTTTGAGGAATTTGGAAGCTTGTTCCCTGTTGCGCTTTGCTGCAGCAATGGCCTGTCTGTGTTTTCTTTCTCTGTCTCGCAAAGCAGATATATGCTCCCTGCAAAGGATGAAGCAAAAATTATACGAAATAACTGATGCATAGTTACATCTATTTAGGGGTACATCCACACACCCATTTGATAAGTCTGTCCCATTCCCATCTCAGGGGCACCCAACGACAATTTTCGGAAAATTATCTGTTCGGAAGACGATTTGAGGTCTAGAATTTTCGGATCATTTTCTGACAAATTTCTTGCTTGCCTGCCTCTCCTAGGATCTTCGAACTTCAAAAAAATCGTATAATTGCCCATTTTTAACGGATTTTTACCCTAGAAAGGTCACCTAGAATTTTCGGGAGCCTTTTTTCTGGCTGAAATTTTCGAAAAGGTAAATTTTGATCCCTATAATTTTCGGATCACTATACTTTCAGCTACGTTATCCGAACAGATGAAAAATTTTTAGGGGATAAAAATAAGCCTTTATCTACCGTTTAAATACTAAAGTACGTTCAACAATGCTATGTTTATGTGGTTTTGAACTATACTCTCGTTGGGTGCCCCTGCCATCTGTTGACCATGACAGATGCAAGATCCTGCCTCATAAGACCAGTGTCACTCTCTAGCTGGACAATGAATGTTGTTGCTTAGCACCCCTTTAGGCATCTGCCACGTTTTGGTTCCCAAAGAAGTGGTTGGGAAACAGCAGGTTAATACATGGTCAGTTGATAAATAACATATTTCACATCACTGAAATCTAACTACTTATAAACTCTCAGAATCACCAAACTATGCTTCCAGAGTCTCTCTTCTTCCCTAGTGTGACAGAAACTGGGTCAAGGATGGACTAAACAACTCCAGAATTCTCTTCCATAAGATATTGAAAAAGGCTTCTGTCAGCTGTGGATCTAGCTTCTCATTTGTGGAAAGTGAAATTTGCTACAGTGTATGTTGCTTGTCAAATAAAAGCCATATTGGCAGCTTTCTTTAACCCCTTAAGCCCCAAGAGTGATCAGCATCAAATTTTTCCTTGTAATATCAATGCTTTGTAAAACAGAGGGTCATGAGAATTATGAACATGATCACACAAGACGAATTTGCTTGATATTTTATCAACTTCTCCTCACTACTTCTGTAGGAAATGAATAAGGGCAACAAATGAGAATTCTCATTTTGATCTTAGGGTTTAAAGGGTTAATTAGTGTTACATGTTTTGCAGTATATTACAATACAGTCAACTCTCAACTTGTGGACAGCCCGCATTAACAGACACCCCAATAAAACAGACAGTAGCTAAATCCCCAGCAAAAACAAAATACAGACATTTGAGTGAAATAAACCCGCTATTACGGACTCTCACTAAAGAAGACACTAACTCGAGGCCCCTACAGTGTCTGCCATGAAGGTAGTTGACTAGAATCTATCACGAATTAAATTACCCTAATTGCAGTAGTTGAAAGAGGGAGAGGTGACTATTGTTTCTTACTTTTCTCTTGCCCTTCTTCTTCTCTCAGACACAACTGCACTCATGTTTTCCTTTCGCAGACGGACAGCAGCCACATCAGCTTTTTGTTTCTCCACAAGTTTTTCTTCTTTTTCAAGTTCCTTTCCCGCAAGAAGGAACTTTCCTTGTTCAACCGTGGCTTGAGCAAGGGCAAATCTAGATCAAACAGAAACAATAAAGTGTTTATTAAATGCTTGCATTTACCAGTAACTTCACAGCAGGGGTATTTTGCAAAATGCTGAATGGCTGTCATATGCCGAATGAATGATCATCAGTATAGAAATTGTGCAGTTGTTCCGCAGATATCATTTTGCAGGGAAACCAGTGGAGGCATTGCAAAGTACCAGCTGTTTTCACAGGCTAGAGCACAAGATTTACACCAAAATAGTATTACAAATGCGTGTTATATAGTTGCTTACTCTGCCTCTTGAAGCCTCTGTAAAATTTCTTTCTGTACATCATTTTCAGCGTCTATCTCTGCACAGAGTTTGGAGTGATAAGCCTGCAGTCTGTATAGTGATGCCCTGTTGCAACAAATAAGATTAAACACAGGTACATACCAAATAAAGTTTATTATGTAGGTAGTACTGGATATTATGAAGCAAGTACACTCTACATCTGTGAATATTAGGGAGCTTAAGCAACGATGACGGCAATGTCAAAGAGAATGGCAAAAAAAAACAAAGGTTTAGATCGGCAAAACAACAGCTCTGCACGTGCATCACCCCTTTTGATTGCACATTTCTTTGCCGTCACTGCATGACTAAGATGTGAAAATGCCAGCCTAATTTCATGTTTTGTGGATGAAGTGAACACAAGACTACGACTTTTTTTTTCTTTCCCTGAACTTTGATAGAGTCTTTTAGAATTCAACTCCAGAGAAAATTGCCAACATTTGATGAATTAATGAGACAGAATAAGTGCGATTGAAGCAGTGCCCTTGCTTACATATTGGTTTGAGACTGTGCTTCTTCAATCTCCGTGCTGACTGCATCTTTATCTTGTTGTAGTTCCTCTACGTGTTCCTGGCATTTTTTCAGTTCCTCACTGTAAGAAAAAAAACTGGCAAGTTATGGATCGCCGTGGTTTTGATGACTCCACCTCATGTTCTTTCAGATTTATACACTATTTTTCAGAAATAGCGCCAAACCAATGATAATGTTACCTGTGATGTGCTCATTGAAAGATGTCCACAAAACTCTGAGGTGTTGGGGTTAATGGTACTCACATTTTAGAGATGAGGTCCTTACTTTAATGAATTATGTTCAGTGACTGTTAGTCCTTATTTTTAGTTTGCAATGCAGAATTCTTTCAAGTAAAGTCTGGTCAAGTGTAACTTGCATTCTCATTAATTTAAGCTGGTTCTCCAGCCTTTAGATGACAGTTGATCAGCATGCAAAGAAAGTTGTGTGCAATAGCCCAGGGTTCTAAAGTGGATTTTGCTATTTTGGTAATGAATTCTGTTCTTAACTTGCCCAGCAGGCGAGTCAAGTCTTTTGGGGGTATTCAAATATTACAGAAGAACCACAATCATTCTTGCTGCCATCAAAATGTTTTTCAGGCTAGTTAAATTGACTCTTGGGTAAGTACATGCTAGCTACAGCTTGCCCGAAGGACGAGCTGTAGTAACTTTCTTGGCACCCTGTTGAGATAATTTTTTTATGTGAGTAGTTACCGAAACTGTGACACTAGGTAACCCTTCTCTAGGACTTGTTCACTTAGTTGATCAAGATGACGTCTCAGGGCCAAACGCTGCATCTTCTCCTGGAGAATGATATAGAATAACCGTAAATGATCTAATATTAAAATGACAAGGGGGGTTTATTTCATTTTTGGGGGGCCCAAGAGGGAGCCTTTAATGGCTAAGAGGCATTTAAAAGAGATAATTTCATTTTTGTAAACAACCTCTAAAAAACTATCAAAAAAATATCAAGACAGTTTATAAATGGCAGAACATCTAGTCCATCAGTTGATACATCTAGGCCATCAAGAGATCCATATCACTCTTTAAAACATGCTTTCATCGTTAGTCTCTCCTTACTTTGAACTTGGTATTGAAAAAGATGCAATGCGCAAACCCCTTATTAATCAAGGAAGAAATTGAATAAATTGTATGATTTTGCACCTTTTGGCTAATTCCAAGTATTTTGAAGTAACTGTCATGGGAGGTGTCTAGTAGACAGGGGGGAGGTTATTAGAACGGGGTGACTAATACAAACTTGACATCATAGAAAGGACGTCCAATAGACAAAAAGTGTTTCTTTGAGAGGGGGCATTATTTAGATCATTAAATCGTATCTGTAAAGTGCTAAATTGATCTACTCAAAAAGGCTCAGTGTCAGTCAGCGAAAAACTCCAACCTGTCTAGTTTGTTGTGCAATGGGATCAGATGTATATTCATCTTCCTCTACTCCATCCATACTCCTATAAAATGAAATTATGTAAATGTAGTATTGTTTATTGTCAAGCAAATAAAATAAATGAGGTTTGACTGTAATACAGACATCTCTGTAATGTTCACACCTACACTTGGCTTTGTCCCTTCAGTGTGTCTGCATTGGGCGATTCCAGAAAATATCCATACCATACCACGGACGGCTTTTAGGATTTCCGAAGGGGAGGGGGGGTTCACGATTATGGAATTCTGAGGGCATGGGGGGGTATTTACGATTGGATATCCGAAGGCACTGGTGAATTCCACAGGTGGGATTTCTGGAGTAGAAAGTGTAGAGTGAGTTCCTTGAAAACGCTATTGTAGTGGACTTTTGTAGTTCGTAAATAAAATTATCCACGAACGTATGACCGCGGAAGCAGAAGACAAGCATCGATAGATCAGACACGTGTTTACGCTCATAACTTATACAGAAAATTACGGAAATTCTGAAGGGGAGGGGGGGTTCACGATTATGGAATTCTGAGCACATGGGGGGGTAACGCATTTTGGAATTTCCGAAGGCAAGGGGGGGGTTAAAACATGGAAGCCGTCCGTTGTTGGGTATGGATATTTTCTGGAATTGCCCATTAACCCTTTAAGCCCTAATAGCTCCATACAAATTCTCCAAACTGATCTCTATACATTTCCTTACTGAACTACTTGGGAGAATTTGAAAAATGGTCAGAGTATTTTTCCTTTGGTGATCATTTTATCAATTCTCTTAACCTATTCTCTTGATTGAGTATTGATGATGTTAGGAGAAAATAATTATTGATGTTTGTCACCCTTGGCACTTAAAAGGTTAAGGAAGTTTGACTGTAATACAGACACCTCTATAACTCAGACAGTGTTGGCTCTGTCCCTTGGTATCCGTATTAATGAAGAATGTTTGGCTGTAACACTAAACTGGAAATGCAATTGCCTACAAATAATTTGTAAGGAAAAAGGTTAAACATGCCGCTACTGGTCTGAGGACAAGTTAGCATTTTCATCCACACTTACTCAAACTTGCAAACAGAATATGTCTATTTGACCAGACAAATCAGAAAACACACTTTCATTAAAGTTGTCCTAATAAGTAAGAGTTCTAAATGGGATAGTGCTTGGTAGTTTGAGAGACCACTTACCCAGTGAGTGATTCTTGATCACTGAAGTAATTCTTGTCAATGTCAGATGAAGGATCACTCTCATACTCAATTGGTCCTACAGCAGGAAAATTTTTTATAATAACCAGCTGATTAATTTCATCTACATGTAAGTCCACGGATAAAAGAGACAAGAGTTGCCAATCGCCTGCCAACAGTTCAATAGTTACACTCACCCTTTAGATTCTCCTAATTTGGACGTAGGTAGAGATTAAATCGGAGACATTAAGCTTCATATGTTGGTTTATTGGCACCTTATATGAGACCACTACGCTAAATCACCACAACTGTTGACTGCCAGACTTTTTTGTAATTCTCAAGTCTGGAGCAAATGTACAAAATGAATCTGACCCCAGATTAACTGTGCACTTGTAGAAACACAATAGCATTGTAAACACAAGGAAACCTCAAATCAAGGGAGCAAGGGATGGCGCAGTGGTGAGAGCACTTGCCTCCCACCAATGTGGTTATTTACATCCCTAACAACTTTTTTAGGGTAGTAACCAGACTGCACACCCAGATGCCCACCTTGCTAAAACTTTGTACTGTACTCATGGTACTTTTATCTAAGAAATCTGGGGTCCTGTAGGGGAAACCAAGAGCTATTTTTCTGGTCTCTTGGTGTTGTGGATAATCATTGTTGGTTTGCTTTTGTTGTGTTGTGTGGGTATTCTTGATTCTCTTTTCAATCCTTTTACGTATTACGTCATTTGGTGTTGCACTCATCCACAACACCAAGAAACTACCCATACCTGGGACACTACTCTTAGCCGCATGGGCTAGCTAGCACTGGCCACTGCAGTTCTGAGTAGATTTTTTTGATTCTCACTTAACGTGGGTAAAACGTATAGTGAAACACTCCTCAGTACTCTTACCTTCGTCTGAAAATTGCCACTGGTTCTGTTGAAATTTGTCACCAGAATCATGGGTCACTTCGCCATTCATATCACGATCTGTTGTTTGATCGTTTTTATCTTGCCATCCCATCCCCAGTGTATCCTCAGTTAAATTCTTTTCTAAATCTTCGAGTTCCATAACTGCTTATTGCATACCAATATACAGAAATTTTCTTCTTAGCAATTAATTGTCACCTTAGTTTTTCAACCGCAAATTTAATCGTCTCTGAAAACCATTTAAAAATTATATGAAGACGTTGTAAGGTAATCCATCAAAGACAACTTTCAAACTTGAATCCTCTGGAGATGACTTCTAAATTGTAGTAACAAGACTCGACGCCCAGTGGGATAATATAGCTCGCAAACATGTTTGATGCCCTCGCTCCTGAGTCCTGAGTAGAGATATTTGAACCATCGCGATTTCAGCTGGTGTTTGATCCAGAAACCTGCGTTCAAAAAGCTTCACCAAGTCTGTTGGCGTTTCGGTTTCAAAAATCTTGAGACTAAACCAATAAAGAACGGTAAATCGGACAGGTGAACAAGTTCTTTTTCGAAGAATGTCACTTTCTTGTCGATTACCGCCAAACAACAAAACACAGCGGCCATGCCAGCGGACAGCTTGGTAACCACGACTTCACGAAAAAGTCTGGGACTAGCGTTACTTTGCAGCCACGCCTCTCGAACAAAATATGGCGGACGCGCGGAACCGGAAAGTTGCATAAGCACTCACGATCCGGTACTTTTGGCTTCACAGTTCGAAATTAAGTATGTTACGACAAGGTATTAATCGATTGGGAACTTTTAATAAATGCCTCGCATTTGTTTGGCCTGCAAGATTTGCCGCGCGTTCTCAGGTAAGAGAATCAAGACAAACTCGCTTTGAAGTTTTTGTATGGGACGAGCCATTTTTATGCCGACCCCCCGTCCTACTATGGATTAGTGTCCTCGTTAGATAACTAGAAGGAATCTGTTATGAAAGTGTTCGGCAAAAACTTAGGGAGGTAGCAAAGGTTTTTTCAAAGGGTTCAGATTAGAAATGGTGAAGTGGTAAGAATCTGCTCATCCATAGGAGGCGGGGTGGGGGGGGGGGGGGGGGATTTGGGGTGGAGTGGGAGGAAGAGCTCGAAATTTAAATGGGACGTCCCTATGTTCATTCCCTGACATGTTCAACTCATCAGAGAAATTTTCAGGATAGCCTGCATAGCTGGCGGTTTTTTTTGGTGTCGTTCGTAAAGTGAGAGATTCAGCTACACCGAAGCTGAACCGAGGATGAAAAAGAAAATGATGGGGGAGGGGGTGAGGGGTTCTCACTGCCTTTCTCCCCTTGCCCCCTCCCCCACCATTTTGTTTTGACCTTGGTTCAGCTTTCATGTAGCTGTAACTCTTACTTTGCGAACCACAAAAGAAAAAATACACCGAAAAACTACCAGCTATATATACAGGCTACGCTCAGGGATATCATTTTGAGATGAAACATTAAAACTATAACTCACTATTTTTGTTGTTGGTGGTGTTTCTCCTTCAAGACTTTGCACTGATCATCAGTTTCCATGGCCGAGAACAAAACTACAGTAACTAAGAACAAAACTCCTTACCTTAATTATCCTTTTTCTCTAAGCAGCAGGTATATACCCTTGTATCTTATACCCCCCCCCCCCTCTTCCCCCTGCCTGACTCTGGAGTGAAATCCTCTTACTTAGCAACCATGCTCAACCTATATATCCTGATGTGATTGTACATCAGTTGACCTTACTAGTATAATCTTGTTGAATAATAAATTGATTAATATTGTAAATCCTTGAATATATACTTGGCCTCCACTCTTCCTTCTGCCTCCGATAATCGCACATCTGGCTCTTACAAATGCACTTGATAATTTATAAAGCTTTTGTGCTTTTGAAATAGTATACTTGTTCTAGATCTGTAGTCCTTAGATCATCTATTTCAGGGAAGAACCTTTCCTCGGCCCCATCCACAACCTAGGAACTGGCTTTCATTACATGTTTACCAAGCTTCATTTGTTTATCTTATCAACTGAAGGTGACGCCAATCAAGACAAACTACCTTCAAAGAAGAAGCCTGATAAGCACTTTAAGAACCCCATTACGACGTGCTGAAAAATCGTCCAAAGAAGCTATAGATGACGCTTTTAAGAGGTCAGCTAAGAGGGGTCCAATAACCTGGGTATCACTGACACTTGTGGCATTGACTGGAGGGGGCCTTCTTCTTTATGTACGGCATCTTAAGGAGGAAAAAGAGCAAGGTAAAGTTTGGATGCATTGATTTCTACAGCAATTTTTCTGTTTGTAACAATCAGGGCTATCATTAAGAGGCACAGGCCAGGGATTTCCCCTGGCAACTAAGAACATGGCCCCCTGCTACTTTCATAGGAAAATAGAAGAAAAATAGAACCAAACGAAACCCTTAGCAGTTTGATTCCCTGCCTACTTGTTGTATTTACCAGGCAACTTGAAATCTTAGTGACAACCCCGAACAATTCAACTTCAACTTCAAATTAATCTCCAAAGAGAGTATACTTTCTAAAAGTCCTTAGTCTTTTTTTCCTGGTTGGTTATGCCATTTTAAAGGACTTTTTATACCTGTTTTACACAAAATTCACCGGTCTAAAATTCCATCAGTGATGTCATGAGAATAATTGTCAATTAATTGATCAGTAGCAGAGGGAGTGATATTTTATGCCACTGCTGGTGCAGCATATGTCAATTAGTTTTTTCCTGTGAATTTACAACATGATTGAAATCCATTCAGGTAAAACAAGTGGGTTCACAACCTTGTTGAAGCTTGCTTCTCTCACTTTTAAGACAGTCAGAACAAAATTCAGCAAGAAGTACGGACTGCCAAACTCTGGATATAGTTGTGCACATGCACAGGGTACAGTGTAATGGTACAATGTAGTGGAGTGTATAGTTGCATCTGCCCCTCGCTGAATTTTAGTATCAGTCATGAATTCAGTTGTAGAACACTTGCTGGCTTAAAAGCTGATCCCTTTTTCATACACTTGCTGAGAACTACTAATGAGAACTGTTCTGCATTCCCCTTGCCAACAGCTTATTGGAGTACTTTTGCACTTTCCTCGGCAGTTGTCTTTGGCTGCCAGGGTTATATGTTAGGCTACAATGTGTGCCACTGGGTTGCCACCACATATATCTGTTACAGGTCAAAATTAAAATTTTTCAACCTAGGTTGATTCTCAATTTTCTTTACAAGTCTCTGACCTAGCCCAGATTATTCAGGAATTAGGGCTAGGAGACAAAAAAAATTGAAAAACAACTTACCGGTAGGTTGAAAAATTTTAACTTAAATTTAATTTTGACCTGTTTCACATCCATTTGTAGTATAACAACAACAACAGTGACTCTATTTGCACCCAACATTATTACTGACAATATTGCAGATTTGATATAGAAATTGTATTAATAATAATGAGAGGAGCACAGGCTGCCCCAAATAACCATATGGGCTAAAGAAAAAGGGTGATTATGAGCAATATTCTTGACCAATATTATTGAAGGAATTTTGATGACAAATTCATTTTGCTCTCTTAGAAAAAGAAAAGGCAAAGAAGAAGTCGATAGGGAAGATAGCTCTTGGTGGACCGTTCAGTTTAACAGATCACAATGGGAAAGCAGTCACTGACAAGGATTTCCATGGCAAATGGATCCTTCTGTATTTTGGTTTCACGCACTGTCCTGATATCTGTCCTGATGAATTAGAAAAAATGGCAACCGCAGTTGATCTTATTGGTACAAAAAAAATTAATTTCTTACAGAAGGCCCTGACAGAGTTAGGAAATTATGTGGGATTTCACTTGTAGACTTGTTATATTAGATTAAATTTATTCCTTTTTTAACTTGTTTATTATTTAATTTTTTACACACATTACATAAACTCAGAAAATTCTTAATACATGAAAAAGAAAACAAAACACAGTAACCAAAGTGGAGCCAAAATTGATTAGTAAAATAATGGCAAGGTAGCTAAACAGGAGGGAAAAAATATTATTGTAATTATTACAAGAGAGATATTGCATTATGAGGTAATGAAGAATAAAATTATCTTTTGGAATCTGGTTATTAGAATTTCTGTCATTAGTCTGAATTGGTAGGGATCTCACTTCATAGAACTGTTTAAACCAACTTGACATATCCAAAAAAATCTTGTAGCACCTCAAAAGGGTACTGATTGGGAAAATTTCTCATGAACAGTCACATGACTGTCACAAGAATTCAATCAACAGTCTTGATACTGTTAAAAGTGATATCACTTGCATTAAGGTACTTCAGTAAGGAGGCATATGTGAAACTACTTTAGTTGAAAATCTGCAAATACATGTATCACCTTACCCCTGTATTATGTCAACTTAAGCCCTTACTTCATAATAATTATTTATTATGGTAGATAAAAGTGCTTTTCAAGAGTTACCATAATTTTATCTGTTGAAGAAATTGTCGTTGATGGTAACTGACGTAATTTTACCTGTTTTTATCAGATAAAAACACAAAGCAGCTAAATGCAGAGCTCCAGCCACTCTTTATCACAGTCGATCCACTAAGAGATGACGTGGAAGCCGTCAAGCAATATGTCAAAGGTGATGCTTTCTTTTCATTATACATTTACCATAATTTATCAATTTTACTTTGTGAGGGTTCAGTTCTATGACAGATGAAGTTACATGCATTCTCTTTTAGCTCCCTCCTCTGACCCTTGCATTCAGTGTTAAAAAGCGTTACTGCCTTGTAGCTCTTCAAAACCTCTAACCTCTTATTGGATTCCTACTTGTATATGTCGCAGCTCTTTTTTTGTTGGGCTAGGTTTCATTGTTATCTTTGTTTGTTCATCGTTTTTCCAACCAATCCCGCGAGGTCTTCCGAGAGCTGCGAGGTCATCCCTATGAGCACACTACAACAGCTTTACAGACTGTATGGCCATGTTGTTTTAGTGCAATGACTACAACCTGGAAAAAATGAATCCACCTTCCCAACTTTCTGTGTGTGCACAACTTCACAAGCTACAAAGCTGACTGTAGTGCACCCCCTGAAGTTTTCTCAACCCAGTAGACAAGTTTCTGACTTAAGAAATTCTTTTTTCTTTGTTCTAGAGTTTCATCCCCGTCTTCTTGGTCTAACGGGCACCCAAGAACAAGTAAAACAGATTTGCAAAGCGTACAGGGTCTACTTCAGTGCAGGACCTGCTGATGAGGACAATGACTATATTGTATGTAGTTACTACACTCTGATAAACTGCTAAATTCTCCTTTGAATTGCCATATATTTGGTTGTGAAATTAATGTTACATCAAGAATCAATTTTTAGCAGGGATGTGCTCAAGTAGATGTGACACAAGAAGGCTTAGCCTGCCTGAGGAAAGAGACAGTGAAATCGGGTTCCTCCCTACAATTTTTCTTAGAGCACAGCCTTGCTTAGGGTTCTACTTCTATATTTTAATGATATCATTCAATGTTAATTGTACTGCAATACTTTATTACTCAGAAAAGCACTCTAGCAGTGCTTTAACAAATTCCAAGCATGTCGATGCAGTGTTTCTTAATAAGTTTGCAGTTAAGGGTAGTGCTTATTCAGTGGTGATGCATATTCTGTGGAAGTGCTTGTTCAAGCTTATGCAATATTCCATGGTTTATCCTGAAAGATTTAAGTAAGCTGCAGACCTACTTCTAGGAGACTGCTTTTTATGCATTTTACAGCAATGCCCTTTAGAGTATTATTAATGCCGCCACCCACCCCCTCCCCCCAAGAAAATCCTACTAACCTTCAACTGTGCTGATACCATAACAACTGTCCATACTCAAAATTTAGTAATTGATTATAAAAATACTCTATTCTGCTGCCATTCTTGAACCACAGCAGTCTAAAAATTTATTGGTGTACTAAATTTAGTGAGATCATGTAAGTCATTGCATTGTTTTTCTCTGTAATTCACAGGTTGATCACACAATAATTCAGTATCTTGTGGATCCTTCAGGTGAATTTGCTGAATACTTTGGACAAAATAAAACAGCAGAAGACATTGCTGCAGGGGTTACAAAGCACATGATTTCATACAAGCTTGGCCAAAAGAAATGATATGCTTGTGATACGTCCAATAAAGGATATAACATAAATAGTTAGGGGAGTGATTCCCCCGATCAGTGGTTCGTTGAAGAGACAACAAATCAAACCGAAGGAGCTAGTGTGCAATATCATCATTTGATGACTCCAAGTTAAATTTAAATCCGGTTGCTATTTAAAAGAGCAGTTCTCAAGGGAAACTGCAGATGTGTGTGGAAGCTGCCTGCACAAAAAAACTATGACAACAACGAGAAGCTGCTTCGTTCCTGTAGAAGTCAACACATAATTTAATTAATGTGACTGTACCACGCTGCACTAGAACAGGGCTAAAAAAATCCCTTCTGGTCATCTGGGACAAGTAGATTTTCCTGCTGGGCAAGTAACTTTTAATATTCACTTGCCTAATGGGCAAGGGTCTGAGCAAGTTTTCTTCTAACCAAATCATTAACTAAGACAAGCAGGAAGTGGCCTCAGGCAAGCAAATTGTGAGAAGTCCTTGCCCAAAGGACAAGCTGCAATTCAAGTGTTTTTTTTTAACCCTGTAGACTGCTATCAGAAGCTGATCTTTTGAATTAAAAGTTGCATCTGATTCAGTGATTTATGGAGGCATTGGAGGCATATCAAACATAAACTTTAATAAGCACCAGAAAAGAAATTTAAAAAGTTGAAATGCTTTTTACATTCTTGATCTCATTTAAACAGCAGCATTTACATCTTCATTAAAATACCTTAGTTTTTGTATGAAGCTGATTTTGTTACTGAGCTGTTATTGACAGTTGGCTAGCAACAAGTAAGACATTATAACAATACCATAACATTATTGAATAGCTACTTAATTACCTGGGAGGCCAGCCTACATCCTAAACCTTTTCGGCAATCCTGTTAACATTATTTGTATACTGTCATCAAGCAAGTGCAAACTGTAACACTATTTATATTAAACTAACAGGCAATTCATAAATATATCAAGTCGTGGTCTTTGATCCTCTAAAACTGAGTTTTTTCTTGGTCCCCTTTTCAACTAAGACTCCCCCACATAAGTCAGCCACTGGCTGCCAGGAACAAAATTGACACTGTCAATTTCTATAACATAATTCTAAAAATTTCCTTATCACAATTCTAAAAACTATATTTTTGGACAAATCAAAAAACGGGAGAAATGTTTATCGTAGTTGTCCAAGACAGTAGTTGGTAATTGTCCATCTTTTTCCAGACATGAATGCCTTTAACAGCATAACAGGCATTTGGTAGTGATTTAGCATGAAGAAAGGCCAAGGATCACTTGCATCAAATACTGCATCTCTGCCATTCATCAAGGTGTAAATGAATTCTCCTATTCCCTGCTGAAAAAGGCCAAGTTTGGCAATTTCATTGTACAACCAATAGACATGTTTTGATGAAGCTGATGGCTCTGATGGCATTGGTAACTGGAATTGATCTTCCATGGCTCCACGTAAGGCTGCTTCAAGATTTGGCTTCATCTGGTAAGAAACCACACATGAGTGAAGACGTGGATTACACTCTATGCAATAAACTTCGCCAGAGTCATCATCTTCAAGGAAGTCGAGGCAAATACAACCAGTGATTTTCTTGGCTTTACAAAACCCTTCCACCCATTTCTTTATCTCAGGGTGTTTGGTAACATCATAATCAATTTGCATTGGTGAACAAGGACAGACTTGAAAAGCTTGAAGACTTCCTTTGGAAACAATGGCATTGGCAGCAAATTCTTTTCCTTTTACAAACTGGTGAACCAGATATGGATTGTCACAATTAAGCTTTGATTCATAGTTAGCTAAGAACTTCTCAAATTCAGTAGTGTCGCTTGGTATAGGGGTGAAGTTCAATCTGTCTTCAGAGTATGGCTTCAGAGGTTTCAAAAAGTAATGTGATTTGGAGTTCAGAAACAGCCCTTTCTTTGCCACCTCACGAACCTCCGCCAAGTTATGTACTTTTTTAAAGTAAGGTACCCTCAGATTTAGGTTGTGGCATTCTTCTAGAAAAAGAAGCTTATCATCAAGAATGGCTGTCAAATTTGGATCATCAAAAGTCAGACATTTGATTCGTGGATTCACCTCGGCAAGACGCTGTTTGATTATTGAGTCACAAAGGGCTGTTTTTGTATGGCTTACTGGGATGTACCAATCAATCTTCTCTGTCTTTGCAACATTAATCATTCCTTTGATATAAGCCTCACTGCCATCCAGGGAATTTAAATCTGGGACTGTGTAGAACTTTGAAATGAAGCAAGACCATTGTGCAGCAGAACAACCAAATTCTTCTAAGTCAGCCAAAATTACGCGATGGCCAGCCTTTCCCAGTGTTTTGGCAATATGTAAACCCTTTGTGTGGGCTAATCCTGACACTAACACAGTTCGTCTAAGAGATGCTTCAAGATAGTCATGCTGTTCAGACTTTCTACCAAACAACCAGAAACAAGTAGTGAAGATAAAGCAGAGTGGCATTGCTGCCATTAACAACATAATACACAGTGCAGCCTTGACTCTGTACCATTGCTTTCCCAGTAGATTGGACAGTGACTGTGGTGAAATCACATTGGAGACTCCAAGCATCTTTTATTTTCCTTTCCTTGAAATATGGTAGAACTTGTTAGAAGATAAAACAATAATTATTTCATCTTTATTTATCTGAAACAAAAAAACATACTTAATTAACTATGTATTTATACATCTATCCCTGCTCCCCATAAGCAGTACATTCTAATATTAATATTTGAAAGTTAAGCCCCATGCAAATGGACGCAACATTGTTGGCCAACAACTCCTAGCATCGTTGGATGTTACATGTTGCACCTGTTTGCACACCCTGTTGCAAGTTGTTGTGCAACAACTCCCAACTGTGTCTTTTGTTCCATGATCACCGAAGCATAGCGCAACAATGTTGCATCCATTTGCACAGATCTTCCAACAATGTTGGGGCCATGCAAGCACATTACACATGACCTCCAAAGTCTTTTGGGTTGTATCCTTCCTACAATAAACTGCAGGTCAACAAATTGTTGGGAGTTGTTGCATCTCTTTGCACACCACTGTGACTGCAGACCCAACAACTCCCAGTTGTTGTGTCTGTTTGCATGTAGCTTTAGAAAGTGTCATATACTTGCTGGGTGTCGCCAAACTTACATAGTTCAAGTAACCCTAGCCCCTACCCCTCCATAATTCAGTTATGGCTCTTCCTCTGTCAAGCAAAGCTCACTGTCCCTTCCATGTAATGGGTAAGTGCTTGTTTCCATATCGCAAACCACCCTCTCCCTTTTCACTTACACTTACATCAAATTTCTAAGTTTCTTGACTCAGAGACTCAGTTTCTGCTCAACAAAATAATGTTGTCAAAGTGGAAGTCTCTACAATTTTAAAGGAAAAAAGAATTCCCATAAATACGAGCAGGATTCGATCCCAGAGTACCGGGTCCCCAGTCTCCTCATGTCCTAACCACTAGACCACTGAGGATCCGCTGCAGGAAACCGGTTTGATTTAACCCTTTAAGCCCCAATATCTACATACAAATTCTCCAAACTGATCTCTACATATTTCCTTAAAGAATGAGTTGAGAGAATTTGACAAAAGATCAAAGCATTTCCTCTTAGGTGATCATTTTATCAATTCTCATAACCTAGTCCCTTGACAATGTATGGATATCCAGGGGCGGATCTAGGATTTTTTTTAGGAGGGGGTGCACTCGTCTATTGCTCTACTTCAACACCAATAAACCACATAGTTTTTTTTTTTGGGGGGGGGGGAATACCAGTTGTATTAGAAAACCGCAGGTCATCTCGGGGGGGGGGGGGGGGGGGGGTGCGCACCCCCTGCACCCTCCCCCTAGATCCGCCCCTGATATCATTGGGAGAAAATTGATGTTGGTCACTATTGGGACTTAAAGGGTTAAGTACTATAGCAAAAACCCCAACCCTAAATAGAAGCCAACCATTAACCCTAATCAGTCTTTTCAGTGCTTAACCCTAATCAGTGTGGTCAGTGCTTAACCCTAATCAGTATTTTCAGTGCTTAACCCTAATCGGTATTGTCAGGGCTCAATGCCCGGGGGGGGTACTGCCATATATGGGCTATATAGGTATGTGCCGCTGTGAAGGGTATGTTTTTCGAGCAGTTTACTCTAGGATAGGGTATCTAAATCAGAACGGTTGGGTCTAGAATAGGGTATCATTTTACAGGAAACTGATCAGTTGGTTGAAGATTTTATCTAGACTAGAGGGAAACCGCGAATTGCCACTCAAACATATAAAAAAATCAAATCGGCAAGTTGAAATTTACGCAACTCAACTTATTTTGGCTAAACTGTGCAGTAGTTTCTGGAAAACAGCTACTCTAGGATAGGGGGGTTTTGGGGAGTTTACTCTAGTAAAGGGTAGCAAAATTCAGCTGAACTAGCTCTGGTATAGGTTAAGGGTTCCAGGGTCCCAGCGGCACATCCCCACCCAAAAATTCCTAAAGTACCCCCCCCGGGGCTCAATGATACACAGTTTAAATAGAGGTTTCGCTGTACGCAACCCTTGCGTTCAAAATATGCCATAATCATATTTATCTACATCGCAACCACCCTTCCGCCTCAACAAACATATCGAACGCACTCGCCTAAACAGTATGTATGAAATTGCTTTGCGTAGGCATCACAAGATATCCAAGGGCGGTTTGAGATACGGAAACAATTGTTATGTAATGAGGGTTTATAGTTAGCACAACGCCGAAAACCGAATGATTGACTCTGAATTTTAATTGCACTGTACATGTAATTATTAGGGTTCATCAAGTTCCAGTTCATTTTACCTATTCTGGTGAACCTAAATGGAACTATATGCTTAAGAGATTATTTCAATTTACCGGTACTTAAGCTTTGAGCTGTGCTGCAGGTCACGCCATCATTAGCAGCATTGACGGGCTATCGGGCATTAAAATATTATGTACACTGCTTGTTAAGGCTCACTCTCACGTACCCTACAAAAAGAATAAGACTTACCAAAGAAATTTCGTTTTATGACTACACTTGTTATTCACGATTTGAAGCTTGTCGAAGCTCGTCTCATGTTCGCAGCGTACAACCTCCTCCCCAGGGAAAAAGAAGACCTATTAAATCCGAATCTAGACCCCATGCCTCGCTCGTTCACTTCAGCCTCGGTAAAAAAATGGCGGCTGTTCCTGTTGTTTCGACGGCACATTTGCATTTCAATGATGTCTTTTTGAGTACTTACGGGCACCTACCTAGTTACGCTAGCCTGACAACACTATTGATTAACTCAACAATGGAAGGAACACCTTCTGGTCTGATACCGTAGGCAAGTAAACAAAGGGGATCTCGAAATAGCTCTCTTACATGTGAAAACTCCGTGTCACAAAGCGATTTGGACAAGAAATGATATCATCCAACATTGTACTGCAATAATGTATTACTCAGAAAAGCACTGCAGGAGAGCTTTAACAAATTCCAAGAATGTCAATGCAGTGTTTATTAATAAGTTTGCACTTAAGGGTGGTAGTACTAATACCGTATTATTCGATTAACCGCCCTGGGTGCTTACTAAATTTTTGGACCTTGAGAGTGGGCGCTTATTCGAGGTGGGCACTTATTCGAGGCTGGGCGCTTATTAAATTTCACCATTTTCAAGAAGTGTAACATGTATATTTTGCAACAAAACAGTAAATGGTAATAACAAAACGCGAAGATTTAACAAAGCAAGGTTTCTGCAAAACACTCTGAAGAAAACTCCGTCTTCGGGCAAGTCTGTTATTAGTACTTACTCTTTTTTGGGGGTTAGTAGGTGTAAGGGGATGGGCGCCTATTTCAGTTTAAGTGGCAGTGGGAGGGGGTGGGGTAGGGGTGGGCGCTTATTAACTTTTTCTGCCTTTAGGATGGGCGCTTATTCAAGGTGGGCGCTAATTCGAGGTTGGGCGCTTATTCGAATAAATACGGTAATTATTCAGTGCTGGTGCATATTCTGTGGAAGTGCTTGTTCAAGCTTATGCAGCATTCCATGGTTTATTCAGTAAGCTGCAGATATATTTCTAGAAGACTGCTGTTTATGCATTTTACAGGAATGCCAGTTTAGAGTTAAACAGCAGCATTTACATTTTCATTAAAATACCTTAGTTTTTGTATGAAGCTGATTTTGTCATTGAGCTGTTACTGACAGCTGGCTAGCAACCAGCTTTTACAGATTCCTACTAAAATAATATGATAATGGCCAGCAACTTTAAAACTATATTAAAAACAAGGTTCAAGTTTATGGTAGGATAAACTGATGTTAATAAACCTGAGAATGATGCCCTATGAATGCACACTTATATATGACATACTAGCAACAATCATGTCTGGGGCGGGCGGGGTTAGGGTTAGGGTTAGGGTTATATTGTCTGTGTTTTAACATGTTCTCTTTTAGGGGTCCAAAAAAGCTTGGGCCACGCCCAGATCGGTCTCCTTTAGGGGTTAATTCAAAAGTTGCGACAAGCATCCCCACCCCTTTCATATGCTGAGTCCCCCCCCGGCATGTCTCTGTCCTTATGTCACTCAACATGCAACATTTGGATAAGCTTTTGTACTAAGTAATGGTGGATACTATTTCAAAGAACAAGAAAGAACAATGAATACTAACTAGTTGTTTGATTACAATGTATCCTTCTTCTTTGGCAAAGTCCACTGTAACTTAGCATGATATATTACTAGACTCCACAAAGGTTTCCTTCATATTATCACATGTTCATCATGCACATGTGCTCCTCTTTTTGCTGTATACTGTCCTTCCCATGCAGTCAGTTCTCTTAGTGCTTCGGTTCACTCACAACAGCGTTTTATCCCTCCTACCCCCCCCCCCCCCCCCCGCCTTTTTTCTGACTGGAACCTTTGTTTAGCTCTTTCAATTGTTACTTATGTTCACTATATATTTAGCACGACCAGAACGTATTTCAAGTAGATCATTATTTTATTCTTCTACACCTATATGTATCCTTAAGGTTAATGTTTTATATTATGGTGTTGTACTGGACTAGGTCTCATTCCTTCATTAGGCTGGAATCAGCACCGTAGCTAGTATGAGGCCAACCGAGGCACTCGCCTCAGTAAAATTTTGACGAATTTCGCCGATCATTTTTATTTTACATTAGCGATCGTCGGATATTTTTAACGCATCATGATATTACAAAGAATTCAGCAATTCAGTCAATATACTATGAAAAAATTACCATATCATCGATCTCAAGGGGCTACGTACGTTAACTCAAATTTTTTTTGGACAAATACTGATCAAAACCATTGGCGAGGTTAACAGTCACCCAGATTATGTAGCTTGTTTCTGATTATTGCTTTTTAAATTCCACTTAAATTAACTCGAAAAAAAGTTACCGAAAGGCCCAGAAAACGCTGCAAATTGCATTTCCGAGAGACTAAAGCTCAAAATTTCTCGGGGGGGGGGGGCATGCCCCCGAACCCCCCTAGCAACTCCCGCCTGCCTCGGTTGGCCGTTTGGTCTGGCTACGGCACTGTTCCAGGGTTGTGGAACTGCTGTCTTGCTTCCCAATAAAAGGAGTGGCAGGGAAGTGCAACCCCTGGCTGCACTTTACCTCATAGTAAGGCTTAGCCCTTGGAGACAGGTCCGAAAAAATATCCACTCCTGTGTGTGGACCCACGGTCCCACCTGATCTGTACTCCTCCCAGGAGGGCCACATCTCCTGGTTCCCCTTAGTTCCTAGTGACTGGGGGATATGGGCCTCACCCCCGGAGACTGATCAGGACTCCTGTCCAGGGTGGCTACCCCCGGTACCACTTGATCTTGTCTCCCCCTGGGAGAGCTTCTCTCCCGGTCCCCTTACCCGAAGATTTAAGCGCTTCCCTGCCACCAGAATTTTGCCCATTACCTCAGTTTTGTGTTTTCTGAGTGGTACCCGACATAGAGCCTTCATGCAAAAACACTGCCAATTGGAAGAGTTTATTAATAAGACATTATAACAATACCATTATTGAATAGCTACTTAATTATTTGGGAGGCCAGCCTACATCCTAAACTTTTTCAGCAATCCTGTTAACATTATTTGTATACAACAAGCAAATGCAAACTGTAACACTATTTATATTAAACTAACAGGCAATTCATAAAAATATCAAGTCGTGGTCTTTGATCCTCTAAAACTGAGTTTTTTCTTGGTTCCCTTTTCAACTAAGACTCCCCCACATAATTCAGCTACTGGCTGACACAATTTTAAAAAAAACATATTTTTGGACAAATCAAAAAACAGGAGAAATGTTTATCGTAGTTGTCCCATATTGTAGTTGGTAATTGTCCATCTATTTCCCGTCATGAATGCCTTTAACAGCATAACAGGCATTTGGTAGTGATTTAGCATGAAGAAAGGCCATGGATCACTTGCTTCAAATACTGCATCTCTGCCATTCATCAAGGTGTAAATGAATTCTCCTATTCCCTGCTGAAAAAGGCCAAGTTTGGCAATTTCATTGTACAACCAATAGACATGTTCTGACGAAGCTGGCAGCTCTGATGGCGTTGGTAACTGGAATTGATCTTCCATGCCTCCACGTATGGCTGCTTCAAGATTTGGCTTCATGTGGTAAGAAACCACACATGAGTGAAAACGTGGATTACACTCTATGCAATAAACTTCACCAGAGTCATCATCTTCAAGGAAGTCGAAGCAAATACCACCAGTGATTTTCTTGGCTTTACAAAACTCGTCCACCCATTTCTTTATCTCATGGTGTTTGGTAACATCATAGTCAATTTGCATTGCTGAAGAAGGACTGACATGAAACGCTTGAAGCTTTCCTTTGGAAACAATGGCATTGGCAGCAAATTCTTTTCCTTTTATGAACTGGTTAACCAGATATGGACAGTCACAATTAAGCTTTGATTCATAGTGAGCTAAGAACTTCTCAAATTCAGTAGAGTCGCTAGGTATAGGGGTGAAGTTCAATCTGTCTTCTTCAGGGACAGGGAACAGAGGTTTCAAGAAGTAATGTGATTTAGAGTTCAAGAGCAGCTCTTTCTTTGCCACTTCACGGACCTCTGCCAAGCTACGTACTTTTTTAAAATAAGGTACCTTCAGGTTTAGCTTGTTGCATTCTTCTAGAAAAAGAGGCTTATCATCAAGAATGGCTGTCAATTTTGGATCATCAAAAGTCAGACATTTGATTTGCGGATTCACCTCGGCAAGACGCTGTTTAACTATTGAGTCAGACACGGCTGTTTTCTCATGGCTTACTGGGATGTACCAATCAATCTTCTCTGTGTTTGCAACATTAACCATTCCTTCGATATAAGCCTCATTGCTATCCAGGGAATTTAAATCTGGGACCGTGTAGAACTTTGAAATGAAGCAAGACCATTGTGCAGCAGAACAACCAAATTCTTCTAAGTCAGCCAAAATTACGCGATGGCCAGCCTTTCCCAGTGTTTTGGCAATATGTAAACCCTTTGTGTGGGCTAATCCTGACACTAACACAGTTCGTCTAAGAGATGCTTCAAGATAGTCACGCTGTTCAGACTTTCTACCAAACAACCAGACACAAGTAGTGAAGATGAAACAGAGTGGCATTGCTGCCATTAACAACATAATACACAGTGCAGCCTTGACTCTGTACCATTGCTTTCCCAGTAGATTGGACAGTGATTGTAGGGGATTCAAGTTGGTTACTCCAGACATCTTTTACTTTATTTTCCTTGAAATGGTAGAACTTGTTAGAAGATAAAACAATTTATCTGAAACAAAAAAAACATACTTATCATAAACTATGTTTACACATCTATCCTTGCTCATTGCCATATTAATATTTGAAAGTTAAGCCCCGTGCAAATGGACGCAACATTGTTGGCCAACAACTCCCAGCATTGTTGGATGTTACATGTTGAGTGTGATTGCACACCCTTTAAAGACGGAATGAGTTTGCGGAATGGCATGTGGCAGGCTGTGTATAAAAGTGGGACGGGGACGGGTTGCCTAGTCCCTAGGCCTCATTATTATGCACGGCCGATGTGTTTCGGGTCACGTGGTCCGAGAAAGTTTTTGACGCCTAGACAAACTCGGAGAAGTGAGACATTTTGTCGCACTTGGGGCGGAGCTTTTGGAAGCGGGCGAGCTGTCAATAGCTTTTCCGCGCTGATCTGTACTCTCCATGGCTGCTGGACATCTTTCACGATAAACCGAGCATTTTTATTCTATGCACGTTTTCATTGTTGAAAGTCTTTTGGCCTTTCTTTTTCATCTATGTCATTAAACTAATTTGAACTTTATTTCATCTCAAAAACTACTTGTAGGCTAAGCGAAACAGCGTCGCAAAAAAATTATTTGATCAAGAATCGGAAGGTAGGCTAAAGAAATAAGTTTATATTTATTCTTGGATATGAAAAGCTATCTTTCGTTTCTCTATTTTCGCTTGCTCCTATAAATTTCTCGTTATCATTTCACTTCGAAATATTTTATGTAATTTAATTTTTGGATTTGGAAGCTTATCAAACTAATCGGACAGGCTGTTGAATTTGGTCTCTAAATTTGGTAGAATGTCAACAAACTACTGTTTCAAGTCTTTTTATCAATAAAGAAATATCATTTTAATGGTTCATTTGAAAATAAAATAAAAGAGAAATTACTTGCACGTTACCGTAGTATTCTTTCCGATTTGTTCTTTAATAACAGAATTCAGGTTAGTTATTCTTGCAATAGTGTCAATAGTGCCGATCTTTACAAATGTAAGCGAAGGATATTCACGCGCAAAGTTATTTATAGATTATTTCAGTTGACCGTGTGAACATGCTCACGCATGCGCACTCCGAGATTGTCTAGGCGTCTCCCGGCCGTTCGTCTGGGATACGTCACCGAAATGCATTGACCGAGAGAGCCTGGAAAGACGCCGTAGGACTTGGGGACGCGAGACGAGGGACTTGAGGACATCAAGTTTGGGACGCGGGGACGTCAAATACAGGGACGCAGGGGACACGGGATGTGAATTATTATCACAAAAGTCGGAGGTAAATGCGATATCAGTCACTTTCCTTGTGAATATGTTTTGGTGAAGGCAACCCACCCTGACCTCCTTAGGGTTCCTTTATTCCTGTTTACAAAGCGAAGACTCGGCGAAGACCCCCTGCGTTGAAGAAAGTGAAACCGTTGTCCTCGTCTTCTCGCTGTTGAAATATTGGAGCCCAATGGAGGGTAGGGTGGGTTGCGTTCGCCAAAATTTTAGTAGAATAACAGCATTCGATTCCAAATAAATAAAAAATTAAGTGGCATAAGCGAGCTTCGAACCCCGAAGTGCTAGCTCCGAAATCCATCGCCTGTACCACTAATCCACGGGGGATTGTTCTACATATTTTTAGTGGCAAACCTAACAGTAAATGCTTGCTAACAGTACTTAAAGGTTGATTTCCACTGACGCGTTTTTGGCTATGCACCTTAACACAAGTAAATTTTAATCACGTAAATAAGATAAAGGCAAGATACAAATTGTTAAGATTAAACGTGAAGTCAGAGCGAGAATCTACTTTTACGCTTACGTGCGACCTTTCAGACATTGCCTCTATTATATTTGCGAACGTAAATTTTACGCACGTAGGCATGGAAAAATTACGTGACAGTGGAAATCAACCCTGACCCTAATCACGATAGTCAGTGCGCTTCTATTATAAAGAAATATTTCGTGTAAACATCATAAGGTCTGCAATGTGGTTTTGGAAGATGGAATCTAGTGCTGACCATAAATAACACATTTTCACGAAGAAAGAGATATCGCATTAACCTCCGACTTTTGCGATAATCATTCACATCCGCTGTCCCCTGCGTCCCTGTATTTGACGCCCCCGCGTCCCCGTCCCACATGTCCTCGTGTCCCAAACTTGATGTCCTCAAGTCCCTCGTCTCGCGTGCCCAAGTCCCAAGTCCCCACACACGCGTCCCGATGTGCCCGTCCCCTTATCCCCGTTCCACTTTTCTACACAGCCCATGTGCCATGGCCTGCAGAATGACATAATTATGCGGGCTGTAAAATATGGAAAATGGCGCAAAGAAATAAATTAAACTGAAAAACATGCGCGCGTCTTTGCCGCGCCTTTTTTTGGTGCCAATTTGAGTGAGCAACTTTTTTGCTGGTCCATTTATTACTGCTGGCTTAAAGCAACAAGGCAGAGCAGAAAGTAGCGATAAGCTTTACTGCATTCGTGTCTGTGTAATATTATTTAATACTTAATTTATTTTTGTTGCTTTCGACAATACTTTCTCTCTTTCTGCCCTTCAAAACGCTAGAGGGGAAAAAAAGCTTGTTGAACGTGAAGTCGGGCTAGCTACAATTCTAGGGATTATTAATTAATACGGTGGGCGGATCAGATCTTTTTTGAGACTATTTGAAGCCCCGAGTCAAACATTCAATCTGTAATCCAGAAATCTAGTGAAGCGAACTGCTCTCTGTCTCCTTTCGGCCTTTCGCGTCTCTTCGCACCTTCCTTGTTTGTGTGAGTGTGTGCGTTTGATCGTGAAAAAATGCTAAAGCTTTAGGATGGGGAAAAAAAAGAATCCGAAGAAAAAGAAATCCGTTTCATCTCTGAATATTATGTTACGATCACGTAACCCACCGTTTGAAAAAGAAACACTTCTCACGCGGTTGCAAATACAAATATAGGTAAGTTAATCGTGCAAACCTTTTTGCAGAAAAAATTAAAGTAGAGGGGAGCGTGACCTTCCAAAACATCTTTTCTTCAATTATGGCCGACTTTCGTGCTGTAGTATGGATGCTGCTATGCAGCCCGACTAATAAAGGCAAGACGAATCTTTGTGGCTGAGCGGAAAAGGCTAATCGACAATGAGCCTTCGTGGCTTTTTGATTGTCATCGTATGTCAATGTTAAAACAGCGGCTGCGTTTGCAGATTTATTGGCGCCAACTGAAGGGCGCACTTTTTAGTTTAATTTATTTCTTTGGGTCATTCTGCATATATTACATTCCACATAATTATGTCATTTCGCAAGCCATGCCACAGGTCCCACAGGCCATTCCGCAAACTCATTTAGCCTTTTACCCTCACCGTGTTTTCTCTTCTTAGGCTGGCAGTAGACTCAGGCATAATATGACACACGAAACAAGATAACGAAACAAATAGAAGAAAGCAGAAGGAACACTTAAACATCAGAAATTTTCGAAATGTTACGCAATTTCAATCCTTTTCAATCTTCTTCAGGTTTGCCCATCCGTGGCACCCGTTGTGTTATTTTAACCATCCTTAATGTTTTAAGCGGTTATTTTTACGTTTCTCTTAATTTAACGGGCATTTTGTAATTACCTAATTTGGCTGAATTTCGTGACACAGCTCCTTTAAACGGTTTTAAATTTGAGCTTTGCTGCAGGTCGCGCGATCAATTAGCAGCATTGAAGGGTTATCGGGAGTTAAAATATTATGCACACTGTTTGTGTGGAACTTGTTAAGGATCACTCTCACGTACCCTGCAAAAAGAATAAGACTTACCAAAGAAATTTCGTTTTATGACTGCACTAGCTATTCACGATTTGTAGCTCGTTGAAGCTCGTCGCGTCTTCGCAGCGTTAGCCTGAGATCACGCCCTCTCCCGTTATCTCTGTAATCTGTTTTCGGGAGGAGGGCATAATTCCTTTTTTTTTTCACAAATATGCAAAAAAGCCAGAATCTGGACTTTTTTCTGATTGGATAGGAAACAATACGGATGATTTACGCAGTTCCGATTGGCCCAAATGCCGCCACCGTTATTGTTGATTTCAGCCTGCATTTTATTTTTGCGTATAAATGAGCAGTGAATACACACGCGAGTTCGTTATGAAATTTCTACCGGCTCAGTTTTTAAAATGCACCTATCAATGTAAACCCCGTGAGGGGGGGGGGGGGGAGGGTGGGGGAGTGCGGGCAAGAGGTGGGGATTTGACAAATTTTAAAATTTTTTGATCAGATTCCCCAGGATGGGAAACGAAAGGTCAATCAAAAGCGTCAAAATAGCCCCCACCCCAGGGGAAAAAATCTAAACAAACAATACTATAATACTATATAAAACGAATAAAAGAACATTTCAAAGGTACGTTTCTTACTACTTTTATTTAAGGTTAACGTAAGCTCCGTTAAGTTACTCACTGTAATTAAGTATTTTCTCTCTCCACTAGCATCTCTTATTTTGAACAACAAAATCTCTCCAGGAAGATTGACCGTGCTATTATAATGTTATGCTTTATAACATCTCCTCAACATGTCGGAGCAGGTCGGGTCACTGTGGAATTCCATTTCAATCGAGTTTTACAATCAGATGGGAACTTGAAGATAAAAACTTTCTCAAAATAGACATTATCTGTTTAGATGACAGTTTAAAGTATCGGATTATGGCGATTAAAACAAATGAAAACTTCATACCTTTCTCCAACAGCGTGGTAACCGCTTCTGAATTGATACCAGGCTTTTGTCGGTCAAAGTCAAATGTCCCGACCCCGGGGTGGCTTCGCACGATCAAAAGCCCGACATGGGGAATAGTCTCAGGCATCAAATCCCCGCCCCTTGCCCGCACTCACCGCCCCCCCTCCCTCCCCCCCCGCCACGGGATTTACATTGATAGGTGCAATAATTTTCTTGAATTTGAAGAATGTCTAAATAGAAATTTCATCCATTGAAACATTTTCTATCTCATCATATACTTAAAAGTTGCAGTCAAAAAATTCACCGATCATTTGAATGCAATTTGATATCGGCTACAAGTTACAGAAGCGACAAACGGGCAGTCACTTTTCAAATAATTAAGCATGAATGGAATATCTTGACCTTGTTTGACGATAATTCCTCCTTCAGAAGCCTGCGAATTATTCTGAGCGATCTGCGCTTTACACAACACTTTTCAGTTCGTGAAATATGGTGCTTCAGCCTTTTTTTTTTCACTGCTTTTGGCACAAAACGAGGTCAACGAGCTGTTAAATAAAGGTAAGGCAGCTCCATTTCATCACAAAAGAAAAAAAACGTTTGAAAAATTTTTTTTAGGAAGTGCCATCTGAACATGGACGTACTTAAAAATTTTCTTTTCCCTAAAATTGATTTCAAAAGAGACATTATTGACCCATTATTCCTACCAAAATTTGATTCCTGTCTTGTTAACGCTGATTGACCAGTCAAGGCAGACATTAGATAATGTGAGGAAAAAAAAATAACGCCTGATCTCAGGTTATCGTAACGTGCAACCTCCTCCTCCTCAGTCTCCCCAGGGAAAAAGAGGACCAAAAGCGAATTTAGACCCCATGCCTCGCTCGTCCACTTCAGCCTCGGTAAAAAAATGGCGGCTGTTCCTGTTGTTTCGACGGGACATTTGCATTTCAATGATGTCTTTTTAAGTACTTACGGGCACCTGCTTAGTTACGCGAGCCTGACAACACTATTGATTAACTCAACAATGGAAGGAACACCTTCTGGTATTAAAAGTCGATACCGTAGGCAAGTAAACAAAGGGGATCTCGAAATAGCTCTCTTACATGTGAAAACTCCGTATCACAAAGCGATTTGGACAAGAAAGTCAACAAGCTGTCCTTTCCGTCAATCTTATGTACACAACAATGAGATTACACGAGATCTAACAGCTTTGTCTTGCAGTCAAATAAGCTGAATATTGAACTGAAAAAGGCTTTCGTGGTTTTTGCGATGTAAAATAGCTAACAAGCTTGATGACCGCTTGTTTTGAGTAAAATCACGCGAATTGCCTATGGAAATTTTAAAGCTCTATTCTTCGTTGCTGAGAGTTGCTGAAAGGGATCTTTGCTATTTTGATAAAGTGAGCATGAGAAGTTTATATAGTTGAGCATGTCTCATCACGGCGGAGGACAAAGTTACAGGAATAACTATCATAAACGTCGTGCGTTGCAAAATGGCGCGCAAAATGGAGGGCCATTTCCAGTCGATAACACCAGCGATCTAGACGATAATAATAGTAATATTAGGTTTCCTGACATCGACAGAGACCCACGGGAAAGGCGACCTGTGAAAAGGGATGCTAAATTAAACAGCCGAATTCCATTACCTGCAAGATCGAATGAAATTAACGCGGCCCACGAGTCAAATTATGGTGAACCCCGAGGTCGCCGTAATTTCAACTCCTCGGCTCCAGAATATCCTATCTCTGTCTCAGAACCGCAAACAGGGAGAGATCAGCGAAAAAGCAGAGTAAATGCTGTCAAAAGAGTTACATTTTATCGAAATGGAGATAAGCATTTCAAAGGAGTTGAAATGGTTGTGACCAAGCAACGCTATCGATCGTTTGACACCATTGTGGAGGATCTTTCGAAAGCGATTCCACTTCCGTACGGGGTCAGAACGGTGTTTTCTCCCGGCGGAAGCACAGTAGAGTCTATGAGTCAGTTGGAAGATGGAAGATATTACATCTGTTCTTCAGGAGATCAGCTTATTAAGAACGTCGATTATGGTAAAAAACCGAAAGATAAAGAAAAACCTCGCAGGCTTGATGGAGAGAGTTCTTCTGAAGCCTCTTCGATTTCCACCGCCTCAAGTAGAGATTCGAGATTTGGCGGGAGTAATGGTAACACGAAACCGCGAGTTGTGACTGTGATAAGCGAGTACGATAAAAACAAGAAATGCAAGCTTTTATTGAACAGGAAAACGGTGAAAAGTTACGAGGACGTTTTAAAGGACATTTCTGACATGCTGAAGTTTACGGTTCGGGAACTGCGTACGGTAGATGGCGATAAGGTAAGCATTCCAAACTTATAAACAGATTCGTCAAACGTTTATACGAATCACATTTTGCGAGAAAATCAGTAAACTTGTCGGACTTAATTGAGATTTTGCTAAAATAATTAGCCCTGCAGGCACCTGCCTGTCCTGTTTAGAAAAAAACAAACAAGAAATAATCTCGAAATTGAGCAAAATTGTAAATGGGCACATTCTTTCTATTATAGATGTTCTTTATGTTTATTCTCGGCTTGAAAAGAACTAAAAGATAAAAACGTGTTGGATATCCGTTTCTTTGAAAAGATTTCTGAAAATACACTAGATTTCGGTGTGCTTGAGACGTGATCAACTTTTCCTTTAACTATTTAATAATTAATTATGTCTTGCTATTTCAATTACATGTCTTTTAGAACTTTCAAGTGAAATTTATGTAAATATTCTTTCATATTTTCCTTTGCTGTGGTATTTTTCTTATAAAAGTAAAGTGACCTGCTTGATCAGTTGTAACATAATAGAAATCCAGATATATATATTATTATTTTGAGTTAAAATTCTGTATGATTTGTTCATAATTATGAATAGTTGGTCTGTAAATTATGCACTTCTCACACCAAACAATGAAGACTTTTATCAAGTAAACTTGTAAAAGTAAACATTAGTTCTCTGCATTCTGTTTTACTATGTACAGTCAGTACAGTTAATATGGACACTGAGGGGGGCGCAGAAAATGTCCGTAGTAACGAGATGTCTATATTGAGCTAGTTGAATTTAGAGAAGATGTAAAGGCTTTCTTTCCCAAGGGACAAAGCAAGCTGTCCATAATAATGAGATGTCCATAGTAAGTGGGTGTCCGTAAAGTGGGGTTTGACAAGCGTGCAAAGAAAGTAGTGTCTGATAGCCGGGGGCTAGTGGATTTTGCTATCCAGCTAGTGAATTCTGTTTTCAACTTGCCCGACGGGCAAGTGATATTTTGTTAGCAATTTGAATAACAGAAGAACTGTAATCAATCCTGCTCATCAAATCTTTTTCGGCCTAATTGAAACGACTTTCGGGCTAGTACATGCTAGCTACAGCTTGCCTGAATGGCAAGCTGTAAAACTGACTTTCTTTGCACCCTGTTTGACTGTATTTATGTATTGTAACCAAAGAAACCTTGTAAAAGGATAAGAAAACAAAGATATTCAACATCAAACCTCTTTAAACAGATACCAAAGATACAAAACCCAGTGTCCACTCAGGTGTGCGTATTACAGTGTGTCCACTCAAACCAGGACACTTGGAAGAAGATTGTTCAATCACAACATTTTCTGAAAACAAAAGATTCTCAATTTTTAGTACTCCAAATAGACCAATAATAGTCATAAATTTTAGGGCTGTTTTCTGAGAGGTCAAGTAAGTTCAAACTGTTTTAATGTGTTTAATGTTTGCATAGTTGAACCTTGAATTTTATTGGTCCGTTTGCGAAAAACTTGAGAATCTCTTGTTTTCAGAAAACATTGTCATTGGATAATCTTCTTCCAAAATGTCCCGGTTTAAGTGTCAGCACGGTAAGCTTACACGTAGTTGTCATATGCGACCTATCTGCAGCTTAGCCAAGGGTACTGCCTGAGAGTTTAGAATTTGTCCTTGAAGCAGAAAGGTTGCCTTTTAATGGATGTGTTCACAAGGAGAGGGTGAGCAAGTATTTTAGTGCCTGTAGCCATTTGATTAGTTTTGAATTTTATTCATTCTTTTCTAGGTGAGAGGCTTGTCCCAGTTATTTCGAGATGCAGATACTTTCATTGCCTCCAGCACAGAACAGGGCTTCAAAAGAAATCTATCAAACCCATCGTCACTCAGTAGCAATGGCCATTCAGCATCACCTCCTCAAAAGGCGCGTACCCAAAAACCCAGAAAAAAACCTAGAGATGAATCTACAGGTATGAGCTATTTAACTCTTTATAAACTGTAGATGAATAATTGGTCTCAGAAAATAGCTGACATTTCACTGGTTTGCCTGCGAAATGATGTCTGAGAAGCAAGCACAGAGATTCTGGATCATTAGACATTTCTGGGAAACTGCCCACCTACCCCTCCCCTAAGCCAACATTTTGCCGTAAGTGAGAAGTAAGTACTAATGTTGGCTTAGGGGAGGGGTAGGTAGGCAGTTCCCCAGAAACGTATAATGATCTAAATTCCATACTGGTGATGTGTCACTACCCAGATCTGGGTAGTAAGTCTAATAATATTAGTTGTAGCTTGAAGTTTCCTTTGTGATACGACCAATTAGAAGCACTACCCAGATCTGGCTGGTGACACATCATCAGTATGGGATTTCTGCGCTCATTCCTCAGCCTTCATTTTGCGGTGAAACCAGTGGTGGTGTCACAAAATGTCAGCGGTTTGTCAGGCTATACTTGTATGGCCTTGCAGGATAAAAAGGAAAACGTCTATAAAATTAATGATATTTTAGCCTAAAATAAAAGTTAATGTTGGCTCATATTGATTTGTTCATGGCTCATATTGATGAATGTTGAAATGTAAAGTGTATTTACATACTGAATTTTGTGTTTATTAACTTTCAGTTCAAAGCCAGACTGTTACCATTAAAGTGAAAGGACAAGTGCATACTTATCAGCACACTTCAGAGATGGATAACTACACAATTGACGACACACCTGTGTCACCTCCAGACTCCAGGCTTCAGATGTCCTGGGTGTATCTTTTAACGTCTCTTTACCAAGAATAGCTGGATCTTGTTTACTGTGGGTAATGTCGACCGAGATATCGGTCGATATAGCGGTCGATATAGCGGTCGACACTCGGTCGATAGTTGGTCGACACTCGATCAACAGTCAGTCGATAGTCGGTCGACACTCGGTCGATAGTCGGTTGACACTCGGTCAACAGTCGGTCGATATAGCGGTCGATAGTCGGTCGATAGTGGGTTGATAGTGGGTCGACACTCGGTCGAGACATGGCCGATAGTCGTTCCAAATGTGTCTCGGCCGATATAGCTTTTCGTTCACCGACACTTTGCCGACTTTTCGCCAACATTTTGCCGACATTTCGCCGACACTTCGCCGATACTTGGTCGATACTTGACCGATGTGTCGGTCAGTAATTGGTCGACACTCGGTCGATGGTCGGTTGACACTTAGCATTTCCTACATTTTCCTACATTTTTGCGGGACCACAGGAGCAGCAGATTCAACTTAGGCTGAGACAGGTTCTGTTTAACAACTAAAACTCAGACGATCGGTGATGATACAAACTGGAAAAAAAAAGGTTATCATGTCCTTAGTTCCCAGTGCTCTTCGGTTCTCTTCATACCGTAATCGCGCCTTGCACTGGCACATGTTCCCCATCGCATGATAACAGTAATTAATGACATCTTTGCTTAAAAAAAAAAGCCATAGGACTCACCTGATAAATTAACACACGACTAATATTCGAACGACAGTTGACCGATATACCACCGACAGTTGACCGATATACCACCGACAGTTCACCGATATACCACCGACAGTTGACTGATATACCACCGACAGTTGACCGATATATCACCGACAGTTGACCGATATATCACCGACATATGACTGATAGTAAGTCGAGGTGCGTCGACGAAATATCGACCGATACTCGGCCGATAGTCTATCTCACTATCGACCGACTATCGACCAACCATCGACCGACCATCAACCGACTGTCGACCGACTATCGACCGACTATCAACCGACTATCGACCGACTGTTGACCGCTATATCGACCGCTATGTCGACCGATATCTCAGTCGACATTACCCACAGTAAACAAGATCCGAATAGCTTGTAAAGTTGTAGTGTACAACAATAAAACCTTGTGGTGAATTATGTTTTTTGAACCCAGGGAACATGTCAAATATTGGTGGAATATGATCTTCTGGGTGAGGGTAGTCCTGAATAAATTATTTTGTCGACGTTGACTGATGTTGTGACAAACTGTGTGGTAGTTCTTATCAGTGTGAAAATGAGTCAATAATCATAAATCAATAATAGCTTAAGTTTTCTTAATAACCATGTGGTTTCCTTGACATGATGATATAGATATGGTTACCATGGTAAAGACACTTTTAACAATTTGCACACTTTGCCATCAGGAGAGATACTGTATTTTGTTTCCACAATGGCTGTCATTTACAACAAGGGGACAAACAATCAGCGGCATTACACAGGCCATGCAGATGATATTAAATGGTACAATTCATGCATTTATTTTTCATAAATGTTGCTGTTCATACTTTGATACTGGATGGAATTACCAGTATGGAGGCTGCGTGGCCAGCGTGTTGGACTTGCAATCCAGCAGTCCCAGATTCACATTCTACTCTGGCCACTTGCTGGATTTGTTCTCAGTCTTCCCGAGTTCAAATCCACGGCCACGCTCTTAATCAGTCAACCTGTTGCCTCCTGTGAGGTGGGGGTTGTAATCCTGTTATGTTCTATTAATTTGGATTCTTTGTTTCAGAATTATTTTAGTGAAGTGCCTGTAAATAGCTGGATAAGCTGAGTGCACTTTCCGCTATAAACAAACATTTAACATTTGAACAGTGGAAATACAAGGCTTATTGTTCTCTTTTGCAGCATGGCCATTCATCCAAACCAGTGGTACATAGCAACAGGCCAAGCATCTGGTTTGTCTGTCGACCAAAATGAACTTGTAAGTCATGTTCTTTTGGAGTCACTTTTGATTAAGAAAATCTGATTACGTTGCCACACTGCACTGCAATTATTATAGGGTGCCCGTAACAACACCCTAAGTGACTCCAATAAAGCGACAGATTCTCGCTTTAGTTGCTTTGTGCTTACTTGGTAATCAAAAGGAGAATCTGAAATTAGATCAGGAGTCACTAAGGAACTTATGCAGGTTATATTCAGTAGTCATTTCAGTCTTTCAATATTTAAAAGCATTATTTAATTAGGACTTTTTAATCTGATAGTTTTTGAGCTAACTGGCTTATTAAAAACTGCAAAATAAAATAAAATTGAGCACTTGTACGCGAAGCCAGGCAAATAAGAATAAGCATAAAATGACTTTCGATTTAGTGAACATTTAGACAAAAGGACTCTTTTTGCTTTTTGTGTTCATTGAAGCTTTCTGCAAAGTTATTGTTTGTACTTGCTGATCCTTATTATAAAATAATAGCGATTTTTACGGTGGCTGTGTTTTTCCGTCAACAGAGTCATATTCGTATCTGGGATGCAGAGACCCTGATCACTTTAGCTGTTTTATCTTTACAAGAGTACAATCTAAGCATTTCCTGTCTGGCCTTCTCTCAAGAGGTATGTTGGCTTAGACAATCCTTACATCTAATTATAATGCATGGTAACAAGTACTCTGATGAGGGGGTTGGGGGCTTCATGCACCAGCGAGTTCTTGGCACGATGAAAGATCAGGCAAACTGGATAGCCAGAGGTTCAGCTCAGCTAAGGCTGCCCTGATAGTGATGATGATAATGATGATGATAGCATGTGCTAATAGAATAGGTACACCGTAAAATTCCGAAAATATCAAGCCCCTCCATGTATAAGTCCCTGCAAATATAAGCCCTCTAAACTCGTAACGCAAAAAAACCCTCCTTTAAATTGCCCCTCCAAATAATTATAAACCTCCCGGGGGCTTGTAAATTGCCCTCAAATACAAAGTAAAACGAAGCAAAAATGGTAAATTTCCTTCCAACTGTAAGCCTAGCCCAATCAATTTTGAAATGCAAATTTCCCTCCAAGATAAGCCTCTCCAAACATATAAGCCCCTCAAAAAGGGCCTTTGAAAAATATAAGCCCCAGGGCTTATTTTTGGAATTTTATGGTATGACCAGTTTGCAGACAGTTGCATTCAAGTTGAACCCAACAGCCTGTTTTGCATTATTTTAAATTTTATTGGTAGACAAGCAAAAGTACTGCCTCATCCAAGCTTACTTGCAAGAATTCCTTGGTTAAGGAGATTCATAAAGTGTGGCCTGGTTTTCAGGGTGACTATGTAGAGGTCCCTAGTTTATCCCTAGCCACTAACACTGACCTGCTTTCTCTGTTATTTGTCCCAAGAAACCAAGAACAATTAAATGAATTGGTGATGAAAATATAAAAATCTCCAATGCAGAAAGATGTTCTCTAGTTAACAGGTTCACTTTGTCATTACCACAGGAAGTGTACAGAAAAAATGCGGAAAATATCTATACTGATATTAGGATTTAGGTCCATCAGATAACATATTCTTCATAATAAGAAGCAGTGTTATTCCAAGCCCTTCAAATATTTTCATTTGCAGGATAATGGCAAACAGCTGGCCTGTGTGGATGCATCAGATGACGATTATCACCTCAGTGTGTGGGACTGGGAAGAGAGAGCTATCATGCAACAGAGCAAGGTGATTAGTCCAATGGTTATTAAAATAAGTAATACATTTTAGTTTGCATTAGGCTGATTATTAGCAGGCTTTGTATTCCTTAGCCTGGGTGGCAGACATAATCTGACCGGAGTTTAATAGTAACATGTGAGATGCAAGGCCAAAATCCTTGTTCTGCGGCCTTTAACAGACTCAATGAATTAACTGGTAGTGCATTTCGAATGTCACTTCAACCTGATTAGTCAACTAAACAGTAGCTTTTTTAACAGGCCAACTATGATGCATACTCAAATCCTAGTACACAGTTAAGAGCCCAGAACAAGGATTTCGGTGCTGATTTGCAGACAGACTTAACCAGAACTTTAGTTTCATCTGTGGCGCAGGCTGATATTCTGTTTTCAATGTTGTTCTGCTTCCCAAGTTTTTCACCATCACAGACAGTAGTCTGATGCAGACATTATTTGTGTTATTGATAGGCTATGTCCAGTGCTGTTGTTGCTGTTGCCTTTGATCCAGATGATAGTAAAACTTTAGTCACATGTGGCAAGGAACACATCCACTTTTGGAGACTTCATAACACCAGACTAGAGAGAAAAAGTGGCTTCTCTGAGGTACAGTACAGGCATTATAGCTGTATGATTTCCTCAAGTCCTCTTTAAAAACAAAAATGCGACTGGGCCAAGTTAACTTTTTTATCAGAAACAACATTGATTCAGGGGTGGCAGATTTACAGCATTTAAACAGAATTAAATGATAAATGCATAAGAAATTGTTGCTAAAGATGCACATAATTATCAGACAAGTGTGTCAACTACTTTTGTCCCTTATTGTAGCTACAGGGGCACCCAACGAGAAGATAGTTCAAAACCACTTAAACATAGCATTGTTAAACGTATTATTTTTAGTAGTTAAACGGTAGATATACGCATATTTTTATCCCCTAGAAATTTTTCATCTGTTCGGATTTCCTAGCTGAAAGTCTAGTGATCCGAAAATTATAGGGATCAAAACTTACCTTTTCGAAAATTTCAGCCAGAATAAAGGCTCCCAAAAATTCTAGGTGACCTTGGAAGGATAAAAATCCTTTAAAAATGGACAATTATACCATTTTTTAGATGTTCGAAAATCCTAGGAGAGGCAGGCAAGTAAGAAATTTTACAACAAATGTTCGGAAAATTCTAGATTGCAAATCGTCTTCCGAACAGATATTTTCCGAAAATTGTCATTGGGTGCCCTCCTTTAGCTAGCCCACTTCCCAAAGGTTCTGATAACGTCTTGGACTAGACCTGTGGATTGCATGAAGCCTTGCTGTTGTTCCTTTGTTTTCAGTCATTGTTATTTTGTTTTTTCTGTCTGGCAGAAGTATGAAATCCCACAGTACTTTACCTGCATAGAATTTTCACCAAATGGAGATGTTATGACTGGAGATTCAAATGGATCGATCACAGTGTGGGGAAAAGGTACAAGACAGTCATATTTTGCTATTACAGTACTAGTCAAGCCAGGTCAATCATACCTCTCAAGATTCTGACATTAACAAATTTATGATTTGTTAGTTGTAGGTTTCAGATTCATATCTGCATTCCTACTTGCGTAATGACCAGTAAATTCACATGCCAGCTGGTTATGATATTTCTACCATCTCAGTTTTCTTGAATTTGATGTAAATCCTAAAGCAATTTTGTCCATATTTTCAAAGATTTTTTAATCTGACCAAGTGCAGACAAGTCATTGTAAAAATTCACTGCTCATTACACATGCAGGAACGCAGATTTGTATTGTACATGTATACTTGTTGCGGTAACGACTGACGGATTCATTTTGCAAATAATCGATTAATTAATGGAATTTATGGGAGTACGCTTGACCTTGCCTTACTGTAAATAATCCGCCAGCAGCCAAGTCAAAATGAACCAGCAGCCGGCAATTTCACCACTTTCAACAGAGTATATTTGCCCTCTTCTCAAAATTTACGTTTAGTAACAATATTTTACTACCACAGCTTAAAATTAGGTCTTTGCCACCTGCAGCTATGCTCTGATTGTCCTGCCTACCTTTGTGAAACATTTTTGCCCGGGATGAGCCAGAGCAGTTTAATTGAGGTTTATCATTCTTAAGGTTTCTCCTGGTTTATTTTGAGCATTCAGCTATTGATTAAGCATGACATAATTTTGCTTATATGATTTTCTTCTAGTTTCTAAAAAGATCAAGTTTGTTGCAAGAAATGCACATGAGGTAAGAAATACGTTCCGTATTTTTATAGGTGATCCTGATAAGTTGATAAAACCAGTTTATTATCGGTCAATCAGCAGGGCATAAAAACAGCATCTTGCAGACTTCTCAGACAGTCGCACCTCCCCTTACAGAAATCTTTTTGATGGTAAGGACGCCTTCATTAGAAGCATTTTTTTCGTGAAAAACTTGATACCAACTTCAGAAAATTTGCACCTCCAAGGTGTAGACACCTCTGCAACATAATTTGTTGATAGTTGTTTCTGTTCCTTTGGTGTCTGTATTAAAGATTTTTACTCAAGTCACACCATTAGGGAATGTTGTGGTCATTTGGCTATATATTTTTGAGATATTTTTATACATAGCAATCCAGGATAGAGGTGTAACTGTAGCATTTTCTCTAACTTTTTCACAAACAGAAAAGCATTTTTTGTGTACGTCTGCTGGAGAATGGAACATTGTTGTCTGGTGGCTTAGATGGTAAACTTGCATTATGGGATGCTACAAAATATTTCAACACACCACTACAAGAAACTCAGGTCAGTTAAATTGTTAATTAAATGCTGTACTAACAATTGCATGGGCTGGAAGTTAAGGGAGAAATACTCACGATTTGGCTCATGATTTTTTTGCATTGTGCACCCCATTATTCGCCCTTTTCCACACCAGGGAGCCTGGTCCGAGGGTAGTCAAGCCCCCTTGGTGTGGGTGTCCTGTGGCTTTGTGGTGCCTGTAGTCATACAAACCTTCACTTAACAATCAGTTACTAGACCATTATTAAGCAGTTATGTTTATCTATTTATCTAGGTGGACAGTAATTTAGGTGGAATCTGTGCTCTTGAGCCAATGCACACAGGCCATGGAGATGACATTAGTATAACTATCAGCATGATAAGCAACTGCATTCTAGAAGGATCCTTTGATGCTCCTTTTATCCCTATAGTTCAGGTATTTTCTCATAACTGCCGTAAAATAAGGTTACACTTATTCAGTGAATGTCTTATACTCTGAAAACAAATAATGCTAATTTTCATCATTCTTAAGTTATTTAACTGCCATTTCATATGTTCTGGTTTGCTGAACATAATCTTTAAGATGCCCTTTTTTCATAATCTCCTCGCCCATCTCTGGAACTTCGTCCCTTATTGTTTCTTTTTTCTTAACCCCCCCCCCCCCCCAAATTTTTGGGTAACCTCCCCGTCCCCCATCAGTTTTGGGCATATCCGCTTCTTAGATACATCTTCCATAGATTCTCCCCTCCAGTCTCTTGAACAGGCTCTTGGCTGACTCAAAATGTATGAGGCTAACTAGTTTCACTGTAGCTCCCTCCCATATTTTTAAGTGCCCACCTGGTTCCCCACCTAGGCTAATGAAATCAATGTAAGTGTTATTTCAAACATCTTGCTTGTTATCCTAAACATCTCTTGTCTTGTGCTTGCAGAGCCATAAGGATGAGGTGCATGCTTTAGCAGTGCATCCCAACGAGGCACAGTTTATCAGTGCGTCACTAGATAACACAGTCTCTCTGTGGAATGCCGAGACCCATCAAGTCATGTGGACAGTAGATGTGGAGGTGTGACTTCATCAGTTTTGTACTTATTATTATTTATTATGTGTAACTGTACAGCATATATGGGGCTGTAATCTAATATCACCCAGTAGCACTGGCACCTTTTTTTGCTCTCGGGTGACTTGGAAATCTAACCTTTTTCATAGAAATCATATCCTGGGCACCATGGATTTCACAGGTTCAGAGCACTAGGTTCCCTTTCACAGGGTTCTCACAGTCTTGAAAAGTCCTTGAATTCCATTTTTCCTTGAAAAGTCCTTAAATTTCTGTGCAAGTCCTTGAAAGTCCTTGAATTTTCTTCAACTTTGAATGTAGTGACCTGGAAAGATTTTTTTGATGTTTTTTGGTTGTCCAAGACAGAATATAAATCATAGCTCAGAGAATTTAAAGGTTATTTAGTTACATAAAGTGCTCTATGTTTTATGCAATAATCAACTGAAAAATGTAGAGAAGTCAGTGAAGCAAACAGTTCAAGCCTAAAAGTCTTATTAGAATAGACTGGGAATGTACATTTTTGTACAATCTGTAAAATTATATTCCTAGTAGCTGGTCCTTGAAACTCTAATGTGGTCCTTGAAAAGTCCTTGAAAAATGGTTGCAATTTTTTGTGTGAACCCTGTTTCATTTTTCTTAGAGCACAGCTTTGATTTAGATGGATCTGAATCCAAAAGAAATTATAGTGGAAGTGCATGCATGTCTCATGTTAATGTCATTGGTTGCATATCATTAGTAATCATCTCTGCTGTTGTGACCTATTTGGTGAAGTGTATTTTTGTCCGCAGTTTCCAGTCAAGTCAGCCGATTTTTACTCCACAGGGAGCGTTGTGGCTCTTGGGACAACTTTAGGAAGGTACGCTCATAACAAGCCAGCACCCAGGGTTAATTAATGCACTCAACCCACTCTGGTTGTCTGATTACAGTTTAGCAAAATGATTTCAAACTTAGAGTTCTATGCTATAAGTTCTGTTAGGATCTACACCAGTACAGACCACGCCTGACATGTTTTTGAGTGAATGAACAATTAAATGTTGTATTTTAGTTTGTATAACATAGAGTAAAAGTTCAATGACTGTTTACATGTGTATGCATTTTTCAGATGGATTGTTTTGTCATGTGAAGCTGGCATGCACATTGCTTCATTTCAAGATGGAAATGTTCCTCTTCCTGACCTTGAATATGCAAAAGGTAGATCACTAACTACAACGCTTTTATTATTACACAATTGTTTTTATTATTACACAATTGTTAATGTTATTGTTAAGTTGGTTGAAACGCCTTCTCAGCTTTTAGTTTAGTGACACATCACTTCATCTTTTAGAATCATACGGGATATTTACATTTGCATGTTGAGACTGAACCCTCTGCTAGAACTCAGACTTTTGTGTTGCGTGGCTTCGCTTGAAGCAAAGCTTTCACAAGTATGCCGAAGGAACCTAAGAGTCTTTAACAGTCACTATGGTCTAGGTCTAAATTGATTTTATCCTGACCTCAAGTTCCAGTTTGTCAAGTTTCGCCCACAGTGTGACTCAATAAACGGACTAGCCTGTTGGATTGTGTTAGACATATGGTTGCTTCAGCAACGTAACAGTTTCCAGCTGCTACATCAGTTAATTGTCACGATTTTACTGATCTCACTTGCAGATGGAGAGCACATAGCTATTGCCTCACAAGATGGTAATATTTATGTTCATGCAGTTTATGATGAAGGCACAACTTACAGAAGAGTAGGCTGCTGTTCGGTATGCTGCTTCAATGTATTTTTATTACGTAAAATGACCATCCATCTTAAGATCTCATACCTGCAAGTCCTAAGGAGATGTAGTATTGTCAAAATGTTCTGTGAATACTGATTGATGTGCCGGGAGAGCTTTTAGAAATAGGATACCGTTAAAATATGAGCTTGTAATGTAATATAGTTTTAAGTGTTCTTATGTAATAATAATGTTTTATTCTGGCACATTCTCACAATTTAATGCTTTTTAATAAGATATAGAATCTGTAACTTCAGATATGTACCTTATCAAAGAAATAAAAGCTCTGCTGCTATTCTTATTCTTCTTTTATTATTATTATTATTATTATTATTATTACATAACTGTTTCTTGATGTGGAGCGGGTTTGACGTGTCTTTTCATAGGGTTATTGAGAATGCTGCTTCCTTAATTTGCGTATAAATGTACTTAATCACTTGGTACTGAATGAGAAGCTTTGACAAACATTAACAGGAATGAAATCTGGCAGAAATCCAACCTGTGTGTACTCCATTACTTTACTCGCAGAGATATACTGTGTTTGCATCATTAAGCTTTGTCCTGGTACTGGATTTTGGTAACAATATATCAGGGTTTTCAATAAGGTTATAAGTAGGTGACAGAAGCTTTGAAGTATAGGTGGAGCAGGAAAAACCTCGCACCTTCTGAGTGCTGAAGGTGTGAGTTTTACGGGGGGTCTGGGGGCATGTCCCCATGGAAAAATGTTGAAATCTTGTTCTCTTAGAATGCATTTCCAGTATCCTGACCAAAATAAAATTTGAGTGTTCGAACAGAACTCAGACATCATTAAAATTTGGCTTTTTTATTCGGTCACAGTACATAAATACTGTATTTAAACTGGTGTAGTTTCCAAAGAAAAGTACTCGATAAGTTCACGTGAAATAGCAGGCGAATTTCGCTGGCCACAGGCTCTTATTGAAATCCCTGATGTATTGACTGTTAACTAAGCATTAGTTTACATTAATTTTGACCTGGTCATGGTCACTTTTAACAGGGTCACAGGGAACCCATTATGTTTCTGGACTGGTCTCTTGATGGCTGCTTTCTACAGAGTTTGTCCACTGAATATGAACACATTGTTTGTAAGTGGACAGCAATTTGTTGTTGCTTTTTTATAGTGGATAAAAGTAATGGTGATATCAATCCATCCTTAATGATCATTTGAATGCCAAAAGTATCATTTTTAGTAGAATAATTATTGCAAAGTTAATTTTAAGCAGGTTTATTAAGTAGGCTTTTTTGCTATCTTTTTAGTATCTTGTACCTGTCTTGTTTCATAGTTTGTGTTTGCACCTGTAATGACGAAAAAATATATTGTTTGCACATTGCTTTGGTCGAGGTGAAATTTTATTTTCTCTTCATTTTTCACTTCCAAACATCAGACTCAATAATCGGGTCTTCTCTTGTCATTTCAGGGGAAATAGGTGGATTTCAAAGAGAAGAGTCCCAGGATGTTATTCGTGATATTGACTGGTCCACACGCAATGTCATGCTTGGTTACGACGTTGCAGGTATCTCTCCCATTCTTTTGTTAACCTAGTCTCCTAATATCATAGTGTTTTGTTTTCAACCTATCAGTCCTAAGAAAGTCCCAAATTATTGTTATTTTTTAAATTAGTTTTCAAAAATAATGTAAAAGAAGACAAGCAGAAACAAAGAGGCATATAGGAGATGTAAAATTAGGGTGGTGGTGGGGTTTATTGGTAATTTTGCTCCAATCTTTGGTGTTTAATCAACAGCGCTGTTTATTCTTACCACAAAACAGGCCATCATATCTCCCTCGAGGGTAGTGTTTAATCGAGTAACATGTGGGAATTGAGTGCTAAATCATTGTATTTGTTTCAAAGACTCAAAAGTTAGAACAACTAGTACATTAATTGTCTTTACTTGTGTTTGTAGGTGCCTGGCCTTCTCAGCCTGATGATGGTAACCTCATTAACAGTTCAGATCTTTCTTGGTCACGTGATGTGTTTGCCATTGGAGATGAGCTTGGTTACATTCGCTTATTTAGATTTCCATGCAGTCAACCTGGAGTAAGTAAACCAACATTAGGGATACCTCTGTTGTCGATGCCTCCGATATTATGATAACAGAAGGGTTCATACAGTCTTGAATTCTTGAAAAAATCTGGAAATTTGCAAAGCAATTTTCGTAAATAAAGAATTATTTGATGAAGTTTTTGAGATATCCAGGATAATCAAGTTTGAGGTAAGTGTTATCAGCCGAGCTCAATGCTGAGGCTGATAGCAGCTACTGAGATCTTGATTATTCCTGATATCAGTAATACCGTATGTAATAGAATTATTGTTTTATTATACATTGTTTTGAAGAAGGTAATAACAAACACACTGTCCCACAGAATCAAGTTGACACTTCTCTTGGAAATTAAGCATTGCAGGCACAACCTACAGATTTGTCTGACAGTAATCTGGTGCAGATAACTAACTAATCTGTAGGTTGCACTGATTTCCAGACAGCAAATGAGAAGACAGATAATTAGTACGTTGTATAATAAAAGAAATTATTCCATTACAACCTATAGGCCCATTATCATCAGTGGCGTGGACACAGCTGTCCTATCACAAGGATGCTATTCTTAGCATCAGACACCCATCTTATTACAACTGGTAGTCGTGACTTCTGCATTCTTCAGTGGTCAGTGGAAGGACACCTCCCAGCACTGAATGAAGAAGAGGAATCTGAGATAGAAACTGAGATGCCTAGGGTGGCTAGGCAACAAAAGAGAAGCCGCCAAAAGTTTTCAGATAATAAGAGCAATCACTCTGGTTACAGTTCTGATGAACATAATGAGTATGATGATTTTTCTGAAAATACTGCAAGACAAAGACAACCAAGAGGCCAACGGCACCTGCGTGAAAACAGGCGATATTCTGATGAAGCTTCTGGCTTTCTTGAAGTACCTCCAGGCCGTGGTAGACCATCCAGGAAATCACAACAATATAATGGCGATAATAGCAGAGCTTCTGGAAGGAGTCCACAGCGTAACATCCCCACTCAGAATTCCACCAGGTCACAGCAAGGCTCTTATGCAGATAGATTTAATAAACAAAAAGCTGCTAGGCCATCCAATCAACTCCCACCTGACGACATGGATTACTATTCAGATGAGGAAAGCCCAAGGATGGATCCGGGTGCAAGAGATAGGGGGAGGGGTGGGGAGAGAAATGATTATCCCACCAGGGGACATGGTAGAAAGTTGAATAGAAGACCAATGAGATAGCAGATGTTGAAGAGGATAAAATGGAAGAAATACCTGGTGAAAATATGTGGCAAATTTAAGCTTTTGCAGTTTTTCTCCTTTAATTTGCAACTAAACACCCTTTGAGGAAGAAATGAACTAAGAATATTATTAGCTGATTATAAAGTTCAGTTGAATACATGAACACAAGCATGCTTTTGTGCTAAAACTTGCAATTTTGACCAAATTCATTTTTTTGTTGAAATTGGGAACAACACCCTTCTTCCTCCAAGGGGTTTGACCAACGGCAAACCACCCAGCAAGATTTATTTAAAGTAGACGAGAATTTCACTTAGAAGATAACCTATAGGAACTGAAAGAATGTATAAGATTAATTTGTTTAAGGTATTTATGGAGACATAGTGTTCAAATTACGTCGTGTAGCAAAAGGTTTGTCATGCTAGGGATTTTATCTGGGACAAAAACATTCTTCCAGCAGCATAAGGCTTGTTATTTAAATGGTGTCTAACTTAGACAGCAATTTAAAAAATTCAGTGAGCCTCCAAATCTGTTTGTAAGGTATTTATTTCAAATAAGCGGATAATATGGTTTCTGATGTCCTGGCTGTAGGCCTTTTTGTCAATTTTTATGAACAGTTACTTATAAATGTTTAGATGGGAGGGAAACATCAAAGCATTTAAGGGCTGAATCTCTTCAGTTTAATGAAAATTTGAAAATGTATCACAGGTGATGACATTTGAAATAATTATTTGAAGAAAGATTGATTTTAAAAAAGTTTTATAGTACTTAATTTTTTTACAAAAAATTTAGCTCATGAGCTTAGGAAATTACTTGGATGCACAGTTTGTGGTGCTTTCATTTTTGTTTTTATTTTGTTTTGTTTTGTTTTTTAACAAACAAAAGGAAGCTGCTGGCAGCTTGTAAATGTGACAATAAATTTAAGAATTATTATTAATATTTATTTAAAAGAGATAGCATTGTACACCAACACATTGTTAAAATTTAAAACTCTTTAGGCATCATATTTTATTCAGCACTATGTCAGATGAAGAGACACAAGGAAATCATTTTGCTAGCATAGCCAGGTTCAGGAGAGCACTGATGGTCTGAATCATCCATAGGAGAGAGATTGTAGCATCTTTGGAAAAAGAGGCAATTTAAATGGTAATTGGGTGATGGTGATCAAAATCTCTTGATGTAAAAAAACTTAATGACAAGTTTAATTTTTAATCTGATATCACATTACATGTAATGTACAGATAACAGTTATTGTCATAGCTGATAAAGTTAAGATCAGAATCATTAATACTACTGTCTTTGTAATTATTTATCTTGCCATCTCCATTCTGGAAATCACATACCCATCACCTAATAAAAAAATGTTTATGCATATAAAGTATTTTCCTGCAGTGATCATTTTCCCAAAAGCTATCAATAAGTCAATTTCAAATGTGGGCCTACAGAGTTGTATTTTTAAAAAGCCTTTTCTTGATGAGAAAGTTGCTTTATAGACTAGTAGTTGGACCAAACAGGAAAATGTTTACCACCGTCACTACAAACCGCCACAGCTATCGTCTACATCATCATCAACAAAATTTTGTCTTCACACGATTTACTGTTTTCATTATAAATGTGCCAAATTTGGCATACCCAATGCAATTAGAAAATATACAACTACAGCTATCTAATGTTAGGAAAAAAACGTTACAGGATGTTACTCCTTTGTATGATACCATGAAAATCTGTAATATAAGAATCTTGTCAACCTAAGATGTTTAAGAGGCTGTGCCATGGTTGTCTGGTTCATTTTGTTTATAACATCAGTTAGGCATCCTTAATCGCTTTGAAACTTGAGAAATTGCCAGTGAATGGCAAAATCACAGCCTTGTGTCAAGTCATATATGTCTCTCAAGCATTGTATTCATCATCACAAACAACAAAAATGAACTTTGAAAAACTGTTAGGCTAACAAGTTTTCAAAAACCTGGCACAACTGCAATCCCCTTAAATCTTCTTCAAGTTTGTCCACCTTCAAACCCTGACCCTGTTTAAGACAAAAATTATGTATTATGCCACCCTGTTTAAGACAAGACAATATCTTATGACCCTGATTTGTTTACATCGTGAAATAAGATTTTTTGTAAAAACAATATTATTTGTACCACAAATGTGGATCACTCATATTGATATACAGGCAACTCTCTTAGCCCTTTAAATCCCAAGTGATCAAAATCAATTTCCTCCTCACATTTTCAACATATAATTAAGTTGAGAGGTTAAAAGAATTAACAGAATAATCACTAAAAAAAATGCTTTGATCTTTAAACAAATTCTCTCAACCAATTTTTCAAGGAAATATATGGAGGCAAGTCAGGAGAATTTGTATGTTGATGATGGGACTGAAAGGGTTAAGAAGGACGAACACTTTAAGGACCGGCGCTAAAAGTCCATCTAAGAGTAAAGTCCATCTTAGGAAACAAAGAAAGCTAGGCAGGGACCAGCTCTAGGTGTCTGTTTTACTCAGGTGTCCATCTTATAGAGGTGTCCATTAAGAGTGTGGGCCAGTCAGACAGAAGTGTTTCTTTTGGTTTTCCAGTGTTCAGTCCCGGAGATACCTTACTTTTCCTAGACAGTAGTTGATAATAGTCCATCGTTTTCCAGACATGAATGCCCTGCTTAACATAACAGGTATCTGGTAATGATTTAGCATGAAGAAAGGCCAAGGATCACTTGCATCAAATACTGCATCTTCGCCATTTATCAAGGTGTGAATGAATTCTCCTATTCCCTGCTGAAAAAGACCAAGTTTGGCAATTTCATTGTATAACCAATAGACATGTTTTGACGAAGCTGATGGCTCTGATGGCGTTGGTAACTGGAATTGATCTTCCATGGCTCCACGTATGGCTGCTTCAAGATTTGGCTTCATCTGGTAAGAAACCACACATGAGTGAAGACGTGGATTACACTCTATGCAATAAATTTCGCCAGAGTCATTTTCTTCAAGGAAGTCGAAGCAAATACAACCAGTGATTTTCTTGGTTTTACAAAACTCTTCCACCCATTTCTTTATCTCCGAATGTTTGGTAACATCATAGTCAATTTGCACTGGTGAGCAAGGACAGACTTGAAAAGCTTGAAGACTTCCTTTGGAAACAATGGCATTGGCAGCAAATTCTTTTCCTTTTATAAACTGGTTAACGAGATGTGGATTGTCGCAATTAAGCCTTGATTCATAGTGAGCTAAGAACTTCTCAAATTCAGTAGAGTCGCTCGGTATAGGAGTGAAGTTCAATCTGTCTTCAGAGTATGGCATCAGAGGTTTCAAGAAGTAATGTGATTTAGAGTTCAAGAGCAGCTCTTTCTTTGCCACTTCACGGACCTCTGCCAGGCTATGTACTTTTTTAAAATAAGGTACCTTCAGGTTTAGCTTGTTGCATTCTTCTAGAAAAAGAGGTTTATCATTAAGAATGGCTGTCAATTTCGGATCGTCGAGAGTCAGACATATGATTTGCGGATTCACCTCGGCAAGACGCTGTTTGATTATTGAGTCAGGCAAAGCTGCTTTTGTATGGCTCACTGGAATGTACCAATCAATCTTCTCAGTCTTTGCAACATTAATCACTCCTTTGATATAAGCCTCACTGTCATCTAGGGAATTAAAATCTGGGACTGTGTAGAACTTTGAAATGAAGCAAGACCATTGTGCAGCAGAACAACCAAATTCTTCTAAGTCAGCCAAAATTACGCGATGACCAGCCTTTGCCAGTGTTTTGGCAATATGTAAACCCTTTGTGTGGGCTAATCCTGACACTAACACAGTTCGTCTAAGAGATGCTTCAAGATAGTCATGCTGTTCAGACTTTCTACCAAACAACCAGACACAAGTGGTGAAGATGAAACAGAGTGGCATTGCTGCCATTAACAACATAATACACAGTGCAGCCTTGACTCTGTACCATTGCTTTCCCAGTAGATTGGACAGTGATTGTAGGGGATTCAAGTTGGTTACTCCAGGCATCTTATATTTTACTTTCCTTGAGAGGGTACTGAACTTGTTGGAAGACAAAACAATTTCTATGAAAACAAAACAGACTTGTGTAACTACGCATTTACATTTCCTGGCTCCCTGTGGGAGAAGTTGTTAATAATTAGTACTTGCTTTAATTGTAGCTGTTTTTGTCTCGTCACACAATGCTCCTTGGGGAGGAGCGTCGGGTGACAAGACAAAACCGCAAGAGAGAGACTAATATTTGGTGGGTGTCTCAGCTACAAACCATCATCAACACCCTCCACCCAAACACAGATAGCTCAAGTAACCCCAGCAGCCCCTACCCAAGTTCCTTTTCAGTTTGCCCAGTTTCGTGACCCTAATAAATGGAACTACAGGGTGTCCCAAAAGTTCGTTCCTCTAAATTCATGCACCATAGCTTTTGATCAAAACTTCATTTTTACATGAAATTGCTGGAAGATGTTTATTTTTCTATTGAGTACATGTATTCAGAATTTCAGTTACTGGCATGCCCTTTTTGTTTTTGAATCACATTCTGTAGCCGTTGCTGCATGAAGTGGGATACAGCTTGTAGACCCACAGATGATCCATTTTGAGCTTTTCTATCACCTGGTGCGCAAGGGCCAGTTCAACCCCCAAACAATATTTGTTTAATTTAGGCAACTGGAAAAAAAAATATATTTGGGGCATTTATCCAAAAAAGATAATCATCCCTGCCTCCTTCCACAGCAAGATTTTGTACTTCTCTACAAATTTGAGACGAGCTGGGCGTTACTTGGCAGAATAAGCAGAGGTTTTTTTACCCAACTCAGGGGCCTCTAATTTTAAACATTTTTAACAGCTTTTCATCACCCTTTCTGGACTTGGCTTGTTATAACTAATGTGAGAGCTTTCTCGTTGAGTCTCTTTTTTTATATCTAGCCTCCCGTTAAAACTGTTTAGCTGCTTTATGCGGGAGTTTTGGTCTTCCCCTTCATTTCTTGCCTTCAAAACCTTCATTCCTCCATGATCATTTTACTATCCAACATTCGGATTTTTCCAGTTTTTTAGCAGTTTCTACGACAGATAAGCCAGTAAATCGAAATATACATGCTCTTCCCTTAAAACAGCTGAACGTTTTTGCGTTAAGGGGATTTATCTTTCGTGATATTCACAAAAAACAAAGAAGGAGTTCGAGCAATTCGGGCTATAGAATACAAAAAATATGTGGCTGGAAAATATACTCGCGCACGCGCACCTTTGACGGGGAAGTGCACAAATCGAATATTCGAGTCAAAAATTGGCACAACAAGTATGAAAATGGTGAATTAGACTGAAAGACAAATTTTGTTTCAGTGATTTGCTTACCAAGTCTAATCGTACTGAAATACAGACATAAAGTAGAGGAACGAACTTTTGGGACACCCTGTATATGCTACTGGTTCAAACAGACAGGAGTCAGTTTACTCAAGAGATTATTTCACTCAAGAGATATTAACTTACATCCGATTAATTATTAGTCTCCTTCGCAGCCGTTATTAGGGTCGTCACGCAACGCTCCTCTTTGCGTGATGACCCTGATAAAGGCTGCGAAGGAGACTAATTAATTATCGACTTTGGAGCCTTTTTTTTAAAATTTTAAAGCCTCTCTGCGTACTTCGTTTTCGTCGGGATCTTCCCATCAAATCGTCTTCACTTTTTATATCGACCTATCAAACTAATCAGTCGCATATTTGCGAGTAAGCATTTCCCGGTAAATCTGAGAAAGGTGAGGCATACTAAGGTTAAGTACGATCGTAGAGAGCAAGTCAGAATTTCATGTCAGCCTTAAAAAACCGCCAGCAAATTTACTTTTGCTCGGAAAGCTTTGCTAGTGAACTGAATGGTGAACGCTACTTTGAGCAAGATTTCGCTTTCGCGGAGCAATTATGCAATACCATGTTATGGGTATGAATGTCTGGTAACTTCTTCTCACCTAGCTAACCCGCCAAAAATCGCCAAAATACATTTCACTTGAAGACTTACCCAAATAAGGAGTTTTTTCGTATCACCAGCGCTACTTTCACGATGAACGCTGCACGATGTACTTGCAAAGATCTCGAACACACCTAACTCCTAGAAAACAATGGTCTGAAGTCAGTCTGCAGGCGGCTGTCCAATTAAAATTCACCGCGTTTGCCTCCCAAAATTTTGCATTAGCATACCCCATTTTTTTCGTTTAGCGTCGAATGCGTTTCCTGATATTGGGTAGGTCGGTCGGATTGAAAAAACAAAAAAAACTAAAAAAAGTCACAAGAAGTCTCGGAATAGGAAGCCCTTGTTCCCCATGACGACGTTAAAAGTTAACATTCACATATTTGGATCAACAAAATGCACAATATACCGTAAAAAATGTTCATGTTTTTGTTCCTGTTTTTCTCTACGTTGTTACTATGCTCATTTTTCAGATTTAAAGAGCTATTTCAAGTGAAAATGCCAAAAATTTGGGTCGGTCGGACGACGCTAAACCGAGAAAAACAAGAGGATGGCCTAAAAAGCCGAATAGGCGGAAGCAAATAGAGCCAGGAAATGGAGTGGAAACCATCTTTGATACCAGATTCAGGCTTTCGCGGCCGTTTTTCGTTAAATGGCGCTGATTTGTGCTAATGGGATGAAATTTACCAGTCCTGAATTTTGCTTTCCATTTGCCCGAACCGCAGAGAACCGGCCGGTTCGCCCATAGTTATGCAAATATTTTGGGGGGGTAAACTAAAGAGCGAAAGTGTTGAAAGGGTTTTCCTTTATATTTATGTTAATATTGGGGACCGATCGGCTCCCGTTTATGCTAAATTTTTTTGTTTAAGTATTTTTTTTTTGGCCGTGTGCGTTATTGCATAACTTTTATTGTTGCAGTTAGTACTTTATTGTTCGTTAGAAAACTAATTAGGTAAAATATTCATTGTAAGCCGTATTATTGGTTATAAGCCGTTAATTACTAGATCGGACCTTTTACAATAGTCCCTTTTTGCCACACCTTCCTTTTGGATGGGATTTGGAAGTTTTAGATATTAAGAAGGAGCCGCGTCGCTAAAAAGTCAATGCGAAGGGTAGCGAGTGTAAGAGAGAGACCTTGAAGCACAAGCCGTTCTACTGAAATCCCTTCAGCAGAGGCCTCCCTCTTGATTTCACGGCTAAAGAAGTCATTTTGTCGGGTGGAAAGCCGTTTGACGTGCTGTAAAAGTTGAGAGAGCAGGAGAAGTATCGTGGAGACCTTAACATCTCTCCAAGAAGTCAGTGCGTTACATAACATCGCTCTAAGAACGGTTCGGAAAACCAAACTGAACTAGAGAGCAGCGGCAGACCGGGAGACCGAAGCCGAAGCAAGTCTGTGAAAGATATAAGAGAAAGGCGGCTACTGGATTTTGGAGGTTTTCGGATCGAGTTAAAGTGGTGTTCTGTTCGGAACGGCGTTTGTGGGGGCGGGGAGGGATGAAAAACGAGCTCCCCTAAAAACGCCTGCGTGGGAGGCTAGTAGCCACGCTCACTGAAAACGATTTTGATTAGAAAGACAACTTTAGAGGACTTTGGGGGGAAGTTAAATTAAGTAG
>OZ037775.1:66258216-66458216 GCA_964035525.1 Porites cylindrica
AAAGTCGTCATTCCCCGGAAATATACAGAATTACACAACCTGTATAACTAGCTGACTTGAAATGAACTTTCTCTGAATATTAAAGAGTCAAACTATGTAATTTTTCCTCCATACGAAAAAAACTCAACTACCGTATTTGTTCGATTAACCGCCCTGGGCGCTTATTAAATTTTTGGACCTTGAGAGTGGGCGCTTATTCGAGGTGGGCGCTTATTCGAGGCTGGGCGCTTATTAAATTTTCAGTATTTTCAGCAAGTGTAGTATGTTTATTTTGCAACAAAACAATAAATGGTAATGAAAAAACTCGAAGATGTAACAAGGCAAGGTTCCTGTAAAATAGTTTGAAGAAAACTCCGTCTTCGGGGAAGTCTCTTGCTGGGCGCTTATTAACTTTTTCTGCCTTTAGGATGGGCGCTTATTCGAGGTGGGCGCTAATTCGAGGTTGGGCGCTTATTAACTTTTTCTGCCTTTAGGATGGGCGCTTATTAGAGGTGGGCGCCAATTCGAGGTTGGGCGCTTATTCGAATAAATACGGTATGATCCGCAGGTTTATGTTTTTGACAAAGAAAGCAATAAAAAGGTTATGCTTGAACGCAAGAACTCTATTAAATATCTTGGACTGTTAATCGATGAAAATCTATCTTGGAAGACCCATATTCACTCTGTTGCAAACAAAATAAGTAAAACAATTGGGCTAATTGCGAGATTAAGACATATTTTTCTCACTTGCTGTCTCCTAAATATTTATTAGTCACTAATTACACCTTATCTAACTTACGGTCTTATCTCTTGGGGCAACGCGTGTAAAACTTTCCTTGACCAAATTCTTGTCCTTCAAAAACGCGCACTGCGTTTAATATATTTTTGTCAATGCAAAAATTCTACCTTTACGGGCTCTATATTATAAATCCGTTTGTAGTAAATAAAAACACTGCTCCGGATAATATTTTGAAACTCTTCTCTCGAATTTCTAGTGCTCATACTTACAATGCACGTGCCTCAACCTCTTGACCTTTTTATACTAAAGAATCTCGACTCAATGTCAAACAAAATGCTTTTTCGCGTGTTGGGGTCAAAATTTGGAATGGGATACCTCAAATTCTTAAAGAAAGACCGAAAAAAGCTTTTAAAAGAAAAAATGCAATGCTACTCGATATCCTTCAAACCGAAGACTGCTCTGTTGATTTGGATACGATTATTATGATTATTGTGTATTCCTTTATTTTCATTTTATTTTTTAAAATTTCACTTTAATATTGTCCTTGCTTTTAAGCAGAATATGTAAAATATATGTACTTATTATATGGAGGAGAGTGTTTTACTGGGAACTAAACCAATCGTAGATTCCATACGCCACTTCATCCGGGACCGGAGTGGCGTATTTTCCGTATGTCACCTTTGTGAGTGTCGTATCGTTCAATGACGTCACGATTCCCGCCTTTTGCTTTTGTTGAATTGGTTTCTCCATATAATAAAAAGAACATTACACGTTGGCTCGAAGATATGAATTTTACGTTCTCGTGGCAAGAACAATATCTTGCCACTCGAACATAAAATTCATATCTTCTCGCCACCGTGTAATATCCTCTATTTATATAACGTCTAATTTCTCTGTATTTGTCTAGTTTGCAGTAAATTTTGTAGCCTGGCCTGCCTCGAATAGCCTCGCTAACTGCAGGCCAGTCCCAATATATTTCCAAATTTAAATAAAGTTGAAGTTGACGGTTGATGTGAGGTGGGGGGGGGGGGGGGGTGGGGTCATCACGTAGATATTGAATAAAGAAGGGGGGGCCACTTGCTATTTACATGGTCTACAGTGGGGGACCTTACAGAAATTTTGAACCTTCCAACATATTTTTCCCTCCTCCCTCCCCTTCTACATAAATAATGACCGGTCCCTAAAGTCTTTGTATTTTGGGTGGGCGCTTACGAGAGGTTCGTTTGGGCAAACCGCCGAAACCGGCCGGTTCACGGTTTGGGCAATTTTGTCGCCAAATCCATGCAAATTACGCATAACTGTTTTCGTCGCGCTTGCTCATAATTTGGTGCCTGATCATTGGACTGCTCGTCAATCACGACTAAATCTAGTCTGCTACACAGCCGTTTTTAGTGTCGTCACGCAACGCTCCTCCCCACAGGAGGAGCGTTGCGTGACGACTCTAAAAACGGCTGTGTAGCAGACTAGACTAAATCGGGAACGGCCAGTGTTTTTAATAGAAGCCCATTTCGGCGCTCATCGCAAGAAACACATTTAGATTTTGAGTGTTGAAGTTCAACGCGATTATGATGCAAAAATATTCAACAACGCTCTCTTTCGTACGCTCTTCGTTCATGAAGGCTTGCGATGAAAAGCAGATCTGCACAAGCGTAACAGCGTTGTGGTTCCATTTTCTTCTGGCTTTCACAGGTTACAAACTGAATGTAAAATGTTGCTGACGGGTTGAATTTTTATAGCTTTGGGTAAGTGTGCCTGTTTGAAGATGTTCTTGAATTTCGCATTTCGTGCCCAAAAAAAAGACACGCAAAAATATCTGCTCTTTCTGAGTGCCCGGGGATGGGGAAATTGACCACCAAGAAGGAAAAAATTTGCAAATACCCGGGGGTATGCCCTGGGGGGGGGGGGGGGGGCATGGTAAGAGGTCAAATTGAATCATGCATAAACATCAACAAAATTTCCTTCCAGAAAACTTTCACAATCACACTGATCACTTAATGGTTGAAACGACATGACTTACATCATAACGACAACTATTTCAAGCGGCTTCACAATCCCACCAAAATAAACTAACTACTGTGGATTAAAACTAGAAAACATTAATTTGTTTTGGAAGCACAATTTGTGTCTTTATGCTGGAACTAAGAATGTCTTTTCTCTTCCTTGAAATTTCCTTGCTTTTTGTAGCTATTTAACATTGATGGTTTCTGGTGGCGCTTTATATACTGTAAAATTATTTGTAACATCCACAAGAATGATGTCATTTTCTAGTTCATCTTTGCTCCTAGCTCAGATGAATACTCATAAAATTATATACCTCTCAATCAATGCCAGTAGTAGCACAATAATTTAGATTTAAGCAATGATGAATAATCCCTCAAGATTCAATATATTGGTCCCTTCATATGAAATCATTAATCAGTTGCTTGTGCATGAAGCCCAGTGTAACATCAATGAGATCAGTTGCCTTGTAAACCATTGTATGTTTGTATCAAAGCCAAACTACCATTTGTCAGAGTATACACGACGATCGGCTTCTCCTTATCAAACGACCACAATCTGAATTGTATGGCAGAGAAAATAGCTATAGCAGACAAGAAGAAGGCAAGCACTGCTTGCCATGGGCGTGACCCGGCTTTTTGCTCTTGAAGAAACTGCATCAGTTTATCCCAGTATTGTTCCTGACGTGTTGTACGCTGTCGACTGACCTGGCGAACCAAACGATTCCAAAGATAATCCACATCAACATTGCCAAGGGAGATTATGGGAAAGAGAAGAAAACCTATTAAAAGAACAGTGTGTTCATACTGAAACAAAGCCAGAGGTTCAGTTTTAACGATCCAGATATGTAACTCTAGAAGAAGACAAACAGTGCAGAGAATGAGATTAAGTGCAATCCACCCAGAGGCAAATTCACGAAAAATGTGATGTGCATCAAAGGCTTCTGCCAAACGAGCTCTGCACAAGTCTGTATCTTCAATGTTGTGACGCAAAAACTTTGTGACTAATCGATTCTCTGACTCGTAACTACAACGTAAAAGGTAGACCAGGTAACAGAAGCCACCAAAGTTGATGTAGCCTTCAACGACAGAAAATGCGTGCAGAGGAACCAAGGAGTTAAGTCCTGATTGTGTTTCATTCCTAACCAACGGCGATACCAAAACTGGGTCAAAAAATGCTGCGGCTATCTTGAAACACTGGCTACAGATGATAGCAACACTGCCAAGGAAAAGAGCATATCCTGCAAACTGCTTCTCCTTCATGTCGACAAACCGCAACCTGTGCACGACAAATTCAATAGCCAGGGCGTTCGACCAGCTTCCCATGAACACAGTCGGCCATGTTGTGTGGATGACAGAGATTAGGCAGGTAAAGGGACCGATATACAGAAGTAGAAACATGCCAATCCACGCCATTACATGAACAATATCACAGCTGTCACTCTGGTATCTAGTAATCAGCAGTATAATGCTCGTCATTGTGATTCCCGTGATGAGAAGAAGCCAAATTAAAGACAAAAAGCCACTTCCACAGTGATTAAAGAATGACGATCCAATGCCGCGATCAGTAACCTCAGTGGGTACTCCTCTGTGATTCCACATTAAGCTATCACACACTTTGCAGGTGCCCTCAGTGTAGCGGTAGGTATTGCTCTTGTTTGCCTTTTTACATTTGGCACATATCTTTGGGCGTACAAGTCGACCTGAAATTTAAGCCAAATAGTGGTAAATGTTGTTGTGTTTGGTCACAGTAATCCTGCAGTTAAGGTAGAGTCGAGTCACTCTACACCCACCTCTGTAAAACAGACATCTAGAGTTTGTCCCTGCCTTTCTTTACTCCCTTTATTTGACTCTCTATAAGATGGACATCTCTCTAAGACATACACTTAGGGCTAGTCCCAAGGAAGTCCGTCTTAGAGTTGACTCTATACTCATAACCAGAGTTTTTGAGTAGCAATATAATTAAAGCAAGGAATATTTTTTTAGTGTTTCATTTTAGAATGCACTGTTTGAAAGATTAATTGATGTCATCATTGGGCACAAGGGGAATGAAGTACACTTCAAGTGATGAATTTGATAAAGCAAATAATAATAATTTTCTAACAATTTTGTAACATTAAGGCTTATACTGCATGTAACACTCACTAAAGAAATTTCAACATGCTTTTTTCATTTAAGTTTTAGGGGATAACTTAAAGACTCCTTCTTTTATCTTTAACCCCGCCCCCCGTACTGCGGTATATATTACACTACTAGCTGCTATGTACCTGAATGGTAAAGTCCCAGAGTCTTTAAGTAGAACCACAGTAAAAATGGCCATTTGTGTGTTGCTTCACCTTCTCGTAAGTAGGGCAGCTTCACAGAGACAGAGTCCAATCCATCATCCTGCACATTTAAGGTGTGCCCATAAGAAGCAAAATGAGTCATCTACAAAATTAAATAAAAGGCAAAATTAATGGAATGGCTTGCAGCACAAACCAATCAAAACAAGCCCCTGCTGGAGTACAATTCCAACATCAAGCAAAAATAATCACCGCAGCCTTGAAACAGCAGCAACAAAGGAAAAAAAATAAATGGTGACAATGACAATACAATATTAAAAACTCCTCAATTACCCTGCGTAGTAAGCGTTCCCACTGCAGTTAATACATGAAAGCTCATCACAGCTTTTGTGGATTAAAACAACCAGAAACGCTTACGCTTACTATGCAGGCTAGTCGATGCTGGTCCTTGATTTGTGAAACATTATGGGTTGAGATTGACTGGCAATGGAAACAATATTTCACTGAGCATGACAAGACCTGGGACAACAAGAAATATCAAGGAGGCCATCATTCACATCAGATCCCAGACTGTATTTCTATGAGCAAAAAAGAGCTAAAATGCTGAGGTCGCTTGCCAACACTTGAACATTTGCTTTATACAGGGAGCCACGGACTGAAAATGGATATAGATTTTGCCCATTAAGTGGGGTATGGTATGGTTTTCAATGTAGTCACAAGAGTGTATAAAGGTATTTGTACCTGAAATGATTTTCAGTGTAACAACTACTACTACAAGAATCCTTAAAAAAATAAAAATGCCCAGTTCTCTACGACAAGGTAATGGGAAGATGCAAACAGAGTACAACCACTTTCAAATTAGCTCGGTCTGCAAACATGTGGGGATTTTAGAGGGGAGGTCTGAGAAAGGTGTGGAGAATGGTACATTGTGGTCTGAAATGGGACCACAATTTAGAGAACTGGGTGAACTATCCTCCTCCTCCCACCCCACCCTAGGAACAATTAGTTGAAAGCTTAGGTAGTTATTAACTTTTGTTTCTAGTTTAAAATTTTAATGTTATCTAAAGAAATTGAATGCCCTTTCAGTTGAACTGGATTGGATATAGACTTAGGTAGGTTTCATGAACTGTTAGCAAAGACTGTGAAATGAGCTCCAAATCACATCTGCAGATCAGGAGGTTAAAAAAAAATTTAAGTATTTCTAGTCTCCTTTGACAGCTGTTAGCCTTGAAAATAATTTACCATGTCTAAATTCATAATAATAATATTCTAAGACCTAAATGTCTACCTCAATGAATAAGATGGAGAAGATATTTCCCAGATTTTATAGCCATTCCTTATAAGAAAATATCTGACTCTCTAATTTGTTGAGCAATGACACATTGTCATAAGAGCTAGTTTGAAGGTGGGGTGATTTAGAAATGGTGCAGCAAAAATCAGCGCGATTTAAAAAGTTGCCACTTTGAAAAACTAGAAGCTAGGGACATTTTGGAAGCTTTATTTTTAAATTACTTATTTTTAAGGTACGTGACATTTTGAACGTAGGGCAAGATGGATGACCTCTCTAAACATAGAATTTTGATTGAATAATACGCATTTCACCTTAAACGGCCACTTTCTTTTGCTTCGCTCTATTTAGATTTGTCCAACATTTTTCGAGAATAAATTAAGACTTTTAAACTCTGTTCGTGTACGTCAGCGCCCAAGCCGATCCGCCGCCTTCTTACTGACCATAAAAGGTCTCGAAAACTCTAGAACTTGTTGTGCAGTTCTTAGCTATTCGTGCACGAACAATTACATTTCGACATAACCTTAATTTTTCACGGGTTTTGCAAATTTCTTAAAAATAAATGATGGAACAAAGATAGCAACTCCGTAGTCTACTTACTGAAGTAATAATGCCCTGCAAATACGGGTCATTATACTTCGGGAACTTAAGAGGTACGTGCCTTGCTGAAAGGCAGAATAAAACGACATATATTTTCTGTTTTTAGACCGTAATTTGTTGGATATTTCATTTGAATTGCGACTATCTAACCCTTTTAAGAGGAAACTAAGCGCTCGGAGGTTATTAAAAGTACATAACAGATTAATTTTAGGCTCAAATCTAACCTTTTCATTTTTGGATAGGAGACGTGCACATTCTCCAGAAGACATCGTCACCGAATAACTGCTGTCTGGGTTACTGAATCCTCTTCCATTCATCGTTATTGTCACGGTAGAAGACTAAGCACTAATTATTTGCAGAGAACAGAGCGATGGTGCGAAAGTAAAGTTGCGATTAAGCTTGCCACTTGCGAGATTTTCCCTCTGTGTAAAAGTCTTGTTCGTACGACTATCAACTCCCCCGTTACGCAAGAATTTTTAAATACACTCTTGCGTTACATAACCAAAAGGTCAATGCGTAAGACATGAAAGGTGAGCGCGTTTTCACGTACTGCGCACGCTTTGTGAAAAGCGAAAAAAGCCAAAAAAGTTGGCTTACCTATAAGGCGAGTTTCACAATTCGTAAAACGGTTACAAACAGTTAAAAAATGTTAGTTAGAAAAATGCAAACCGCTTTCATACCTTTATTTTTTTGTATTTTGTATTGCGAAAAAAATCTGTCAAGAGAACCCTGCAGTGATACATTACGTAGGTGTTAGATTCCCAAATGGGCGTAATCGAAAATGTCCCAAGGAAAACTTTTCTGTCTGTAAATATATTTTTTAAAAAAACTTACCGAACTTCTTCCTGTTTGGTTCATGAAAAGAGGCCAGTACATAGTGCAGATGAGGTAAAGGCGTCCAAAAAAGCTTACAGCTCATTTCCTGAAAAAACGGAATCAAATGCTTCGGGGGGAGGCGTGGTGTTTTAGGGAGCACGTGCCACGTGGCGTCAAATGTTGGGTAACACCGTAACCTGACTAACAGGGAGTAGGGAGCTGCAGAAAAAGTAATGATGTTAGCCTCGCTAGGGGAAAAAATCCATATATGCTTTATTTAACATATTTTTAAAATTCAGCAAAAGTTCACGCAGACCCCTCAACTTCTGTGAACTCCTGGTAAATGTTCTTAGCTCCTCTCTCTCTCTAAAACTTTACTAGTCAGGAGCCCATCAAATTTGATGGGCGCCTGACTAGCCTGTTCCAGGAGCTCGGCTCCTGCCTGTTCCAGGCTCGGAGATAGTTGGACCCGCGGAATTGAGAAAGGGCGAACACGAAAAAAAAAAAAAACGGGAGGAAACTTTTGCGTCTTCCCCATTATCTGAGAGCCTGGAACAGGCTATTTACATGACCATGCCTTTCTCATGCTTGGAGACTCTGGGGTAGCCGATTTGGAGTGACGAACTATCTCATCAAAGACCTACCGCCCTAGAAAATCTAGTCGTCTCGACTGGCTACCCATAGGTCTATCCAAAAGCAAAGCTATAAATTTAGAGCTCATTTTATTTAATTGAAAAAATAGAAAATATATATTTCAATTACATCGCAACTAACTTCACAAGGTAATAATTTTACCAGTAGTCCGTTACCGGAAGCCCATTCCGTTACCCATTTTGGGACGTACGGATATGCGGTGGAAGGAGTATCTTTGTCCAAAATTGTGCTCAGGGATTTTTGACCCCCTAAGAACGAAGAAAAATTTTGCTTTTACAAAGAGCACCTTTTTTTACTAGACTGCGAGCAGTCTAAGCAACTGCGAGCAACCTAAGCACGCGAGCGGCGAAGTCGGGAACCGCCAGAAACGAGGGTGTAAGTTTCTGTAATAATAAAGTCGTGGTTTGCAATCGCGCTGGATGAGATAAGAACTAGAAGGATTTTAAGAGAAAAGAAAAGGCGGACTGCAAGCAGTCTATTTTTTCACAGGGTTCACATTGCTCCTCGCGGGCCCTCGTTGCCTGCGTGGAGAACACGCGAAACATTCATACCCATAACACTTTGCGAGAAGTAGTTTACGCCGCTTCGGCTTGGAGCGAGCAACCTTGAATTTTATCAACAGTTGAACCTCGAAAATACTGGGCAGCTCTGTCATCGAAAAGAGCCCTTAATCATGATCAAAGTCATCACTGCCATCGTCTGCGCTTTTGCAGCGATGCTGATGATTATTCTAAGCGTAGCCACGACGTACTGGCTTCAATGGGTGATAGTTTCTGAGGGTCATAACATCACACATTATCGAGGACTTTTCAAGCATTGCTTTGAATCTCGAGATAATGTCACAAATGAACTCATCAAAGAAGATTCTGGCTGTACGGGAGAATACACAGATTTCAAAGCAGGTACAGATTTTGTTAAAAAACATGTACGTGTTTGCAATCGTTGAAAATAAGCGTGGGAAATTGAGCTATGTGGCTGACAGTACATTTGAGCTTATGTCGGATAAACTGAAAGACGCTGTCTTGTAAGGTGCTCATAAAAATTCTGTTTCTCGTGATTTACTCTATTTTTTATAGTTCAAACAATTAACTTGATTATCTAGAGTATTTTACAGACATTGTACGCAAAGTTAATGAACCATTGCACAGCAACCTGAATATTCTTTTCTTCAGACTGCAGAACAGAAATGGTAAACATGCATAATTATGAGGTATTTTGGTCTAAATTCCTCACGAATTAATTGGCGCACCCATCTCACGAAACAACAAGCGAAAGTTGAAAAACAACGCAAGAAAAATTGTAAACTTAATTAGGCATGATCAAAGTTATAACAAGTTTTGTAAGCTGCTTAGCGGCGATCTTGCTTGGGGTTTTGGCGTTGGCGACCGATTTTTGGCGTGTTTCGTGGAGGGAAGCCAAAGAAATCTCGGGGGTCCAATTTAATCATGAAGGATTATTTCACACTTGCCATGAAACTAGCATCAACAACACTGTAGTCGCTGCTGACAGCTGCACAGATTTACATGGTGAAGGGAGACCAGGTATACATTCACTGAAAAAAATGTACAAAAATGTTATTCTTTACTAGGAAACATTTCATGTTCTATGTAAGCTTATGTGTTAATGATTCGACTTACAACTGATGTTGTATCTGTTTATAACCCTCGAGGTACTAAAATTGGTTATGGGATAGGTTACAGAACACAAGCTCCTTGATAAGTTACATATTAAGTACCATTGTGCGAGATTAATAACACCGTGCTTCATATGTGAAAATATTGTCATAAAGTGTATTCCAAATTCGAAGAGTTTTGGTTTAAAGTATTCTTTCTAGAATACCACACATCATGTACTTTTGCTTAAAAACAGTATTTTGGTGCATAGGTTTATGTAACGTACAAGCATTGCGAACACAGAAACCCGTCAACAATATTTTCTTTGAAAAAAAGTCAGTAAGACAGAGATACGAAATCACAAATGTGCAATGTCAGAAGGCCCCCTTGTGTTGTATGTATATCAATTTTTAATTTGTGGCATAGAAAGTGCTTCATTTATATCATTACATTCAGAGGCCTAATTACCAAAACTATGTCAATAAATTAGGAGCAAAATCATTCTTTCATGTTGCGAGCTGACTTTTCTTTTTTGTCCAAAAAAAAATTAAGTCAGTTTCTTATACGTAAAAGCAACTTTTCATCATTTAAGACAACAATATTGGACTTAATTGCAGTGAAGCAATAATAATATTGAATAAAAAATATTATTATTGTTTAAAGATGTCTTTTAACTTACAAAAGGGATGACTTCACTTTCAAGCATGCTGTTGGTTCTTATCTAGATGTTTTGAAGTTGCACAGTTTGCATCTGTGTTTCACTGAAAACATGACAAAATAATATTTCATAAGTTCATAGGTGGATTTGAATTTTTGCAAATGAAAGCATCTATCTTAGGAAAGTCTGTGATCAGTATCAGTTACTGTTAAATACTAATCTGTTTCATGTTCCAAAGTCAGAAGCAGCGAGCCAAGAAAGTTGTATCTGATAGCCTGGGACTAGTGGATTTTGCTATTGGGCCAGTGAATTCTATTTTTTACTTGCCCAATGGGCAAGCTATTTTTTTGGGGGAAATTCAAATTACAGAATAATAAATCAATCCTGCTCGTCAAAATATTTTTTTCAGACTTGTTAAAATGACTTTTGAGGTAGTGCATGGTAACAACAGCTTGCCCGAATGGTAAGCTGTAAAACTGACTTTCTTTGCACCCTGCAAAATTAAAAAAGAAATTTAAAAAAATTTTATTAAATGTACAAACCTTAAAAATTAGTAACACCATGTTGAAGAACTGGTGGAGAGGATTTAAATTCAATCGTTACATCACAGGATTTTGTCCAGACTAAAGGCTAGTTTTCACTCGCAACGGAGTCAGAGTCATAGAAGTGTAGGACTTGATGATCTTGTGACAACAGTGTTCTGGTTCCACGTAGACTCTGTTGCAAGGAGAAGCGAAAGAACTAAACCAATCACAAAGCGTGGGAATGAGCATTGTGATTAGTTTATCCTTCCGCTTCTGCTTCCAACTCTGACGATCTGTTTTTCACTAGATCGTAAATGTTGGAATCATAGGCGGAAATATCAAAAGAAATTGGAAACATTCTGATTCTTCCGACTTCGATTCTGTTGCATTTATGACTCTGCTTACGACTTTGATTTTTGATTTTCACAAGGTCATGAGCACTCTTGCGACTTCCCCTACGATTCTGACTCGGACTCTGTTGCTAGTAAAAACCAGCCTTAAAAAAACTTGCAGCAATGCCATTTTATTTTCAGACTGGAATGGTGTAGTAATTGCATTTATGGTTTTGGGTCTCCTCTTCCACCTTGTTGCCTTCATCTTTGCGATTATAGCTGCATGTAGAAAAGGGCATCCATTCCCGTCATTCTGGGTGGCTGGACTCTTCTTTATTGCAGGTGAGTTTTCAGTGGGTTGGAAATGTTTGTGGAATTCACACCAGGGTCAAGAAATCCATCCAATATTAGTTAGCCTGTGAAAATGGCCATGTCCTCTTGCTCCTTGCCAATATAGACATCTTGAAATGGAGACGTCTGCACCTCAGCGACAGAAATTCCATACTGATGACATGAGATCTGTCCAGAATTTTGATCAGGAGCTCTGATTGTTCCACGTAGTAGTTATATTGATTTAGCTATTGTCTACAAATGACAAACAAAAGGTAAAAGGCCACAAAGGTCAAATGTAAACACCATGAATCTACCACAAAACATTCAATATTCATAGAATACTTTCTTCTTTAGAAGACACATTTGAGTTTTTCTGAAGTTCGATCACAGAAGAACACAAAATTTTACCATGATAATTAACCAGCGGAAACCTAAAATTCCACAAATTCATATTTGGAACCCCATGACTACCGGATCAATTATGTAAACTTTGATTTACCGGCATGTCATCAGTATTGAATTTCTGTCGTTGAAGCACAGACGTCTTTCCTGTGAAAAATCCCTAGTCGCAAGGAAGCAAGGAGAGACTGCCGTATTTGCTTGCTAAACACCAGTTTTCTGTCTGTGATTTATGCCATACACAGCCAGGGGACTCATCATAGGTGGGAAATCATTTTGGATGGATTCAGCCTGCAAAGAAAGTGGTGTCTAGCCTGGGTCTAGTGGATTCTGTTCTTAACTTGCCCAATGAGCAAGTAAAGTGTTTTGGAGAATTAATATTACAGAAGAACTGTAATCAATCCTAATTATCCAAAAAAAAAATTCAGGCCAATTAAAATAACTCTTGACTTGGGCTAGTACATGTTAGTCACAGCTTTCCCAAGTGGCAAGCTGTAAAACTAACTTTCTTTGCACCCTGTGGATCGCTGCTTATGTTTAGTGTTGTGATGTGAAAGGATAAGACAATTTTTTGATGGGAAGCTTGATTAAATTTGTGCCTAAGGTTTTTTTAATTTAAATTTTAGACAAGAACACTGGTCAAAATTCATTCAAATTCACACTACTAAGGATGGAAACATCTTATTTGTCTCAGAGATTGGTTTCTTAACGTTAAGTGTGTCTTTGGCTTTAAAAGAAATTAGCCTCAGTGGGCATCATTGCCTTAAATAGTATTAATAATGATAACAAAAAAATTGCCCAGAAAATACAGCGGTGAAAAGCTTTTGGGAAACAATTTGTTCCCCTCTATATAATTATATTTCTTACTGTTCTAAAATAATTTTATGTCAATGTTATTTTTTGTTTTCAGCAATCCTTGTCATCATTGCCTTATTGGTTTACACATTCCATAATTGGAAATCTGACGTATTCTTTAGCTGGTCTTATGGTGGAGGATGGTCGACAGTGGCTTTATCCATTATAGCAGTGGTTTTAATAATGGCTGATCGCTGAGAATGGTTAAGAGCTCATCTGACAACAGAAATTCTCTTCATGTAAACATTGCACTTTTTTGGTCATAGTCTTTTTATTATTTATGTTTCAAGAGCTGCAGGACATAACTAGCTTTTTGGGGGGTCACTTATAACATGCCATTTGTATTATTTTTTAGTGGAGACAGAGGTCGTTACTGGTTTATGAAAATTGCATCAAAGGCAAGGTTTTGTAGTCTGTCTTCCGGTTTATTGCCGGCACAAAATTTTAGGCATAAAATGTAATTCTTGGTAAAAGGAAACGTTATAAGTGAAATTGACCTCATCAAGGCTGTGCTCTAACAAAAATTGAAGGGAGCCCAATGCTATTAAATCCAGGGTGCCCAGCATATGATTTGTATGAAAAGACTAAGATTCTTTGTCACCCACGAGCAAAAATTAGGTGCCACTGACCACGGGGCACTGCTAGAGTAAAGCCTTGTCCACCCAACAAAGCAGTTATACCTTCAACCCTGTTGTCAATAGCACAGAAAGATACATGAAGAGTAGGAAGAGACGCATCTAGCTTTGAGGCGTACATCTCAATAGAAATGTTTATTGAAAGAAATGTCAGTGGGCTCATCTAACGTAACTTAAAAAAAAAACCTATCACTTTGACAGTCCAATGTTTAATCACCTCCTGCATTGTACAGCTAAACAAAAGCCTGAATGGTCTCAAATTACATTGGCCAAATATCCTCTACTTTTCAACTGGTAGTATTTTAGAAAGAAAATGGGACTGATCAATTTCTCTTTCTCTTGTTTGCTTGTGTAAATATGCTTTCCACAAGACTTCTGACCAGTTGACACCAACAGGTTACAAATTTTTAGCTCTGTTTTTAGTAGATAAAATTAATGGTAGGGTCACATCCCAAATGTTTTTTTGTCCTCTTGAAGATTTTTTCATAGGTTATTTAGTGTTCGTTGGAATTAGGATTTGTCATTGCTTCCCAGAAACAGTTATTTTGTAAAGTGCAAGAAGAATCACTGATAACATTTTAGTTTTGCATATTGTCTTATTGTGAGCCACAATGTTCAAGATTAATGTACATACAAGTTGTAATATTGCCAGGCTCTAAAGTGTTTTTACCCTAACAATTTTTGGTTGTATTTATCGTTATCATTGTAGAGTTACATGTAGAAGATTGATGAACTGTTGGAACTATTTCTGTGACTAGGATTTCCTTTATACTGTTTTGGACAGAAGAAATTAATGTGACTGATGTAAATGTAGTTCAGATCTAGGAAAACCCCGAACATGAGAAATTCCAAGTATATAAAATTAATTGAAATTCTCACTGGTATTAATAACAGATGACACTCTTTGTCCCTAGTTATTAATACAAACTGTATGAAAACTAGCCTGTGAGAGAGCTCACTGGTGTGAGTTCAGGGAAAATTGTGGCGGCAGAGCCCCAAATTCCTCGCCTTATTCTTCTTGCTGTCCTCACCAGCTTGGCTAGTAGCTCCACTGCCAAAATTTTCCCCAAGCTTGCACAAATGAGCCTACTTGCAGGCAATATGGCAACAGGACCCCAATTTTTTAATGATTAATAACCATTTTTCCAGTCCCTTGTCTCCTGTATTGGGGTTCCACCATTTTTTTATTAGAGGATGACATTTTATTTAAGTTTCTCTGGACTTAACGAGTTGTAAAATTTCTAATGATGGCCAACAGTTATATTGTTAGTAACAACAGTTTAATATTAAACAGCATTTTAGTTACTGGAAGTCTGTATTGTGGCCTTTATGTTGGGTTACTCTGCCATTCCCAAAGTGACTGAGTAAGTTAATCTGGGTTAATTACCACAACATCGTGGAGCCTCTGTTAAATGTTTTAAGTCCCAAAAATGACCAAAATCAATTTTCTCCTATCAAGGCAAATGTTGTGAGAAATGATCACCTGATGTGAAAGCTTTGATCTCTCAAATTCTCTTAAGGAAATGTACAGAGATCAGTTTGGAGAATTTGTATGTGGATACTGGGGCTAAATGGGTTAACCGAAAGCCATCAGTGCCAATACAGGCAAACCTCTTTAATACAGACACCAAAGGGACAGAACTAAGTGTCGGCTTTACAGAGGTGTCCGTATAACAGAGGTAGGGGATGTATGATTTTTGGCATTTCTGGGACCAAATGAACTGTCCGTAATACAGAGGTGTCCGTAAGGAGAAGTTAGACTGTATAATCTTGACCAGTCTTTAAAACCAACAACAACAAAAAGGGTAGTCTCCAATATTGAAAGGATGCTTGGGAAAAAACTTTTTTAAGTTACTGTCAATCTCATGTTAAACTCTCCCTTTATTTTAAAGTAAACACAAGGCAGTTTGCGAGGATAATCTAGAGTTTTATCAAAAATATGTACAATGTTATATTAGGGGAAAAAGATGATTGACATATGCTGTGTTGGGAGTGGCGTGAAATATCGAAATATCACTCACTGTTCCATTGGTCAACTGTCATGACGTCACCGATAGAATTTTCGACCGATGAATTTTCCGCCAAACAGGTATGAAAGTCCTTTAAAATGGCATAACCAACCAGGAAAAAAAGTAAAGGACTTAGAAAGTCTACTATGTAAGACACGTAAGTTGTGTAAGGTTTTTATCTTTTTCTTCTAAAATGGCTATCTAAATTGATTCATATCGTGATCAATCAAGTCCGCTTGAAATTTTCATTTTTATTACCTTAAAATGTCTATACTTTACAAAATAACTTGTACAACCTTAAAACCTGATGGACTGACTGCGTTATAAATAATCACTCTAATATTCATTACTAATTTGATACAAAAATAAACACAAATAGTACGAGTTTACAAAACCATGCATAAAATCAAGCGCTTCAAAGCACAGTTCGGTTTCTGGAATAAACATCCACATTTTGTTAGGGGTATTATGTCCCCTTCACGGTATGTATGTTGCAATTTTATGGGCTTCGTAAGAGAAAGCCGTTTAAAAGGCGTTTTATACAAGTAATATTAATAAATCAATATTAATAATTATTGTTTTTTGCTAATATTACAGTATATATGATAACTAATCTAATAAGTTGATTTTTTTCCAAATGAGACAGTACATCATTCGTAAGTTGTGAAAAAAAGGTCCACTAGCCTAGCCACTAGAAAAGAGATCGGATACTGGGTTTGTCTGGGTGGAAATTAAGACCCACTGCAAAACATTCATAAACTGAACAGCTGGCCATTATAAGGAGTTTTAAGGATGACATTCCAAGTACAAGGATCCATCAGTGATAAAATTGTTGAGACACTGCCTTTAAAGAGGGTGTATTTCAGAAAACAAAGCAATCTGGACCCCTCCCTCACCCCAACCAAAGTTAACTAAGGTTTGCTCACTGGTAATTTACTACAGCAAGATACTGTTGTCAAAACGTGAGAAATTTTCTTGCGGACAAAATTTCTCAAAACAACCAATTGTGTCACAGTAGTTGAAGCCTTTTGTTACAGTAAATCAGCGAGTATGTGGTTTAATTGGTTATCAAACAGTCAAGACTTGTGCCAATGAGGAGAACATAATTGTTTCTCTTAAAAACACACTGACATTCTTGTTCTCATATTCTCATATAGTTTCTTATAATTTGAAAATTTGCTTCAACCGATCAGAAGCACTACCCAGATCTGTGTAGTGACATGTCATCAGTCTGGAATTTCTGTTCTCGTTTCTCAGACGTCATTTCGTGGGGAAAATAGCGGTGGCGTCGCGAAATGTTGTTTGTTTCTCAGGCTACCTCGTACTTTGACACAGAATGCCTGGAACATGCTACCATAAATCTTATTGTTTACGGACCCTTTCTGCAGAGCACCTTTCTAAATTTTATTGTTGATATTTATTCATTTTTTATCATTTATAAGACTAAATTTTGAACTCAATTAAGTTTTCTGCACATGTTAAAACAATATGCATCTCCAATTAGGTGATCTTCAACTGTAGCTAGTGGAACATGCTTTTGTAGCCTGCCCTGCGTCTACAGTTTAAATATACTTCAATCATAAAATATTGTTACTCTAAAAACAAAGATATCAAATGCAAAACTGCACCAGGTTTTGAAAACATCTTTCAGACTCTGCATTAAATTACTTTTAACAATTGTAGTTATATAGCGTATTAGTATTCACCAAATCAGTGGATAGCAATTTTTGCGCGTTCCGACTGGCTCCCGTAACTCGGAATATCCATGGATATTCACTGTTTTGGGACGGGATTCAAAATGGCTTCTCGTTTCGCGACAGTTTCAAAAGATGAAACAACAAATACCAAAAAGAGACAAAATTTGGTTTGTTGGTGTTTACTGGTCGGAAGAAAAAATTTCCCACAAAATCATAAAAAAAATGATCCCCAAAACACTTTCAATTGAAATGATAAACAAACCCAAACAAAATGACGTCTTTTATTTACAAAAAGTTCGTTTTTGATTTTATCCAACTGATTTGGTAAATATTGAAACAACTATCCCCCTTAGGGTCGGTTCATAGCGTTAGATGTATATCCTCAACGCTTCGCGTCTCGGTATATAGGCACTACTATTCACCTCCCCTTCAGGGGATAGTTGTATAATGTTTTTTGCCAACAGTTTGAACTCCCAGCTCTAACAGTAAGTGGCAAATGCCACAAAATCTTTTCTGTCAGAGGGTACTGGATCTAGTAATGTCTACCTTTGTGTATTAATACTATGACTAGTGTCGCTTAGCAACAACTTTTGAATCTGCTTCATGAATCATCCCACTGGGATGGGTCACAGTAAACACCTACTACCTAACTCTAACTAGGTTAATTACAGAGTAAACTCTTATAAATGAGGATCAGAGACTTCTACAGTGGGGTGGGGCTCGTTATTATATGGCTGAAGCATAACATCATGATCCTGTGTTGACATAAAGCTTCCGCTACCCATCTCCTCCACAGCATCAACATTTGTTTTATCCATAAACCTCTCACCTTCGATTGCCTGGCGAACCTGCAATGAAAACAAGTGAGAATTTACACTTCAAAAAGAAGAAGGAGTGTTTTATCTGAAATGCACACAGTGAAAAGTGCATTGAAATTAGATGATTATTTTTCATCCAAATTAAGGTGTCCAAAAAAAGACAAAAAGGTATATTAATAACTTCATGAGGGTCTCTAATGTTCAATAACTCTTGAAAAAAATTCAAAGTGAAAGTTTAAAAATTCTGTGTTAATTAGTAATATATTTTTAAACAAATATTTACAAGGACTCTTCATGTAGATTGAGGTAGCATAGAGCAGCCAATAGGTTAATGTTGCAATCCTGATAGAGCGATTTTTGTATGACCTTTGAATGAAAACGCTCAAACAAAACAGAAACAACAAACAAACAGAAATAGAGCGACTTGATTGGTATATCGAACAGATACAAACATGCATGGCTTTTGGTTGGTTAAGTGAATACTCAGCTGAAGAAAATTCATGCCCGAAGAACTTGCTAGAATTCAATCAATACTTCGCTTTAACATCATACTGCAACACGATTGGCCAATCAAACAATGCCTTCTCCATATTAGGGTTTTCCTTGGTGGGAAAACGAAGAGGCCATGTTTTGATCTTTTCATCCATTGGCTGATAAAACAAATAACAAACACTTAGCAAAACCATTTTTCAAGGTCATAAGAAAATCGCTCTACTTTCAGCATGATCTCTACTTACCTCTTTGAGAGCTACAACACCCACCAGTCGACCAAGAGTAGTCACATAAGCATGCGAAAGGTTAAGAAGTGCAAAAAGCTTGTGAACCTGCAAGACATCATCAAATAAAATTAAAACCAAAGTCTAACATTCGCTTGTAGATGTTAACAGTACAATATCAAGGAGCTTTAACAAAAACTTTAGTGACAGCAACAAGAAAGGCCAAAGAGTTATAAATGTTGGTTCAGATAACAACAAAACAACAAGTCTGCAAAATTAATGCATCACACATTTTTGTACATCTCTTTGCCATCACTGCATGACCAGGACATGAGACTTCATAATTTCACATTATATGAAGGACATGACCATGAGAAAACGATTATTTTAATTTTTCTTTTTCTGAACTAACAGTCTTTTAGAGTTCAACTTCAGAAAAAATTGCCAACAGTTGAAGAATTGAACAAGATGGAATTAGAGCAAAAAAGTTTAAGGTAGTGTAAATTCACTATTAATTTTGTGTGATGCCTTTGCTGCTACCGCCATTGTAGATGCAAAAAGCTCTTATATATTGGTGGAGGATGGAGAGAGAGAATGGCGACCTGCAATTCTGCAACTGGCTGATATATTTCAACATGACAAAACTTCTAATTGGCAGCTGATATTAGCAGAAATCTCTAGTAAGTGGGCGATCTGATTGGTAACTCAGTTTAAAACAACCCCAACATACAAATGTATTGAGAATAATGGTATAAAAAGGATATACCTTAAGCAGAGATGTTCTCTCCACCAGCTGGAATGGTGCTGGATCTATTTGACAATTACTATAGTCTATTGTCCTCTGTAATAGTTCTCTTTCCCATTGAATTTGCTGTGATAAAAACAAAGTACACAGGTAAATTATAGAATGGTCATCAAGGCAATGATAAAACATTGTCGTTGACACCCAGAAATTTAACAACAACATATTTCTGGATATGTAGTCCTTCATTGGAGGGTATTAACCCCTTAAGCCTCAAGAGTGATCAGCATCAAATTTCTCCTTGTAATATCAATGCTTTGTAAAACAGAGAGGTCATGAGAATTACAGACATGATCACACAGGATGAATTTGCTTGATATTTTATCAACTTCTTCCCACTACTTCTGAAGGAAATGAATAGGGGCAACAAATGAGAATTTAAATATTGATCTTGGGATTTAAAGGGTTAGATGTTTGACAGTTTTAGGTGTTTCTTCTGATATACAGATGGCAAGGAGTGGGTTGAGAAAACAGAACACAGCAGATAATATTTTTATGCCAATGTCAGGGTAATCTAATAAACTGAAACATTAAGAATCAAATGCCAGCTATAGCTTTTCAAATTATTGAGAATTCTCAGCCATGTCCAACAATGCTGCACTGTTACAGAACATTAAGAGCAGTTGATGGATCGCACACTCAAAACAAACCGTCAGCATTGCTAACAGTCCGTATTTACTTCCTTGTTATGAATAATAGATAAATTTCAGAAGAACAAGGTGATAATGAGCTTACCTGTTCTCCATTAGGACCATCTTTATCACTTGCTTCAGCTATTCTCTACAAGAAAAAAAAAACAAAATTCTTTCATTTAAAGAGTAGTTATGGTAACTGAGCTGTGAAGAATGACCAGGAAGTTTGAAAACACGAGAGAAATATAAGAGTTGCGTTGCTCTGCATGCTTTGCACTCAGACTGAATTATGTTACAATTCTTTAGGCTCATTTTAGCAATAGATAAAAGGTAAAATTAATATTGTAACAGCATAGTCCAAAATGCTGGAAGTGATAACTTTGCTTTGTACTTGAATTAGTAAACTATACAAATGGCATTCTCATTGTTAACCATTATGATAGCTAGTGTAATTTAGCACAAGATAGCAACCTAGAGCAACTTTTATTTGGAACAAAGTGTCACAAATAATTCAAAACAAAAAAGGAAGAACAAACCAACCTCAGCATCATTAAGAGCTGACCCACTACCAAACAGCTTATGAAGTCTAGCAGGAACTAGAAAATGAACAAAAAAACTGCAAGTCATCAAAAAGAAAATGCATTTCTGACGGCATCAAGCATTGCTCGGGGAATTTCAATTTTGCAGTTTGCAAGGTTTGAACAAAGAACACAAGCATTTAAGGCTACCTGTTATTTTATCTAACAGAGACTTTCCAGTGGAAAGTCTTGGGCTTGTGACCTGCAGAGTAAAACAAAAACATTAAAAAGTGACCGAATTGAGATTCCACTCTGAGTGTTGGGACATTATAACAATATTGTAGAGAAATAATTATTCTTCAACACCAACATATTCTTGAAAGTTACGCAAAGCTTTCAGCACTCATCCGGATCCCTTCATCAATGACATTCTCTGAGGTTCGCTGCGAATAACAGCAAACATCACTGATGAAGAAATATTTCTTTGAAACATGAAAAACTAACTAAATTACTTGTAAACTTGCCAATTGTAAACAAGTTATTAAAATACTTATTCTCCAAGATCTTGACTATCAAAGTAAAAAATAAACATAAAAAAATATAAAATTAATCATTGGATTCCACAAGTGATTGTTTTATATTTTGTGACTGACTGAACAAAAAAGTAAGCAAATGGGTGATCTGATCTGTCCGGCAGTTATTGTTTTGTAACAAGACATACTTTTTGTGATACTTGAGCTGACACTTCAACTGTTGTAGGAGAGACATGGCCATCACTGCTGTGGTCCCTGAAAGAAATGTCGCTCACAAATGTCACACTATACCTTCAAATAATGTAAATATCAGTTTCTGAGGATTAGCATTAAAAGGAGGGCAGAGTAAAATGCAGACTGTAGACTGACTGTGCACTTTTGGTTTTAGGTTTAGAATACAATGGCACTATTGTTGTCACAAACTCATTTGCATGGTGAAAACGATAATCTGCAGTCTGCGTTTTACAATGACCAGTAAAAGGGTGTCCACTTCAATCCATTTAAAATCATTTGAAGCTCAACCTCTTAAGTTTTCAAAATGTATCTTCAGTAATCAGTACCACTAAATCAACGGTCAAGAGCAAAAGGACAAAGATTACTGAACAGTCTAGCAGTGCAAGAAACCACTAGATTAGATTGCCTGTGTATGCATGGCTACTTAAACCCTTTAGGCCGTAAGAGTGATCAGTATCAAAATTCTCCTTGTGATATCAATGCTTTATAAAACCGATTGGTGATGAGATTTGAGGACATGATCACACGAGATCAATGAGTTGATACTTTAACAACTTCTCACTACAACCTTTATGGCAAATGTATAGGGGCAACAAATGAGAATTCAAATTTTGATCTTACGGTTTAAAGGGTTAAATTTGGGTTCCATGCGTATGTAAGCCTTTGCCACAGGTATTACATCTCCATGAGTTTGCCATGTTTTCACAGGCATGGGACTCTAATGTGAACCTTCTCGTACATTATTCTTATTGTGTGTCCAAGCTGGGGTTTAATCAAAGCCTTGTTGTTTGCTCTGACATTTGTACTGTACCCTGTAGCACAAATTTCAATTTATAAGCCCATGTTAGGATTTAAAAAATTATTGAAGCTTGGCTTCTTCACTGATTGTTGCTGTAAACCCTGTGGTGAAAGTTTTGTATGTCCAAGTTGGGATTTATCAAGCAAAGCCTGGTTTTTGTGCTGACATTTTCCATTGTCTTTAACATCCCCCCACCCAAGACTGACTGCACCTGAGTCTCCACAGATGGGTTTACTTACTCAGGAAGTGAGTCCGGTGTCTCTGGACGAGAGTACACAGCACTCTCACTCTCCGCTTGACTGCTGGTTTGAAATGCTTTTTGCATGTGTTGATTGAGCAGTGACTGAAGTTGAGGTCGTTGAATAGAGCCAAGGAGAATCATGGAATCTAATATTTCAACAATAATATTATTATAATTATTATAAGCACAGAAAATGGCACCACTTGCTATTCTACAGAGTAAAATATGTACTCTATATGTATAGAGTACATATTTAAGGAAATAATGCTGTGAAGGGTATGGTGTTCAAGCAGTTAAGTATGGGATGGGGTACACAAATCAAATAGTTTAAGTCTAGAATAAGGGTATCAATTTCCAGGAAACTGATCAATTTGTTGATGATTTTATTCAAGACTATGGAAAGCATGCATTGCCACTCAAAAAAAAAAAAATAGAAGTCAACAAATTTAAATTTACCTACAACCCAGTTCAATAGCAAAGAAAATTATAGTGACTCTGTGATCAATAGCAAGGGATTTGGGGAGTTCTCTAGTAGCAAAATTTAGGGCTCTGGGGCCCCAGTGGCATATTCCCAACCAAAGATTCATAGAATACCCTTGGCTTGGGTGGGGGAGGCGGGGAGGGGAATTGGGGTACATTGGGAAAGAGAGTATGTGCCCAAATAAGAGTTTTTCAACAAGTTTCCAAGTAAAAAGAAACTAGCATATTTAATTAGTTACCTTCAGAATCTACCAGTGGATATGAACGTAGATCTGAATTTTCCAGGAGCCCTTTAAGGTCAGCGTACTTGGAGGTGTACGAGATGTAGAAAAGTTTGGTCTTCATTATATCAGCAACAAGTAAATTATAAACCCTGAAAGTCATACGACAAACCAATCAGAAATTTTTACTCCAAAGAGGTAACAAAAAAAAAATCTCAGTTTGTAGAACAGGGAGAAAAAAAAATAGCAAAAGGGTACCATTAAAAAGTGCAGGGACTAATAAAGTAAGTCCATTTATGGTCATACCAAGGGATTTTGTTCAAACGTTTAAACGTTTCTGCTACATCATTCAAAGGTGTTTTCAATGATGTTAGGGATAGAGGTGAAATTGTATATGGGGCTGTGCTCTAGCAGAGCCTGATGGCCTCTGGCACCCAACTTTTGCTCTTGGGCAACAAGAGTCTTAGCCTTTCCATATAAATCCTATGCTGGGCAACCTAGAATTTACAGCTTCAGAGCACTGGGCTCCCTTCAGTTTTCCTTAGAGAACAGCAGATATAAGTGGAGTCCAAAGAAACTCTGTGTTTGTTGCTTACTGAGTTTTTGTAACATCAGGAAGATATGGCAGCCTCTTGATTTGAATAATGCTATCGTAAAATGATGGCTGCAGCCACTGTGCAATGGCATTAGCAATCAAAACAGCAATCTACAATAGAAAAAGAAATTAATCAGATTAATTCATGTACGCAATCATTTTGCATTCTTCAATACAGCTGAGGATGCAGTTGTGAGACTGGCCATAATATAATGCACAGTTCCAATCCAAATGAACAAAATAGAAGATTATGATATTAATTTAAACTGTGAAGGGATGGATGGAATAAGGCCCATGCCAAGTGTCTCCTGATCTACTATCAAATTCTCTCCATGATTGACAAGCATGTACCAGACACACTAGAAGTTGATAAATCTAGTATTTTATCAGAAGTGAAAAGATACTTGCACCTTTATTCTGACTAGTCACCCAAGCACTGTACAAGTTAAGGATTGCATAGAACATACCATAACAGGTAGAATGTGAGTGATTTGTCCAGTAAGCTCAAACACAATCACAGATGTAGAAATGGTGTGTGTAACAGCTGCTGACATGGCTGCAGCTCCTGTGTACCACAAAACAAAAACAGTAGGCACATATAACTATGATCAGCTGTTTCCTTGGAAATTGAAAAAAGTGACTAAAAGTTTAGGGGTGGAATGAGGCCCTACCAGGGTAAATTCCGACAAGCGACATGGCCCAAAAAGTAGCGACAGCGCGTTAAATGAAATCACGACAAGAGACAACCTGCCTCGGCCAAATTGCGACAGTGATGGCAAAGTCGACAAGCATTTATAAACACCCACACGAGACGTTTTAAAATTCAGATGGGTGACATGGGACCCCCGCCCCTAGCAGGGCCTATGGAATCCTCAGGGATCCAGGATTATTTAGATCCATGTGCATCAAAGGAACCAATAAATAGTTGCCCTGAGAGAATTCATCACTTTCTTTGATGCATGTGATCTGAGTGATCTCTGTATCACTGATCATGAGATGGGTCATCCCAAAGGAATGCACCCAAGGTATATGCAAAGAACTCTTAGTGACAACATAGAACTACACATACATGCATTGTAACTTAGAAATTGCATGCATTAAATCATCTTTGCTAGAGTAGATGAGTCCAAACCTCTTCTTGGAAGACACCCCCTGTGGTTTGATTGTCATAAGCAATCACCTTCCATAAGCAACCATTAATTCTTCCCATTTTGGGTGATCGCTTATGGGAGGTTTGGCTGTATTTCCAACAACAATTAATTCTCTAAACTTGTGGAGTAGGCTTGAAAGAAACAGTACAGCTACATCAGAAAACTTAGTTCCATCATATGTCCTTACCAACAACAGCATATCCCCCAGGAACAATGGGTGTGATAGCATCTCCAGAGTTAACACCATCAGGAAACCATGTTGCCATGGCTTCACCCACAAGACGACCAAATGCCGCTCCTACAAAGACAGCAATAACTCAAATGATTGATGCTTGCACTCACAGTCAAGCCAGGCCAAGGCCTACCTGTAAGATTCCATTAGTTTGTTATTTGAGAGTTGAATCTGTTAGTAGTTGTAGATCTCAGATTCATCTCTGCATTCCTGCACGGGTAAAACCTATTGAAGTAATAAATCATGAAATAATCTCTTACCAATTAAAAAGACGGGGAAGAAGACACCAGCAGGAATGGGTAAAGCAACAGATACTGCGGTCATTATAAACTGTAACAAAAAAGCCAAGAGAAGAGAAAATTTATTTGGTGATAAGTTACAGACAGCATCACTACAGAATCACAACGTAACCCAAACTACTGCACTTTTCAATAACATGCAACCTTTAAAGTAAAAACTTTAACCAATATTAACAGTTACGTTTTTTGTCTCTGTCAATCACAATTGCAAAGAAATGAAACAAACAAAATAAATTGAAATCTAAAAGTAATTGAAGCCTATGGACCTTTTGAAAACACTAAAGAAAAGCCTTTGTTTTCTAAGAAGCCTGCTTTAACCCTTTAAGCCCTAAGAGTGATCAGCGTCAAATTTCTCCATGTAATATCACTGCTTTATAAAACACAGTGGTCATGAGAATTAAGGACATGATCAGAGAAGATGAATCTAATTGATACTTCAAGTTCTCCCCACTACTTCTATTGAAAACGTATAGGGATAACAAATGAGAATTTGAATTTTGATGTTAGGGTTTAAAGGGTTAATAGAGGATTTACAGAGGAGCAAAAAACCTTTAGAGAATTTTATCCATTTGTTTTGTTTTTCATAATTATGATTGATAAAAGACAAGAACATAACATAATGTTGGATAAATTTTTTACTTTAAAGATCACATATTATCGAACAGCCCAGAAAGACTACAGAAACCAAGAACGGCCCCAGTTCTTCAATCCACTGGATTTATCTCTATCTATTAAATAGTGCAATAATCCCTAATACTTATCCACTGTATAGTAATTTATCCAGCAGACAGCGCTATCCATTGTTGAACAACCAGGGCCATAAATGTTTCCAATAAGTACCTTAAGGACAATAAATATAACCAAGGTGACATAGATATTAGTATTGGCTCCATCCCAATGTTCTAGAACATTTAAACTTGCTTGATCTTCAGAGTTTTGTGCTTCAGACCATGTGATGTTCATAAACAGCTCATCTATTGCTTGCTGTGACGTTAACTGATGACAAAAGACATTTTACACTATTTAGTATAAAAATCAATAGTAAGACAGGTGGATGTTATCATTTTAAAAAAGGTACAGTGAGGAGTCCTTATTTTGCGTCAGCAGCTTGAAATAGTCATCTCACTAACAAGCTTGAGGCTGACTGTGCACCCTCTATCAGTGCTGCATTTTATGGATGTTTAATTACAGCTACTTAAAGCTAAATAGAAAGGAAAGAAGTCACAAGAAGGATTTGAGGTCACATCTGGGAGTTGCAATTAGGACCTCCAGCACAGAAGGCCATGCACTGACCAACTCTGCTAATCCTTCTTCCTACATACAACACTTTGTTTAGTTAATATTAGTGATAACCATGGAATGAAGACCCACCTCTCCTGCCATGAATTGCCCAAGTCCCTTTGGAAACGTTATAGTAGCAATAACGAACATCACAACAGCTGGATACACAAAACGGCTGTAATAAAAAGAAACAAAACACCTAGTTACAATACCAAATAATAAAGAATATAATGGAAAAAGGAAAGATTGTTGTGACTGTTAGGGCTTATCAAGGAGGGCAACCAGTTAAACTCCTTAATTCAATGCCAGACAGCATGCAAAGAAAGTATTTTACTATTGGGCTAGTGAATTATGTTCTTCAATTGCTCACCTGGCAAATGATATTTTTTAATGAATTCTAATCACAGAAGAACTGTTATCAACCCTGCTCATTATCGGGCCAGTTAAAATAACTTTTGGGCTAGTAGATGTTAACTACAGGCAAGCTGTAAAACTGACTTTCTTTGCACCCTGCCAGACATTATAGGTTATGTCCAACAATGGGTTTTACACAACTGACCCCTGGATTATCCAGACGTCTCTGAAATAGAGGGTAAATATCTCACTCTCTCACAAGAGTCATAGTTATTTTAATATTTCCCAAATAAGAGGCCTTTGAACTTTTTTGTACTTTTGCCCCAAACTTGAGCATTAATCTCAAGTTAAAATAATAATTGTAGCAGTTTCTGGTAGAATAATTATTATGGGTCCTTTCAACACTGTCATTAACTATTTCTGTGTTGCAATTGGGGTTGGGGTGGGCTGAGGATGGGAAGGGAGGGCAGTGCAGTGCAAGATAAAGTCTCCAGAATTCAGTTCTCCAGCTGAGGTTGCCATGTCTGTAACTTACTTCTTTGTGAGAAACTTTGCCAGCTTGGTGTGTTTGTGTGTTCTCTGCATATCAACAAGTTTTCTATGTGTAAACACAAACAAAGCTCCTCCAAAACCACAAAACAATCTAAAAACAAAGAAATAATTTAAATTCATACTTAAACTGATCACCAAATAAGACTAGACACAAGTTACTTCTAAAGATAAAGATGTGAGTATACTATTACAACTGACACAGTATAATTATGTTGACCTTGCATTGTTTGCCTCTGAGAATATGAAATTACTAATAAGCATTATTTTACTTCCACAAATAATCCATACCTACAACATAAAGGTTTATAAAATTCTGAGAAAATTGTGAGAAGACTGATATTGAAATGGTGTATTTCAGAGGACCAAAGAGAGGGAGCAGGGCTTACAGAGGGTAGAGAATAATGTTTGCAGTGGAACAGTGCAGATATTAGACTTACTTACCCGATTAATGCAAAAGCCAGAAACTCTTCCACATCAAAGGGAAAGTCTAGTCTAAAATTTGTCTTGAAAAGAGCAGTAACCGTTTCTGCGAAAAGAACACAATTTGTTTAGATATCAAGTAATTTGACAATTACCTAGCATTAACCATCTTCTACTGTCACAAAAGTTGCTGATGGTACGGGCCTTGCATTTGAAATTACACCCAACAAGCAAACAGTTAATGAATAAATGTGTGTTTTTGAGTTGGGGATGCACTGCTGAACTCATGGTGCACAGTTGAGGTGTTTGAATTGATTATGCACTTCAATATGCTTAATGAAGGGTTTTTAACTGAATTTTTCTACTTTTGTTTGAGGACATAATAGACTTGTAGACTTGACAATATTATTGTCAGCTTTATCAGTGCTTCAACTAAAGCTCTAGTGTAATCTTAAAAACACATTAGGTTGAGGAGGGGAAAATGAATAAAATAGAAGGAACTTCAAAACAAATTTTAAATTCAGTGGTTATTAATAAAAGCACCTTCTTCTTTATCAAACACGGCTAGAAGACGAAACATGAGTGCTCCACAGACAGCAGCAAAGAATCCTCGCCAGTAATTCCGCACGGCAAAATATGTTGCAGTTACCTCAATACTGAACAACACACCTATAGAATAACAAAATTACTGATAAGTTTTGGGATTATGATATTGAATAATAACCCTCACATGTTCAATAATAATATTTATTTGTTTATTGTTTTCTCGAAAAATGGTTTTACTGGTAAAACAGCCACAGCTAAGCACAGGTTTTTTAAAAAAGAACCAACAGAAAATTTGATTCTTGCAAAATGCAAATAACTGCCATTCTTACAAAACTGCACGGTTAACATTTGAGTGGTGACCACAATACAAGTTGCACCAATTAACCCTACGAATGAGAATGATAAATTGACATTTACAACGTCAAACCTTTGGCAAGTGCCCTTGACAATGGCTATTCTATCTTGGACAGGTTTGAAAAAAAAAATGTGCAAAAACACATACAAAAATATCAGGTTTTCACTTCGTTACTGCATTGCCATCTTTAATTTTCACTACACCACCTTATTGCCCCTACATGATCATCAATGTATGATCATCGATGTTGCCCATCCATATGTTACAGGTCAAAATTAAATTCAGGTTAATTTTTTTTAACCTAGGTCGATTCCCAATTTCCTTTGTCTCTTGCCCTAAATTATTCATGAATAATCAGGGCTACGAGACAAAGGAAATTGAGAATCAACCTAGGTTAAAAAATTTTAACCTGAATTTAATTTTGACCTGTAACATATACGTACCTCCGATGGGAGATCCAAAACAACTTGATACACCTACTGCACAAGCCGCTGCTAACATTTCTGTATTTCTGGACTCATTCTACAAATTTCATGATCATGCAAAATAACAGATTAGTAACAGAGCTAGTACTTGTGAATGTCCATTAAGAGTTGTTATGATATTCTTAAACACCCTATGTTTTGAACAGTTATTTTTTGGCAAATTTCCTTGAGAAAAAAGTTGTGGACAGTTCCTTTCCAGCAATCAGTACATCAATGTTGACGGAAAAGCTTTAAACATTTTGTTAAAAAAGTGTGACAATTAAAAAGAAACATTTCATCTTACAGTGTAAATTCCTTTAAATGATGCCACGAACTTTCCCATGGATCGAGCTACCATGCTTGCAATATGAACAAAAGGTCCCTGTGGGAAGTAGTTACAGTCAAACTTAATAAAATTATTTATTAAAAAAATGTTATTAAATATGCATCTATAAATTAACAAAAAAAAGACAAAAGGAAGTAGAGTTGTACCAAAAATATATGTTTTCCCTTAATGTAATCCTTGGTTTAAATTTTTATTCCTTCGTTTCAATCTCATTATCATACATACCCATAAACAAAACAATATATATTAATTTAAACCAAGGACAAAATTGAACCTCTGTCAACATAACAGTCATGTAATACGTACAGTGTAGCAAGCAGCTACAGAATCACAAAACTCACCTCTTTTCCTATTGGAATACTGCTTCCTAATGCAGTTAGAAGACCAATCTGTGTACAAACAATATATATTCAAATATGGTACTTGTCTACACATTTTATTGCTTCAGTTAGTTAAGGTTTAATTAAATAGGCACTCTACTCACTGGATGAAACATTATACACTTAATGCCAGATCCCAAGGGAAACAGTTAGTTTTGTTTTCCCGGGAGTCCTGATGTTTCCCGTAAGGACTCGACTGTGCAGATTTGAAATTCTTTCTATAAACAGACCTCAGAAATCTAAAAGCATTGTAGCCTATTAAACTTACCACTTTAGCAATCAATGTTCTTAATGACAAATAGCGTTTTAGCACCGTTCCCCTTAAAATGACTTTCATCTCAGGAATGCCTGACCCTAAAACAAAAGAAAAAGACTTTGAATCAAAAATAGTAAATTTTTAATACTTCTTTTTGCATTGACAGAAATTTTTGTCTTTCTAGAAAGGTACGTTTTGACAAGCTGAAAAACGAAGGTTTGTTGATTCATATTTTCCAAGCTCAAATGAGTATTTTTAAGGGGTTGTAATGTTGCTAAGGAGACTTATGGTAACTATGGTATCTTTAATACCATCTTTGTTGGGTTAATATAAAAAGATGGTTTTTAATTTCTACTATAACAATGTATTGATCCATCAATGTTGAAGTCACATCTAAAAATCCTTGAAGTCAGTGTGAGCCACCTTAATAGTCGACTGTAGTATAAATTTATACATTGCAATGTGAAAAACGTACCAATAGCATGAGGTGAAACTAGATATGTGAAACCAACAGAGAAGGTGATAAGAGTCAGCGGAAAGCAAGTCCACACAATATACTGTACAAAAGTGTTGCTTGATACATTGTAAAGCCAAATGTGCGCTGAAAGTTAAATAATAGACCAATATTATTGATTAACTACATTTTTTCATCCTCCTACCTGTAGATGATACTTGACTGGGTTAAAAGTCATGTTGCTCCAATTCAACACTGTCAATCCTAAAGTCCAGGGCAGTCATTAAGAGGCGGGGGCCGGGGATTCCCCCTGGCTACTATGAACGTGGTCCCCGGCTACTTTCAAAGGAAAAGAAAAGAAAAAGGAACCAAAAGAAACCCCTAGCTGTTTGATTCCCCGCCTACTTGATGTATTTACACAGAAACTTGAAATCTTAGTGACAACCCTGCAAAGTCAATTTTTAAGTTACATGTATGTTACGTAGCTCTAACTTTTTGAATTCCTACGATGTAACCACTGAAATGAAACTTCTGGTCCACCTTTATTACATGTACTTCCACATGTACTATTTTGTTTCTTAGTGTTAAAATAATTTATTAATTTAAGGTTTAGTTGCAGATTAAACAACAATATTGTTGTTTCTTTTTCTTTTATATGACAATAATTGTTCAAGGCTGTGCTCTAGCAGAGCCCGGTGGCCCCTGGCGCCTAACTTTTGCCCTCGGTCGACTAGAAAATCTCCGATTATTCATACAAATCATATGCTGGGCACCCTGGATTTTACAGGTTCAGAGCATTGGGCTCCTTTCAATTTTCCTTAGAGCACAGCCTTGATTATGACAATATTTAAGACTGTGAACAAATACTTTTCAGTTTTTACCGAGCTCTGTTTCTAACAATCAACTCCAATTTAACCAAGTCTATATATGAATAGCAGTCTATGGAAGAATAGAGTTGTGATGAGCAAAATGCAATGGGCACAAATTTCTGAACTACAATATCTCTGAGCTGTGTTTTTGGGTGATGGTATTTTACTCACCTGTTTGACATTTTTCAATTGCCAAGTCTAACACAAAACTAATCAGTGCCATGATTATTCCAAGAATTAAAAGAAAAACCCAGTCGCTACCCAGTCGACTCCAGCATGGACGTAGCCATTCTATACATCCTAAAACAATGTATTTAAGGGGAAACAAGCATTACTAGGAAGATAATACAAAAATACATTTAGGTACCCAACAAAAATATTACTGAGTAAGGAATACTTGCTTAAGTTTTGCTAGAGAAGCAAACGGTACAGCTGATTTCAGTCGTAAAAAAAATTTGAGCATGCTCAGGCAACAATGACCTATCAACTGCTACCACAACCTAACTTAACTGAATTCCTTCACTTCATCGAAATAAAATGTTATTACTATGAAGGCCCCTGGCTGATGGGCCCCGTTTTGGAAAAAAAAGCCAGCATGGTGCCCCCATGCTCCCAAATCAAGGGTGGGAAAATGGTGCATTTTGGTTTTCGCACGGCTTCATCCTTGATTTGAGGGGATGGGGGTTCACTATTCCATTTCACTTGGTCCAAGATTGTAGTTCTTTAACTCACTAATATTCCAAGAGAGAACAAGAGAAATCACTACACATGCTAACCATGACATTGGTTGGTGTCCGGATATCAGAACAAACATATTGTGCATATTGCGTTTGAAAAATTACTTGAATCAGTGAGCACTAGTGTGTTGGCTGGACAACCAACTAAGTTCACCCAAGGCTGTACTCTACTAGCACCTGGTGGCCTGTGGTTGCTAACTTTTCCTCATGGGAGACTAGGAAATCTCCGTTTTTGCATAGAAATCATATGCTGAGCATGCACCTTGGATTTTTCAGGTTTCCATCCCTACTTCTCACTCAAATTTTTCGTAAGAGTAAATAATCCCTCTCTGTCATAAAGGAAGGCTGACAAAATGAGACTGAAGATTAGTTTTACTTCACTTTCTGCATAGATATATATATAGCACAAATTTAATATACTCACTTTTAAAATATGAAAGGCAAGAATCATCATAATGTTTAAAATCATCCTCAGCTTGTTGTTGTTCCTTCTGTTGTTGCTCTCTCCGCAATCTTGCACCCTGTTCCTTAGCATATTTTTGAAGCTGTGTGGTCGTAAAACGGCCATACATCTAAAACATATGAAAAGCAAAGGTGAACTTTTAATTCTTTAATCTTCATTACTTTATACTCACTACAGTCTAAGCTACAATCTCAGACAAAAACCTTGAAACACTTTGGAACATTCTGCTCCCTTTTCTTTCTATGTCACAATCTCCGCACTTGTTCGGCCAAATCCAAAGAACAAGCTTACAAAGCCCTTGTGAGACTGATTGCTGAATACAGTGCCACTGTCTGGGACCCTTACGTAGCTAAGAACATACAACAGGTCAAGATGATTCAACGCTGAGCAGCTCGCTGGGTACGCGGGCGCTACCACAGATTAGACAGTGTCACTAACATGTTATGTTCTCTTAAATGGAAATCTCTGGAGCTCAGGCGATCTGACACACGTCTCTATATGCTGTATAAACAGAGTAATGGATTAGCCACTTACGAATGCGACAAGCTTCAGCAAGAACATAAGAGCAGAATGGACACCAGGATCTCGTCTCTCAGTCACATGGCCACAGCTATTGCAACTTGTTGAATACCAACAACTGCGACATTTGTTAATCAACAAATGTTGGCTTTCTTATATGTTTTTGTACATTCCAGATCAATTGGAATTTGGATGGTTAAGTGATGGTTTCTAAGAGAGGCGCAATCCGGAACATCCGGATCGAGAAAAACCTCCCCGATCAAATTTGCAACATGTGTGACAGCCAGAGCTCTAAGCCCTGTTCCCTTGCTTTACTAATCCCAAAGGGGAGAGAAGAGTTCCCAAACGTTTTATCTAGGCTCAAGTATCCTTTGATCAGTGTTTCACAGACCGCAAAAGGAATCGTCACATCAAATAAACGATACCAAATAAACAGCTCATGTTATACTCATCACAAATATCCGGTACATAAACACCGGACGTAATACACGTTGTTTTGATACCGGTAAACATTCGAAAACGAAATTTGCAAAATCTAATAAAGCACGAAAAAGCTTTACAAAGATTTTGTAGGCACTATTTAATTTCGTTAAACATAACTTTAAGTGTTTGGGAATACCGTGATGACAACAAGAAAAGCTGAATTACTGTAGAACAGCTGAACGAACACACGCATGTAGTGATTTATCAGGCGCTAATTTCGTTCCAAACCTGTGCTTTGACAATCGCATTATAGGAAGTTAATAAGAAGTCGATTCTTTTCTTTCTCATAAAGGAAAAAATTGGAATCAATAGATTTTAAATACACAAAGTAAATCGACAACCAACTTTCGCACGAGCGAACCGCTCATGAAAATTTGTTTATGTTTAGTTGTCCGCAAAATGGGCACAAACATTTTGAAACTTAAATTTATCCTACCAGAGTTTGTTCAAATCCATACGAATCATCTTCTTCCATCATCTTGCTACAGAGAAAGCGAAAAAGTGCACTAAATAAACGACGAAGAATGTAAACTTCTTCTCATCGTGTCCATCGACGACTTTCGATGATTGAGAAGAGTGTGTAAATGGTAATTACCGCTGAACAGAGCAACTTTTAAGATTTTTCCAGAGAAATACCTTATTGCTTGTCGGAGGTCCCTGCTGGTAACAGGGTTTACGGTTTTTGTGTTCTGTGATAACCAGTGTGCTTTTTACAAGACTCAACTTTTCTCGTGCAAACTGCTGGGTTTTTTCGCCTCTTAATCACACAAAACTGAAAAACGCCGTAACCTGAATTCCTGGGTTGCTGAGATCATGTATCAGTGTACGTGCTGAATCAATGTACGTGCTGCTGGAACGGCTTCTCGGAAATGCGATATCTGAACTAGGGTATCGAATTTCAAGTTCACTCCCTTCATTCTCAGGCGTTTTATTTTTCTGTAGTGATAGAAAGATATATTTCTATCATAGCTCTCTCTTCCTGTAAGAGGCATATTAGAGATATAAGGAAGGACACAGAGGAGTGCGAGTTGGCATTTACAAATAGTCATTTTTGAGCCCGAGTTTTGAGTAAGGCCCTGGCCTTGGCCCTGACAATTGTTCCTTTCACGGAGATTGGGGTCAGGAGCGCTCATGTTCCTCCCGCACTGCAGACCAGCCCTATACCATCTGCGTGACTACTGTTATCCCTGTGGCAGTAAAATAAGTCTTGAAATGCGGACGACCAAGCCGGAGACAGACATAAGGTGTAGGTTGATTAGTATGAAGCAAGGAGAAAGGACACAAAAGATAGCTAAATACGTATGGACCTCGCATGCGCGAAAGGAAAGGGTTATCACTATTGTAACTGACTCCTGAGAATGTCATTCCGGAATCGTGTTTACCATTTGCACGAATCAGTTTCATTTACCGGAAAACGGCCGCGAAGGCCTGAAACTGGTATCAAACATGGCTTTGAAGAAATGGAACACGAAGTTCTGTTGGGATATTCAATCCGGAAAATCAGGACTATCTTTTCAGATGTACCGTTGCTCTTGGAAATTTTCCGCTGGAACGACGAAAAAAGTCATGTTTCGTTTACTTTCCAACCGCATTTTCCGAAATCTTTTTGTAAATGGTAAACAACCGTCATTTCGCGGGGAAACCAGTGATGGTGTCTTTAAACGGTCGGCTGTTTAATATCTCAGGCTACAATTTCTACCGAGAGATTACGCCGGAACATCCCCGCCAATTTCATATGGGAGTCGCCCTCGGGATTGGCCACAGGTTTGAAAAGAAATCGTAATTCTATTAGAGAAGGTCCATATGAGCGATGTGGTCAAAAGACTGACAAACTTCCACGACAAAAAGACGACGAAAGATAAATGAAAATCCAACTACTACTTTATTGTCATATTTGGGTACAGCTTAAATAAACTTCAGTTTTACTCACCCCCGTTTTTTTTTCTGGTCCCGTTTTTTTTTTCTTGTAAACTTGTTTATTCAGTAACATTACAAGTTTTGTTTCTACAAAACATGTACTCCTTTTTTTCACACAACTCTGAGGTATTTGTAGTTTGACAACTTAATTCAGTTTATTTCGCCAAGTGAATAAATATATTACCGTAACAACTGCGTAGTATAAATTATGTCCTCAGACAAATATGCATATCAAGGCAGTGCACTTTTAAAATATATACATGCTTTCCTTGACCATATGAGTCAATCCGTGACGGACAATTATAATACACATTATAAGGATAAAACATAATACCTATGTGATCTAACCCTAGCACGAAAAAGGCCGGTGTTTGAACGACGATTTTGAAGCAGAAACCTAATTTTTTTTAATTTTTTAATTTTTCTTTTTTCAATTGCTGGCATGGTTTTTCAACAAGTTCGGTTGCTATGGTTTCGAAAAATTAAGTTATAGGTGAGATAAGTCTTTTGCTTGTATACTGTGGTATTGAAAATAGTGCAAATGAGTCCGTTTACTAGAATTATGTTGTTCACATGTGTAAGTTATTCTTTGTGCAGCTTAAATCTCATGACGGACCACAATACTGCTATGATATTTCCAAGAATTACCCCAGTTGTCAGCAAAATGGTATTTGAAAATGTCGGACCAGGGAAACTCTCCAGTGACGGCCTTCTCTGTAGCATATCAAGCTCCATGGCGGAGAACTCGTCTGCTACCCCAATACTGCACAGAATGTGAAGGAAATGATGGCTATGGCCCAGGACGTCGAACGCGCCAATCATAAGTCGCTCTGGGATGCGAGTGACATAAGCTAACACACCTCCCGCGTAGAACAAACAGTGGCGCGCGAAGTAGTGAATGGATGAAACACTGCTGCACGTTGATGCCGGCTCACACAGCAGGAGCATTGTTAAATAAGGCGAAGTGTTGTACAGCCAAGAACTACTGTAAGTACCAGCCTTGACAAAGGCATCAAAGCGGTTCCTTTTGGCAAACGAGTAACAACATGCAAAGGTAGAGGCGAAGGAGATGGTGGCAGAAATTCCTAGAAAGATGGCAGGGGTGTTAAAAATCACCCAGTCTGCTTCCACGGGGCGGGAATAGAAGTAGAAAACTTGACCAGCGGTGAAAGTGTACACGCTGATAGCGGAGTAATCAAAGAAGAAGCACACATAACGGGCCTTGATGGACATGCAGTTAAACAAGTGAGCGCCCGCGCTCATAAGCAACATAACAGAGATCCCAACCGCGAAGCACAGCAGTGGATAAACCCGTGAATCTTTGAAGGGGTCGTGTTTGGCGAATATTGACGCAAAACGTAGTAAGAACACAACAAGTGCCAATAAATGGCTCCAAATGTTTATAGTTTCGTTGGTGGCTTGAAAGAGGCTCTTGAAACAATACCATGCTGTCGTGTTACACTTTCTGTAGGCAGTAAGTATGAACGGTTCTCGAAAGAGTGGAGGCACCTGATCGATGCTGAAAAATTCCGTGTCATCTGCAGCATCGTTATTTATCCATTTCTTCATCGCTTTAGTCTTGTTGTTTTCATAATCGTTATCAATGTTGTTCACCGCAGACCCCGGTTCGCCAATTCCTCGATGGAACGTTTTATAATCTGCTTTCTCTTTCATCATAAGAAAATTTAAGGCATTAAAATGCTATATGCGACTTTGTTTGGCCTCAGCTAAAACGGTAATTATTTTTTTACAGCAAGGCCGTTCCAGGTGACTGCACGATCGACGAAGTGAATCTTCCAGAATATATAAGGTGCAATTTAAAACAAGGCATCTGATTATGTAAATACCGATGGTTTTTCACGTGGCCGACTGCCGAATGGCAAAATCCTATTTTTATGACAATAATAGTGGGAAAAATAAAAGAGCGAAGGCCAAATAATGACGTGTAAGTAGATCAAAGAAAAAAAAATACGCTGTCTGGTAAATAATGTTCATGTTCTTTTTTTTACTTATTTTCACTAGATATTATAGCCCGCGCTGGCGAACGTGCGATATCTCGTGCACAGTATGATATGAACTTTGTCTCTTGCGTGATAAGAAGCCAAACACTTATCTATGACGTAACATTTACCCTTTTTCATAAAAGGCTATTAGGGGCCGACCATTTAACTGTTGAGGTGTTGGGGGGGGGGGGGGGGTGGGTTATTTTGAAAAAAAAATTTCCTGCAAGCGCTTGTCAGAAGAAAAAAATTGCATGCAGCACAAATGTATGAGAAAGCTTATGGGAAAAAAGGGAAAAAAATATCCTGCCCACCAGATTGCTAGAAAAAAAATTCTTGATGACCAGAAATCACCTACCCCCGCCTCCTTCAATAGTTAAATGGTCGGCCCCTTAGGAGCAGTATCACCTACCCTGGGTGCCAGAGGTTTTTAGTCGGGTGCGACGGGGAGCTTCGTTTCGTCGGCCACAGGCCGAGACGTGTTCGGCTTTTCGCGCGGGTCACTTTTTAAAAACCGGAAACCGCGCATACAAAGCCTCTGGCACCCAGGGTAAGTATCACCATTCAGCTTATATAAAACCAGAGGTTTTGACTCTCGTTTTCCGGAGAAATTCAGTAGTTGACGACTGCTAATGCATTTTCTAATTTCTCTGTTTTTTTAAACGCGTTGCTCAGCAACTATATTGAAAGGTCAAAAATGAAAGAACAAGAACACTTAAAAAGTATCTATCTCTGTTTCGGAAGCAAAACCAGTTCTTTATTTGGCTATTGAACATCACTCTAGAACGGCAAAAGGACTACTGAGTTCTACTGCCTGGAGATTCCCTGTAAAGATGACAGAGTCAGTTTCTGTGTATGGAGGAAACATTGTCACAAAATGCAAATGCTTGAAAGAATGAAACACCATTTTAAGTGCTGATCTCGTAATTTTACGCTTCTTTTCTTAATCCTTTTCAGCCTTTTGCTCATGCCATTTGAAAGTAGCGTTGAATTAAGGTGTCAAGATATATATATTTATGGGATCAGTATCACCATTCGGCTTATAAAACTGGCGGGTTTGACTCTTGTTTTCTCATTAGTTTGTTAAACTCATCAGTTGAGGACTGCCGATGCATTTTTTTTAATTTCCCCTCTTTAAAACACGTTGTGCATTGCTTTGAAACCATATTGAAAGATCAAACATGAAAGAACAAGAAGGTACCTCTGTTTTTGGAAGGAAAACTTTTTCACCTTTGAACGGCTGCAAAGATCACAGAGTATTCGTTATATCGAATGGGAATTGTCAGGGGGATATGCAAATGTTTGAAAGAATAAAACGCCATTCAAGTGCTGATATAATTCCAAATTTCATTTTTATATTTCCGTGGTAATTGTTTCTTTTGATCATGCCATTTGAAAGTAGCTTATTATATGCTGTGGGCCCTTTGGTAGAGTGTGTTTTTTTTTAAACCTATTGACGGTAGCCTGATTCTCAATGGTTCAAGATTAGATAGAGTAAGTGTGAACAAGTGACCTTGGACTTAGTCTCCTTCGCAGCCGTTATTAGGGTCGTCACTCGTCACGCAACGCTCCTCCCCACTAGTGGGGAGGAGCGTTGCGTGACGAGTGACGACCCTAATAACGGCTGCGAAGGAGACTACCTCGGACTGACTATGGGCCAGGTGTGTTGGCATGGTAATCGGGGGCGGATCTAGGGGGAGGGTGCAGGGGGTGCGCACCCCCCCTCCCTGAGGTGACCTGCGGTTTTCTAATATAACTGGTATTCTGCAAAAAAAAACTATGTGGTTTATTGGTGTTGGAGTAGAGCAAGAGACGAGTGCACCCCTTCCTAAAATAAATCCTGGATCCGCCCCTGGTAATGCAAGCCTTTTAGATTAGCAGTGATAACTATCGTACTTGTTTGGTAACAGCTGATACGAATATCGTACGTCAAACTTTCGTGCTAGGTTACTATGATAACGGGCTTCTTTGTGTTTTTAAAAGTAACCAGGAGCCCATTATTATATGGCTGACTGGTAAGCGAATCCCGTGTTCTGATTGGCTACCATGTAGCTAAGGAATTTCACGCGTCCCGCAATGGCCAGGAGCTCGTTCTTCAGTTCGGCCATTTTAATTGACCTTGACTTTGCCTTGGTCCAAAAGACACACAAAAAAAATCAAAATTGCATTTTGGACCGAATATCCAGCCTTCTTGAGCTCACCTTTGGTCAATAACGCATTTATTGAACAGGCCATTTGTGAGTAGCTCCAAGCCTCAGTTTTAAGACCAGATAAAGTGCGAAGCCTTTGATATGAAAAGGATGTTTTACTTTCCGTGAGTAAAACTCATTTTTTTCTGAATCTGCCTCACTTTAGAGTGAGAATTTTTTAAACCAAAAGCACGGCTAAAACTTTTTCTATCTCAGCGATCGTTGTCGCTGCGATCGCTGGAGAGTGGTTTCCATATGATCGCTGTGATCGCTGAACGTTTTATTCTCAGTGATCGTAGCGTTTACATGGAAACTGGGCTTAAGTAACGACGGCGACCGTCCTTTCAAACTTAAGCGCGTCTATTTGTTAAATATGGGCCATTTTTTCCTGGAGTTGATTTCTTAAGCACTTCAAATGAGAAAGGAAAATTCGTGCTCGTATGTTCTCGTCCTCCATCGAACATTGCATTCTGATCTGAGGGGGTTTTACGTCGTAGTCCTCGTTTAATGGAACGTCATCATACGAAATTTACTAACAGTGAGCGAGATGCACGTGCAGAGCTGTTGTTTTGCTCATAAAACCTATAGATTTTGATATTGTCGTTGCTTGTCGTCGTCGTCGTGCTTGGTTAAGATTTCAGAGTTGAGTTGTAACGGGAAGTCTGTAACCCCGTGATGACTTGTTCTTATAATTATACTAAATCGTATTAACTAAAGAGGGTCATTATGACGTCATCTTATTTGTTTTTCATATTATACGCAGATAATAAGTCTGACAGAATTGTCCACTTGTTTGATGTTTTTATAATATCAAAAGCAAACTTTGATTCTTGTTGATTAAACATTCTTTTGTGCTCTTGGTTACGACTTTGTGTGATGGCTAGTTCAGCTCTACATTTCTCTTCTCTTCCGAGCTTCTGATACCGGACGAAACGCCGTTTATAAGTTATATAGTACTGGTTGCACTTTTCAGACTTTTAATAAGAAGAAGTTTAAAAGGCTAAGTTAGAGACGACAGACCTTAAGCTCCACTGAAGCCGCTTCTTTTGGACTTTGTCAACGAACTCTGTCAAGAGTTTATAATTTTCAAGACAATTTAAAAATGTCTGCAGCTTCGGAGTCCCCACGATCAAGGAAGGACGGGAAAGAAGACTCACACCACGAAAAAAATAATAACAACGATAATGATCGTGAAAAAACCTTAGAAATGCTTCGTAAACTACAACAACTGGAAGATAATACTTCTAAGACTAATACACAGCTGGTTGTTGCGGATTCTTCGATGAGGAAAAGCGCTTCTTTTCAGAATATAAGAGAGTTGTCTGAAGATTGTTCCTTCGATTTGAAGCGAAGAGGCTCAGATCCACGCTCCATACCGGACAGCTCCGCTAACTCTAGGAGAACCCCCGGGGGAAGACGGCAGAAGCCATGGGAACTACGGAGGTCATCTACTCCTATTCCGGGGGAACTGGATGTGAGCTCTGTTCTTTGTAAGGCTCTAGGGAGATTTTCACCAAAAGTGGGACACACAAGTGTTAAAGAAAAAGAAGAATTGGATGACTGACGCTTCATAGAAGCTCATTTGTAGGTTAGAAAGAAATCAGTTTCACAGAGAGATTTAGAATTGCTTTTAAGGCAAACGCAACTGTCTATTTGTACCACGTGACCAAGTTTCTCCTTTACTTTTCGTCAAAGTATTTTGTATTTACAGAAAATTAAGACGTTTTTATTCAAAAGAAGTATTTTCAACAATTTTTGGCTGCTCATATAGCAATTAGAAAAATTGTCAAGTTGATTCTGACGCTTGTCTTTTACCGTAAACGTGATTCCAAAGTTTGTTGTAATACTTTTTAGCCTCGAAGTGGAAAATATTGAATCCGAAATGAATCACCTTTATTAGTGCCTTTAAAAGGTTGTAATTTTATTTTCGTAGAGTGGTTTATCATCGAAATTATTTCAACATTACTCTGGTTTTCTCTTTCTACGTCACATGATTCAACATAAAAATTTTAGTGAACATCAATTTTCCATCCCCTAGGAATGTCGCCTAGTTTCTTTACAAAGGTAAAATTTTACATGTTCGACACACCCGAAACGTCTGGATCCTCTAAAGGCATTTATAACACTTTTCGATAATTTGTTAGGATATCACCCTATAAGCTTATATCTTATTGCAAGTGTCACGCACTACTAAAGGTCTGTACACACTAGGCGACAAGTTGCAGCAACACGGTGAGGCGACATGTCGCAGCCACAAATCGCTTCGTGCGTACGGGAGAGTTTTTGTGAAAATCGTTGTCTCCGCAACAGAATTTTGTTGCTGCAACAAGTCGCAAAAAATCAAATCAGACTGAAGTTGTGCGACTTAATGCGGCGACAAAATTCTGTTGCCGCGACAAATATTTTCACCAAATTTCTCCGGTGCAAACGGAGCGTTTTGTCGCTGCAACGTGTCTCTGCGACATGTTGCTGCAACTTGTCACCGAGTGTGTACCGAACTTACCCTGGATTTTATTTGGCTATGTCATTCACAGTGTACCGTAGCGCTGCACAGCTTTGCTCCATTACAGAAATCGCGCCAAAATCACCGTTCTTATGCGTAAACAGAAACCCTATCCAGTATGGGTTTCCTGCGGGCGCAAAAGCTATGCGGTACAGTATCAACACCTATCCGATATGTTAGAGAGCAGTTTCTCTCAGTTACAGACACATGACAGAATTCGCGCCGAAATCTTGCATGTGTGACTAGAAGCCCTATCCGATATGGTTTTTGCGCAAGCGCAAAAGCTATCCAGGAATAGTGTGAATATAGCCTTATTTTGTGACAGCCTAGTTCCTAGGCGTTCTCTCTTGACCTGTTGTCCGCGCGAAGTCTGGGAAGACGTCACAGCTCACGGTAGAGTCCAGGATTGACCGCGCCGAGAACGCCTGGGCACTAGGCTGATTTTGTGATTCTGAGTGAACAGCGAAACAGATCAAACTCGTTCCCAGGGTTTTTCTATGAATAGGAGAGAGCCTTGGGAAAGAGGTTGCTAAACAGATCCGTTGGATCATTTTTTCGATTTATAATACTAGTGTTTCAACTCAGAGTTGCCCATTTGAATGAACACGGCCGAAAGCCCATGGCTTAAGGTCTTGCAGAAAAATTTTACCATGATACTTTGTCTGACAAATCTTTTTATACGATAAATATTTGAGGTTTTATGGATACCACTCTTCTAGCTTACTGGTCTATGTCTTTTTCTGCAGATATAGTATGTAAATAGTATTGCACTTTATCGTTGAAGTCACACTGAATGTTATTGTCCTGGTTTATCGAGACAGCGGATTCACCCAAAACAGGACTCATGTTAAACAACTCACGCGCAGACTCAGTTGGTGTTCTTTGCGTCTTTACGAGCATTGGACTGCCGCGAGTCTGATGTATCCGCGGTAACTTTTCTTGGTCAGCGGATGCGAGCGCTGGGCTTGCACCAATCGGAGTCGTGTGAAACTTGGTTCTGTTTTGCGGCTGCGCGCCGACGTATGATAGTTCGGTAAAAGTAAACCGCGGTGAGACAGGAGGTGAGGGCGACGATTTTTTTAAGTGTTCATCTGAGCCAGAGTTTATTACTGGACATGACCTGACACGTGACATGCCTTCCTTTACTTGTCTTGGACTAAGGTGTCTCCGTGGAATAATTGGACTTATTAGAGCCTCGGTTGGAGCGTCAGACAGAGTTCGCCTCCTGGTCGAAGTCATACACGTAGGAATCGGGCTTGAAACTTTACGATTAATCATGCGCAATCCTGTCGGCCGTAAAACGAAGTTTTCGTCCAGACTCTCCTGAGATGAGCAATGAGAGAAGAATGGAGAGAGTGGCCGAGGATCCTCGCCTCTGACGTCATTATTTGATGCAGATATTCGCAGATTGGCTGTAAAATCAAAATAGCCATTGGTAGTGTCATAACTTAAAACTAACTGTCCCATCCACCCCTTCTATACAAGCCTTTTGTAAAGAAAACCATTTATATTGTGTTTATCTTTAGATTCAAGATTCGTTTCGTAATACAATAAACATAGAAGTGACTTGTTTCAGCCGTGGAGGAGAATTCTCTTTGTAAAGTTTTGTATAACTGAACATTACAGGTCATCAAGACTTTGACAGTCATGGGGCCTTTCATGACTTCTCTTAATGCTTCAAACTGAGCCGAATTAAAGTTTAAACTGATAAAATGTCATTGATTTCATAAGTTAACTCTATTGTATTCCTTATAATGAAAGGCTTAAGTCGCCTTTGCGATATTTCGGATCATGGACAACCCCTACTATGGTTTGGTTCAAATACCATTCCTAATTCTAAGTATATGAAAAAAATTACACTTCTTCAATTTGACAATAGCGATATCTCTTGTTTGTAAACATAGTTTTTTGTTATTCAAACGTGCCAACCACTGACATAAACGAATCCATTGTCTCAAGAGCCAATGAGCCCCTGGTTGACGTAAATATCAATAGCTGACGTGAAGCGAAATATCGCTATTGTGCTGAGACTGGGTCGAATAAAGACCGCGAGGACGCTGGTAACGAGACTGTCGCAGGTATAATGGCGTTGTTTCACCTGGCTTACAACTCGATTATAAATGGGTATAAAAGTATTAACTCTTGATAATTAATGTCACTGAACATGGACAAACTCAAAATGGGATTCCATTGAAGTCTAATAAACCTTCATTAACACTGGAGTGTTTGAGTGTCCAATAGGTTGCCCTATCTGGCTTGATTTAATCATTTCAACTGTTAAACATTGTTATGAAAAGTCAATGCGGTTCACGGTTTACGTGCTCATCGATACAAAAACTGTATTCGCAAAGTCAATAATCGCCCATGCAGAATTAAGTAGGTACACAGCAGTTGGGAATATTTAATTGAGTTGATAAAGGTGCGAAGTGCGAACACTTAGATTTCATTTTTTAACTAAGATGAAAAACTTGACGACACTTCAGACATGAGAAGTTCACAACTCGTTCACACATCATTCTTCTGTATATATGCAGATGAATAACCTTTTGACAACAAGACATGTGAAATTTCATGGAAGGAAGCGAAAATTGTCTTGTAAAAACTAAAAGCGAAATAGTTAGTCACTGAGAAGGCAATGGAAGACAAAACGTAAACCTAAACATGAAACGCGTACACATTTCGAACTCCGGCTTTACTAACTGTCTTAGCTTGTGAAACATTACACAACTGACAAACTTTGTATACTCTACGTACTCACCAGTATTTGATAATTGCTCGCGACTGGAGAGCTTTGGTTCCCTGACGGACATCTTTCCTTCAAACACAGTTGGCAAACTGGAAAACAGTTCGGGATTCTCATAGTCATGTCTTTCGCTTTGAGTTATTCCTAACTGCGCGTCGTCTCTCATTGCTCTCGGGAAATTGGTATCAGACTTTTCAAGAGTAACGCCGTTAGCGCATATTTTCATTTTCCCAGATTGGATGCAACTGTGAGAGTTAAGCTCCATACAAGAAGTCAGTGCAAAGTCCCTTGTAGCTCCAGTAGAAGCGGAGATCTTGAATTCACCGTTGAATAAGTCAAGTTGTAGAACTTCCAATAAACTTGATTCACTGTTTTAGCTACTGTACGAGAGAATACTCGAAAGCCTCGCACGATATGACTCAATTCTGTATTTACCTGCAAAGTATTCCAATTCATGACATCATCTCGTGGATGAGTTGCGCATTATTATGAAGCTCTAAGTAAACTGAAGGATTTAGTATCCTTTGTTCTTCTCTTAAGAAAGGTTGTTCTTTTCAAGTTAGTAGCTATTCAAAATCTTATAAAGTGATTTTCCAGCCAATGAGGCTGCATTTGAAAAGCAGATGAAAATCAAACAAAAACGAGGATGGTTCAGCAGCAATTTGTCTGTCTAGCCAGTTTGCTGTCTAGCACGCTGTAAAAAAGGTCGGGTAAAATAAACACGGCTTTCACGGGTCCACAACACGCAATTTAGTCACGCATTTGAAAGAGGATTAAGGCTTTCACGTTTAAGTGTACTTCACTCAAAACTGCCAAGCTTACGAGATTAATACAAAATCAACTATAATATGAGCAATAAAAATTTCGGGAGATGTTATCATTTCTTCAAATAATAGCCGAAAAAAAGTGGATCTCAGGTGACGTAAATAACAGCTTAAATAACCATGGTCCAAATGATCAGGGAACTCTTAATGCCATCTTTACGCGAGCCCTTCAAAGCGTCAAGTCTAAGGTGACTAAAGAGTAGCTTCTTCACTATAGAGACCGCTTTTCTACTTTTAAAACGCACAAACGCACGACTTCTATTAATGCCCACCTAATGAATTTATAAACCCTTATTTAAACAATTTGACAACCATTATGAAAAAAAAAAACAAATCCCAGTTAACTTTGTCGTGAGTTGTTTCAAACTATTTTAACTTTCTACATGTAAAACTGTCACTGGTATGGTTAGAATAGATAATTCCTTTATGATCTGTAAAAATTTATTTAACCGAAAAATGATTATATTTCATGTTAAATAGTCGAGCCCAACTTACTTATAAACCAAAAGATTTATCATTGTCTTTGTCATTAGTTAATCACGTAACCTAATCATAAAAACTTGAAACTATAGCTAAATGACTAAATAACTGTCAGAAATGGAAACGCATGTTATGGTTTAATATTGACGATTCCAGTTTTCAGGCCAGTGTCACCTAATGGTGAGATTTTGGGCAGGTTTATTTAATCCCTAACAAATTTAAAGTTTTTTTTATGGAGACGATAATTCCTTGTCACACAGTTGAAATTCTTCTTATTAATATCTTTCGTTTTTATAGTGAAGGCTAGAAAGAACTGACGTCAGTTGACGTGTTTTAAAGCCTGTTTCCACGGAGACTAAAGAGCTTTCCTTAGGTAGCACATTTTAAAACTTTAAAAAGAGAAAGAAAAATTTGTCGAATGTCGAGTGATAACGTCCTTTAGAAAACGTCCCAAACTGAGTTTCACGTTGTAGTTGTGCAGCAGACTCGAACCCAGTCGCTATTTATGTGTTTTTGAGGTGAGAGAAAACTGGGGTTAGGTTGAGGCGCGTGGGGACTCATGGGAAGGGGCGAAGAGAAAATATCCCCGAACTCTGCCATGCAGTCGTTATTATTCCGTCGTCTCTTTCCACGACATCAAGCGCGCCTCAACCTAACCCCAATCTTCTCTACGAGTGTTTCAATTTATTTCACGTAAAAACCCGTAAAAACATTCACAGTAGTGCTGAAAATCCTGCCGAATTTTCGTGATTGGTTGAGCCGCTTTGGGTTTTTATTATCTGTCATGGGTAATTCTTTTGTTCGTTTTCACGTATCCATGGAAACTTCCCCGAGGCAATTTCACCTTGGTGAAATCGGTCACACACAAAAAAAATTGCTTCCCCATGGGCCAACACCATTTGCCCATCGGTAAAATTGCTAGTGTGACCGCACCTATTGTTTTTCTAACGTTCTCGTTGCCTTCGAGTCGTTGGATCTTAAAGTCCCTTATGTTTCCTGCGAAACAAGAGCAAGTGATGTCATTTGACGTTTTGACGTATACGTCACGTGGACACGCATGCGCGATGGAAAAGCAAACGGTTGCTCGCAGTGGTTTCTCTCCCCTCGTAGCTTAGCGGCCGGGCCTGGAGAAACCATTGCTCGCAGGGTAAGAAATTGTAAATTTTAAGGAAAATTTTCCTGGAAAACGACGTTATGATCTTAGCTTGCAGCAAATATTGAAATAAATGTGAACTGCTATACTAAAAAATGTTAATGTTCGCACATGCCTTCCGGGAGGCAATGGGCTTTATCAATCCTTAACTTATTATAGTAACCAGCATATCAGAACATGTAATTTTCCTTTTTTAAACACTGCTTAATCCCACGATATTAATCACCAAAGGTTTTTAGAAAAGCTATTTTTAAAAAAAGTATTAGAAAAAGGACTGAAACGCCAGGATATGTGGAACTATAAGAAGACCACTGTATCTTCTTGATACCGAATATAAAGCTCGACACTAACGCGAAGTTTGGCGTGTATTATCCCATTTTTTCCGGAAAAACGTGGGCTGAAACAAATCCTTCAAATGCATCGTCACCGTAATTTATTGCAGGGATTTCATAGTACGATGAATTTTGAGAATACGTCAGGAAACAGACCGGGGTGTAAAACGGATGCCAAAATTGCAAAGGCGGATCGAATAAAATTATCTTGATTAAAAAAAATTAGATTGACGTGATTTTGATGATGTCACAAGAAATCAAGGCCCGAAATACGTAAAACTGCTGAGTAGCGCAGTGTAATGTGGCGTAAAATGTTACACAATTTTAAGCGTCATAATTTCACGTGCGCTATAAGAAATGGCCTGAGGGAGGAATAAATCCCAACTCAACCATCGACAGTTCCTCTTTTTTATTTTTTTTTTTCAATAATTCAATTTCTATAGAACTAGTCTCCACGGTAAAAGGAATAATCTCCCTCAATCGGCTCCTGTCTCCATTTTCAGCAAAAAACCTTGGCTAACAGAAACAGGGCGGGATATATTGTATCTAATCATCCTACTTGTGTTCGCGATTAATAAAATGCGAGATTGTCCCAACAACCCCACCCCCTTCCAACAATATAGAAGATGATTTTAGCTGTGTTATCTGAAGTCTCACTCATATAATCGCATCAAGTGTAATTTAAACGATAAGCCGCAATGGTCAGTGAACTTTAATTCAATACTATGTTCATCTCTCTCACTTGTTGTTTTGTGCGGTTTTGGCCGCAGCTTTCTTGATGAGACTCTTGCTTGAACACGCTGACAATAGTAAATGATGAAGCCTCGGGGCTTTAACGGTAGAACGAGCATCGGTGTTAACCATAGTACAACAAAAGAAATTTATGTCTAGACACAAACAGAAAACTGACCGAGCTAACCTACATTTTGCTAGGCGCGGCCACGATGTTTTTTCGGTCTCTCAATCCACGAGTAACGTTGCTTTTTCATTATAACAGTGTTTTTGCGCAACAAGGAAAATAATTAAAGCATTCTTTGATCACTTCGAGATTGTGACGTAAGTACCCGCATTACACAAAAGGAACGGGTCGTTTAATTGTTCAAACGCAAAAATAATTCTGTTAATAATTAGTCCCATGAGTAAAGCACCACTTTGGCTGTTTAGTTTATTGTTCATAAACAGAATATGCGGATGCGAATATCAAATAAATCTCTTAGTCATGACTCTTATCTGCATGACGGCCGATGATAACGACCGTACTGACTGATGTATTAAAATGCGCATTGGTGGACAGCTATGTAAACTGCTGAAGTTGTACCAACTGATCACTTGCACCTGTCGTAGCACAAAACCGACTTTTTAGGATGGAAAACATAAAGGTCATAGCGGCTAATCATGGAAAAGTAACTCTTCGGGAGATGAATCTTAGCCAAGGAGGAAATAATGTCCGTTGGCTAAACGATCGAGAAGAAAGACTTTTGCAAACTTCTTTACACTCTATGGAAAAAGCGCATAAGAGAGCGCTAAGTCGACTGCAAACTGAAGTCAAAGACCTGCACCACACATTAAGAGAACAAGCAACAATTCGCTCACCCCTTCTAACAAAAGAAGCATATTTGTTAGACAAAGACGTCCTCGAATGGAAGAGGCCTGCAACTGCAGTAAACACAAAGACTTTTAAACTCCACGATGAAAGCTTAGCGCAAAATAAAACTGAAGAAGCAACAAGAGGTCCTGCAGGGGAAGTCAAAGATTCGCCTTTGGAGCACATTACACTAGAGGGTGAGTTAACATGGACCACGTTTCTACAAGCTTATTAATCTAAATTCTACATTATTATTCCATTATTTGCAATCGTTTGTATCGCCGACGTTTTAATATGAAATGTGAAACACCTTTGTCGAGAAAAGAAGAAACAACGCTCATTTTAGTAGGATATAAGGACTAGCTATTTCCCTTCTTATTCGAATGTTAAGCGCGCAGAAAGGCAAAAGAATCTGCGAAAGTTTGATCATTTGTTCAGCGAGCGCACTTGACTGTTATTCTCAATTTGTGAGTCTGGAACATTTTTGTTATCTGAAAACAGACTTGCAAGAAATTGTGTATAAATGTGAAAGACGATAATGACGGGGCTTCGAATAAACATAACGGAGAAAAGTACCGTTAATCCATTTACATTCATGTCCTTAAATAAAAGAAAAGAAAAGTAAGCATTTTTCCAGCTTGCGGACAAGGCAGTGTGACAATTGAGATAGAAAATATTGCTGGTAATGCGTCAAAAAACCACCACCACCAGAAAGTTAAGCAGACATACAATATTCATATATCCAGAGATATATTTCTTATACTTAAAGTCTGTCATTTTAAAACAGTGAGATCTCTTGGTATGGAACACAACATTGAAAACGAATTGCTCGAGGCGCCGGATCTGCCGGATTTCATAAGTATGCCATGCTCACGTTCGCGGTTTTTAAGCGCGGTGTTCAACGAAGCGCGCAAAGTCACGACTAGTACTTGCCTTTCTCTTCCAAAAGTGGACTGAAAAAGCCAAAAACCAAATTCATTGAAAATTTTCGAATAGACTTTTTACTTATTTCACTTCACCAAGCACACAAAAAAACGGCAAAAAGGCTTCAGGCAGAGGCTTGCGGAAGCCTGAGTCAGTGCTTTTTTTCACAAGAACGCAGGAAAGGTCAATTACATTCTGTAACGTCTCGAAAAACAAATAGTACCATGTTTAAGCATTGCTAAAACGGATTCATTTGAGTGGTCACACTATTAGATATCTTTTAAACACTTCAAACCAAACTTTGATTACACATTTTCAGTTATTTAGGAGATTAAGTGGTTATTAAAAAGAATAAAATGAAGCGAAAAAAGTGGTGGCTAAAACTAATTGACAGCACTGCGTTTGAGGTGATTACTCTGTTAGGTAGAAAGTTTGCCCTGACTCATGTGGCCTGAGGGCACAATTACAGATATTTTAAACAGAACATATTTTGAATTACAAGGCAAACAAAACAGTAAGATCAAACATTTACGGTCTATCCAAATCTTTTAGTTCTCCGCGAACCAAAAAGTCCCACTCATTTTAGCCTTTTCCATGCTCCAAAATCAGTAATGTGCAGAGATCTCAAAAAAAACTGATGCGAAAACTGACGCAAGGGCGCTGATCACGCGCGTTTTATTTTCGCTTGAGTGCCTTGTTTTCTGTTAACCCCTTTACTGTCTGGGAGACTGGCAAAGGCTATAATGATTTTAAAAACTACTTCGACTGGCTGAAAGTTGAAAAAGCCCTATCCATTTTACTAAGCTGGATATCGCATAAGACAACTCGCCTCAAATCATTGAGTGGTGGACCATTGGCGAATGCTTTGTTGAATGCATAAAGTCCATGACCACTTCAAAGTTAAGGGTATTTTACTCAAAATTCGGTTTCTTGCAGCTATGTAATGATTTCATCTCATTTGCGGAGATGAGACATATGCATGTAAGAATGTTTTACGGAGACGTGATTTACCAACAAAATAGATAGTGAGGAGTAAATATGGATGTCGCGTGCTTCTTGTTTATCTTATTCCTTTAATTTGTCGGTTGAGTCACTCAATATCATTATCTCTTATTCACGCAATAAGTTTCTTATAAGAGCCAATATCTCCTGTCAGGTTCAGTTAATTTATACTCTATAATTACCACAGTTGTGACTTTGCAGATTATAACCAACCTTAATTGTCCTTATAACAGATATAAACAGCCTCAACCAGCAAATGACCAGGAGAAGCTCAAGAAAGACGGAAAAACAACCTGAAATGGCTTGGACAAGAAAGCTGTCATCGGCCCAAAAACGACCGCTATCAAAGCACTTATCGAACTCATCCGACAACTCTTCGTCTTCAACGAATGGTGCCTCGGGACATCGTCGTAAAATTTCCGTCGCCGATCCACCTACAATAAGCGTTGAACTAAGTCCTCAGTTAAGGAGGACGTCTAGTCAAAGCTCGCTTCAGATCAACCCTAACACCGTATTCAACCGCGGTAAAACGCGATCTGCCGAGATGATAAACGGCACTTCAGCATATCACAACACGGGAAACGCCATCAACGATCCTTTTCCACCGAGGCTGAGAAAAGTTTCGGCTCAGTCCATGAATCACGTTGCAAGTCCCCTATTTTTCAGAAGAAAAATTTCCCAACAGCACGCAACACGCAGCTCATCGCCTTCACGAGGAGTCCGAAAAATCTCCTGTCCCCCTAACTTACAGCATACTCCCATAATGCAACAGGAGGAAATAATACCTCTGCAGTTATCACGTGACAGCAGCGTGACATCCTCAAGAGTGACTGTAACCATGACTACCGATCTTCCTAAGCTGGAAATGCCACATAGGATAGAGCAGACATCGCCCGGCTGTGAAGGCAATGTTAGTCCGCTAGGACTTCATGCCAGTGGCATGGACTGTACCCTCCAAGAAAAAGTCAATAACTTTCTTAGGAGTTTGGAGAGAAATGACGACATTCATGAACAGGACGAAAATAGGGCTAAAAAGCAGTAATAATAATTATTTGTTTTCGAAAAATTAGCTTTACTGTTGATATTTGGAAAGAACGAAAGGAAAAATTTCAGTACAGGTATTTCTAGTGTCTTTAAAAATGGGGCATCATAAAAAGTTGTAAATAGTATTTTTTAAACTGGTTAAATGTTGCCTCGTGTGGACCACTACTCTGATAAAGTGAAATAAAACCAAGACTAAGACCATATACTTGCTTGTTTAATCGGTTCCTCCACCACAAAACTCAACACCACAAAAACTGATATTGGTAGAAATTCGGTGATCCCGTACGACAACCTGCTGAGCCATTAGAATGCTGCAGGATTAGAACTTGACGGGTCAATCTTTGGCATTACACTCTCTATATAACTTAAATTTACATCCAATTGATTTAAATACAGTCGACTCCCGATAATTCGAACCTTTAAGGGAAATAGAAAAAAGTTCGAGTTATCGAGGGTAAAATTACATAGAAAACGATCTGAAGGGAAATGTAAATTGCTTCGAGTTAGCGGGAGGTTCGAGTTATAGAGGGTCCGAGTTATCGGGATTCGACTGTACACTTTTTATTTTATTTAATTCCCTTTGGCATTACACTCTCTATATAACTTAATTTTACATCCAATTGATTTAAATACACTTTTTATTTGTGTGATAAAAATAATTTAATAAGTCACCGCACGTATAGCGTCATTGTATGTTAATATCTGCGGTTTGTAAGCATTATTACTGTCCAGGATTGGAAAGCTATTTATCGTTTAGGTTTCGGAGAAAGTGATCACCTACCCCTCCCCTAAGCCCACACTGACACTTACTTCTCACTTAGGGCACAATATTGGCTTAGGCGGGGGTAGGTGGTCCGTTTCCCAGGAATCTTTATTCATCCAATAATTCCTATCTCTTCCCCCATCTTTACCCGCAATGTTGTTTTCAGGGTAAAGAAGTATACGAAAATGGTCTAAAACTGTTGAGGGGGGAGAGGGTGGGGAATATCATTTTCATGGATTATACTGGACTTTAAAGGAGCCAGCGCTGCAAGCTGGGAAGGGGTGGGAAGTCTCTGTTGCAGCTCACATTTCACAGGGTAAGAGTACAGATCATTGTTTCATCGACAGGTGAATAACGACAATAAACCAAACAGTTCTCCCAGTTTTGGATAGTGATTACGGCTAGAAGACATTTCTTGTCCTCTTAATTTTGGAGTTAACACTCTGATCCGTGCTCTGATGATTTGTTGAATGTGAGCTGTGACTCTAAGTCGTTCAAAACAAAGTCGTTTCGATACAAACTTAAGCAGTGAAACTGCACAACAATTTCGATAAAGTATAGTTAGCGCAAGAACAAAAAAACATATGGCGTGAATATCTCTCGGTCTATAAACAAACTACACAAAACTATTTATACCTAGACTGAATCTACTTGTATCGAAAGGACTTGTACCAAACAACTTTGTGTCGAAACGACCAGTAAGCGTAACAAACACCTTACACAAGAAACCTAGGTTTCTCTCGGGCAGATGTTAAAGCTCATCCTTAACTTGTCCTTGAGGATTAATGAGCTGCTCAATGGTCATCTTCTTGGTTTCTTCGTAAAATTCTTTCTTTTTCTGCCGATATTTTTCCAGTTGTTCCTCAATATACTCAGTGGGTCGGCCGGGGCCGATCTCTTCGTCATCTGACATTTCTTCCATCAACTCGTAAACAACTGGATCGTCGACATTTTCTTCATTGTCGCTACTCAGATATTCCAGAGTTTCACGTAAGGCCTTGGAAATTGCAAGCCGATAAGTGCGGGAGATCTGCATGTTTAATGACAAATTTAGCCGAGAAGTCGTTGACCGTGAAAGAGACGTAAGATAATTTTTATTGTCACTAGAAATCATTATGTGACGATTTTCTGACACAAACAACGAGCTTTAGGCGCCCATTTTTCCTTCAGATTGATCTTCTTTTTTAACTAGGGTGTGATGAAGAATTCTGGTCGCCAATTCGGCTATCAATTTACAGAATTTGATTGCCTTAATGCCAAAAAAATGAAGGCCTAATTTCATATTGTGTAGAACACGTCTTGAATCACTTTTGTTACGAGCAAAGTAGGAAAAATGAAGCCCTACTTTTCACAATGATTTTGGCAACGCTGCAACAAATAGTTCACTCCTTGCAAGAAAAACTGTAAGGGGGAGGTGGGGCGGGGGGTTACACTAAATGTCTCGAGCAACTACCATCCGAGCAGAGGTTTCTTTTTTGAATGGCTCAGTTCAGCGTTTACGAAGTCAGTCACGAACGAATTAGTAAACGCTAAAAAGCCATGCTGGAAAGAAACCTCTGCTCGCAGAATAAAATCACAAAACAAGTTTCAAGAAAAATTGACCAGTGCAAAAAGAAGCTGTGTCACGTTGGCAACTGCCACTAAATTGACCGAAACAAAACATTAAAAGAAGTTATAACTAACACAGCAATACAAAAAAAGGCATGGATGGAAAAACTTGAAGAAGATTAATACGGATTGCAATTGTTGGTTTTTGAAAACTATCTTGGTAAACAGTCTCTCAAAGTTCACTTTCATTAATTGTAACGTTTGATATGATCTGACATAATGCTTGCGAACATTCGACTCGAACCTGTGGTTTTGTCATTTACACTTGTAATTCCTTAAGTTCCATATCGAACAAAGACGCGTAATTGGCATTATTAACAAAATAGATTTGACAGTCGTGATAGAGCACCTTTAAATATTACTTAATCTTCACTCACCTTGCATGCAAAAGTATATCGCGCTCCACTGAAGCCAGGGCTTGGTGGCCTAGCAGAATGAGGGATGATACCGCGGAATATCACAATTCTGCCATACCGCGGGCGCACAGATGCAATCCACTCGTACTGCTGTTTGCCTGGAGGGAATGGCTGGCCGTCTTGGGATAAAATTTCTTCAAAAAATGCTGTTTCTCCATAGTTGTTTGCCTCCCAGTCTGGTGTAAGGTACATCAAAAATGTGTATTCATGCTGAAAGGTTAATAATTACTGTTAGCATAATAGCAATAACAATAACGGTAATGATAGCGGAGCTCCATGTGCGTGCAAAGCGCGCGCGTGGGCGGAGCCCTATAGCTTAGTAAATCTACCCATCCCAGAAAATTTGGTAATCACGTGACCGTACACCGACCGACCGACCGCCCGCCCGACCGTCCGTCCGCACCACAGGAAAACCAATGTTTACTTTCACACTTTCTAACTACTTTGGGAGCCTAGGTGGAAACTGATTGCACATCAATGTTGTGATCAATTGACAGCTTTCAAAACAAGGTATCCGCTGACCAGTATCACCTGACCGTATCGCAGGCTCAGGTGTCGACCCATCGAGTTCGAGTACTTTTTTGAAGTTATCCGCTGACAAATTACTGGTTTTCAATTGATAGCAAGCTCAAGTTTATTTTTTTAAAATTTATAATGATGATAACGATAATAATGATGATAATGATAACGATAAGGATAAGGATAATGATGACGATGATGATAATGATATGAACAATGCTAGCAATACTGATACTGATAACAATGATGATGATGACGATGACGACCACAATGATAATTATAATAACAATATTATTATTATTATAAATCATTGCAAACACAAGTTAAACTACCTTCCATGTATGCTATTACAGCCCCTAAAGAGACAACCCTATAAAAACGATACAGCACTTCCTATAACTTTAGATTCTACTTTAAATAAGCACCACCCTTGAATACATGCTGCACTGGTAAGTCAAAGAATTTATTGAGCACTGCTGGTGTTTTTTCAAGTATATAATATGGAGACATAGTCCTAACTTGCCAATGAAAATACTTTGGAAGATCTTTCAGTTATAAACAGCTTTTCAGGCTTGTTGTTTGGTCAGTTTGTGGTTTCTCTTAACACCTGCTTGACTCTAAGCTATCTAAGAGTGCTTTCCATTTGTCAGAACAGGCCAGCCATACCATTCCTGTCATAATGAGAATTTCACTTTTAATCACTGTCCGGCCAGATTGGTCAATGCTGGAATAATATGCATTGGATTGATGTGGTTTTTTTTAGCAAAACTCCTAAAAAAAAGCCAGTTCTGACTTCTGGAAAGCGCATTAAGACTTAACTAATGGTTTTCAAGCTTAAGTCATTTTAAGGAGAGATATACATAGAGAAATATTGAAACTTTGGCAACTTTTAGGACAATGATACGCAAGAAGGATGTAACATCATTTCTCAAAGGATGTGGGAGTGAATGCCGCATATCCTTAGGTTAACTGGACGTACGCATAATCACTTATTCATTTTAGCGTCTGAGCTCATATATGCATTTAGTTTTTATATTGTAAATTTAGAACTTAGCTTCAAAGTGTTAAAGAGTAAATTTAGAACCTAGTTTCACAGTGTAAAAGAGTACTTAGCTTGAATTGTGTTCATTTCGGGCTTTTTTATGTGTTTTATAGTATTTAATTAGTTTCTTTTAATGATGTAATTTAGTTTTAAAGGTGTCCCCAATTAGTGCCAATAGGCACTAGAACGATTAGACACATTAATAAAGGTTATGTATGTATGTATGTCTACCTCATTTGGCATACAATCTTCGTGAATCCTAGGATAGTGTGAATTTCTGATGATGTTCATTGATACGTCATATGGATACCACTCATCCAGACCACTTAGATATGTTGCCAACTGCTTCACAAGCCTCCACAGGCGACTTTTGATAAAATCTTTCACCTGTAGACAGAACATGAACCAGTCTATTATTAGCCTAAGAAAACAAACTAACATTTTGCAATGCTACCACTGCTTTCCCCATTTAATGCATTTCAGAAATGACAGCAAAAATGCCATACCGATGGTGTGTCACTACCCAGATCTGGGTTGTGCTTCTGATTGGTTGAAGTGAATTTCTCTTCCAGTATGACCAATCAGAAGCACTACCCAGATCTGGGTAGTGACATGTCGTCAGCATGGAATATCTGGACTCGTCCTTCAGACATCATTTTGCCGGGAAACCAGTGCTGCTGTTTTCTCAGGCTAGTCCATTATGAAATGCTGTGGGAAGGCTGTACAGATAAACTGATTCACTGGGATTGTGGTAGGTCAGGTCCAAACTCCATAATTAGCAAGGAAGTGAGTGAGCAAAGTTGGACCATCTAAAATATCATGCTTTCATGGCTGGATCAAAATTCAAATAATATCATTGAATTTACCACCTTCCTGTGGTATAGGGTCTTCCCTCCCACTGCCGCCATGTTAGAAAACAAGAAGACCCTGGGAATGAGGTAAGATAGGTTGATAAAAAAGCAGATTAACCTTCCTTCACCCTACTGGGATTAAAAAACACAACAGAGCAGAACAAAACAACAACATCAACAACAAACAAACCAAAAATACACTACATAAGTCATGGAACATCCACATGAAAATTACTATTACTCTACAGCCCATCAAATGAAAAATAATCCTGATTTTGTCAAAATAAAGTATAAAAACCTTAATCATGGCAATCCAAGACACATTATCATGTTCCTCATCATGACCATCGTATGGTTGGTACGCATAAACACTGTTATACTGTAGCAAAAAGAGTCTTAAAGCATCAAGATCTGCTTTGTCCACTAATCCATCAAACACTGCAATCTCTCTTCCTTTACTGTCATGAAATCTCCTAATTTCATGTTTGCTGACATCCTCTGGGGAGATCTCTTTCTTGTCTGACATTGCAAATCCTAGCATTTCTTGCTTTTCTGCTTTTTGTATCAGCCTCTGTTAAGAGGAAAACAAAAATGATGACACTACAGTGAGGAATAAAATAAGAAGAGCTGGATTTCTAAAGAAAAAGATGTTGCTTTTCGAATTAATACTTATTTTTTATTGCTTAAAAAAAAATAAGTCTACTGGACTAGGGCTGAGTTCCTCAAAAGATGGTTGATTTTAACCCATGGGAAGTCAGATTTTATGCAAATCACTAAATACCTTTGTTTCTGTTATTTTCTGGTCTGCTTTTTCTTTTGATGTTGTTAATCTCACTATAACATCAAACTGGGCTTGAACATATGTCATAGCAGGAGGCTTAAAGATAAACGGAATTGAAGCATTCCACACAATCATCCGTCCCATTCTTGGATAAACTGCAGCAAGAATTTCACCATCATCTTTGTAAAATACTGTCTCTCCATAATCATTTTTCCTGAAATCCTTGTTTAGAGATATCTTGACAACAAGATCATCCTTATTGATGTTGGCTTCTGTAAATGATAAAAAATATGTTGTTAATTTCTAGCAGTTGATGCTCTCTCCACTGCAGATTAGCCTCTTTGTGTCGCAGGAGGCTAGGGAGAGGGAAAAAAGAAAGCGCACGAGACAATGAGAAGGGGTAAGAGAGGAAGCACTTCCCATTACATTATTCCCTGCGCTCTTGCTATTTTTTGGGGGGTACCCAGCAGGAGCCTCTGTGGAGGAGAAGAGAGGAGTGGATGTGAGTAATTTCTCCTGGATCAAATGAAGCCATACACTGTGCAGGAAAAGGCTTTCATTGTTTTATCTCTTATCTGTTCTTGTCAATTCTTTGATGTTTTCCTAGTTCTTAACAAGAGGTCTAAACAGGAATTTAAACCCTGAGTCAATATTTTCTTAGCTACAACAAAAAATGAAAATATTGTACAGCATATTAGCTTGGTTGTTGGCTAGAAAAATGGATTATAATGAGTAATAATTTATAGGCATAATTATTGATAGAGGGAGTCCAAACTCGTGCACACAGTTGAAAGTCCCCTTCTTGATGCACCTAACACACATCTGCTCAGGTTCTCAGGTTTTTTCTCAAGTATTTATTGATAGAAATAAATTTGTGCATATCTTGTAAGAATAAAATATTATTAATTTTCTTGTCCAAAGGTTGCATTTAGGGAAGGGGGAAGGGGAAAGAGGGATTTGGACCCTTCAGACCCATCCCCTGGATCTCAACATTATAAGGAGAAATTCAATGCTGATCACTTTTTGGGTTAAAGCAAGTAACATAAGACTATGGGCCCTGTTTTACAGAAGGATCAAATCAAAAGGGACAATCATTAGTTTTAAAAACTACAGCAAAAATCAGACATTTGAATGGAAGATATTAAAAGAAAGAATATCAGCCCTCTAATATCTCTGGATATTGGAATCAGATTTATTCGACGATAAGCACTCCAGGGCAACCACTATTTTTAAAAAGTATTTTCCCATCCAACAGCTGTTTCTTTTTTCAATTAGCACCTACTTAAGCCAAGGGAAATAAATAGCCTTAAATTACAAGTAAAACAACAAACTGTTAATTTTTTAGCGCAAATTGTCAATAAAACGTGCAGTCAACATGTACGAAGCTTGATCTCTGAGTAGCCTCGTCAAACACAACTCAGTACAACCTGATCTTAGCTAGACTTGCTGCAGTATTCGTCTTGAAATAAAAACACAATACAATACGAAAATAAATATTAATGTTACCTTTACTTGTAGCAGTTATAAAATCCAGCCTGCGCTGCATAGAGAAACACACATCATACGGAAAATACTTCTTTCCTCCAGATAACTTTTCGACAACAGTTCGGGTTATATTCCACAAAGATGTACTGGTGAAAAATTCTGGGTTCACAGGAGCAATCCATGGAGAGTTAGTCGAGGAATTAAGTGTACCAAAGTTCTGGTAATAATCACTGTAAGTGTAAAACCAAGAAGAAATTTTCCCAGATATTTTACCAACAGTAACAAGGTCGAAATACGCACTGATAACTTTTGGCGGAAAAAGTTGATCGAAGATAAATACACCTTTGTCGCCGTCTTGGAATGATTGCGTTTGCTCTGGTTTTGATTGCTCAGATATACACGAAAACGAAAGAAAACCCAAAATAAATACCAGTTTATACATCACGGAAGCAATTCAAAAACCAGGTCAGTGTTGACCTTTCCACGATTTCCCCTTCTCTTTCTTGATTTCTGAGCAAAAAGTCGTAAACCAATCACAGTTCATGTAAGAATAGCTATTAATAACCAACCAATCCGCATTCGCATTATTTCGTCTTGTTCCCAGGATCCTCTCGGTTTAGCAATCATCAGTTCCAATTTCGTTTATTTTTGTTCAATCTGTGTACTTCGATTTGTGTAGTTACAAATTTAGCTGTAAAGCTACTGTGCATCTCATAGACTTCGTGCGAATTGAAATGGCTTTTTGTTGATATTTCTAGTAGCAGTGCGCGAATGTCTAACTTCTGTAAAAAGGTATCATAAACAGATTAAACGCCATTAATTCCTCTCTGTCATTAGCTGTCATTTGTTGTTAGTTCCAAGAGGGCGCATCTTCTTTTCCATGGTGGGGCATTTGTTACCAAAGGTCTACCGGCTACTACCCTGAAACCAGAGTATTTCTCTCGCGTGAAGACGGATACTCCGGTGTTTTAAAGTTCAGGTAGTGGAACCTTTATTGGGATAACCTCGCGGTCCACCTTTTCAAATATGTATCATGTTTATGTGCATATATGTATTTGAATAAAGTATTGTCACGTGGCATCGGAGTTTGCAACAGGCCGTACAGGGTTTGAACACAAAATGGGAGGTCAATTTCTATTATTTTGTGTGGTGGACGGGTAGGTAGTCTACTACACAGCCGTTTCTGTTTTGCAGTCTAATTCTTGGAGGGTCAGCCTGAGAGAATAACCGACATTTCGCGAGGCCACTACTGGTTTCCCAGTGGTGGCGTCGCGAAACGTCGGCTTTTTTCTCGGGCCACTCGAGGGTCTATTTTCCTGGGCTCGATTTCCGCCGTCTCCCGGGTCCGGTCTTTGATCCTCCCCGAAGATGAGTGCGGGCTCATTTTCCCGAACAGCGGCTGGTAATCGAGCCTTCTATTTTCCTAGATTTCTTAACGATTGTTCGCGGTGCTAGGACGGCGAAAAACAGTACAAAGACACAATATCAATGGAGATAACCACCAACATAAACACCTTTACTTCCCATCATGCCTGCATGCTCCATACTCAACACTACATGCTCCCGCCAGCGAAGGATAGGCTTCTTGAGCCTTCTCTTTCTTCGCTCGAAACCCCACTTGATGATTATACACTATGTGATCATGTAAAAAACAAAAGCCCATTTTACAGTTGCAGGTGAAAACGAGGCTGGAATTGACCTTGTTTTGATACAGCCCTTCCTGCTTTATTATGTAAATCATGTCTTTCTTATGCTGACTAGTATTTTTTAAGCAAAATTTACATTAGAAAAGGATCGAGGTTGTCTATCAAAACAAGGTCAACTTCAGCCTCACGTTCACTCAAAGGCTAGGACACTAAGCACACAACTGTAAACTGGCCTATTCAAAATTCTGGGCACTCACTATATGACAATATAAAAAATAGTACTATGTTAAGCATCGTCTTTCACCCTTAACGTATTAGTTATAATTTCCTGTAGAATTTTACATTATTTAATTTTACTAAAATAATCTAACATTTCATCTGAGACACTAAGATACTATTTTTAGAAAAAAAATCTAGCAAACGCAAGAGATATTAGGGCATAAGCACATAAGATAACTTGGGTTTTCGTGAAGTCGAGCTTAAGCCAGCATTTACATTAAAGAAAGCAATACAGGCGAGAAATAAGCAAAAACAAATGGCGAAAGTGAGCAGGTCTCTTAGTAGAGGCGTCCTATCTAAACGCCTCGAACAGGTTAATGAGATTGGTACGTATCGTACCACAAGCACGAATAAAAGCTCAAATTTTTCTCCCCCAAATAATTAACATCATAATGAAAAATTATCAGAAACAACCGCGAGTAACACAAAACGCGATTTTTGACATCATTAGGGCTCACTATTTTCTAAGTCCTCATTTGACTGTCAAGTTGTTAAGTTACCGGGTAAAATAAATGGGATTTGTCTAGTCATACTCATTGAATATATAATCAGTGCCCTCAAGGAAATGCGTGCCCAGTTATTCATCACATTTTTTACAAATGTGAGTCTATCGACCTTCTTTGCAATGTCAGCGACACACTCAGCCTGTGCCACAGACGAAACTTAACTCTGGTTAAGTCCGTCTGCGAAACAGCGCCGAAATCCTTGTTCTGGGCCCCACCTGCGTACCAGGATTTGAGTATGGGGGCCCAGAACAGGGATATGGGGGCTGCTTCGCAGATGTTTACTAACTGAAGTTAATTCATCAAAAAAATCCACTGCGCCGGTATCACGAGGAACAACTTACAAAAAAATCGAGCTTTGTATTACAAAAACTTTTCTGTAGTAGTGTTGTTCATTATATTAATAATAAAATATTCTTTTTTGTCTTTTCTGTTAAATGAGTTGATTTAAGGGTCTATAAAGGACACCATGATGTATCGCTTTCCCCATGTGACTGGTAATCCTTCATGGTAATGTGTTAGCCGGCCAGGATGCATAAAAGACCAACCAATCCGTGTCTCGGTCACTTGACAGTTGTAACGTATAAATCTACAGCCTCCACCCTACAGAGAAGACAAATATGAATTGAAGTGTCTGGTTAATTGACCACCTACCCCTCCCCTAAGTCACAATTTTGCTTTAAATGAGAAGTAGGTGTTAATGTTGACTTAGGGGAGGGGTAGGTGGGCAGTTACTCCGCTATCTTTTTCACCTAATATAATGTGGGGGGGGGGGGGGGGGGGGAACTAATTCTGTTAGTGGCGAAAAGGAGAAGGAAACCAGTACATTCAATGACTAGAAAGATGGGGAATAAATCTCGCTGGACGAGGGACCCACTTTTGTCGACGGAGAAGCAAAGAGGAGGCAGTTTTACCGTTCAAGTTAAACCTAATTGCCTTGAGTAAACTTTCTAAAGAATTTTACCACGCTAACAATTAATGGGCCAGATCAACCTCCGTTGATCCGACAAATATTCATCAGTCAGTAACTGGTCAGCCGTGGAAAGTTTTGTTATAGGGGATGCACTTCTGAAAGGAACTATCGCTAAACAGGGGGTTTAAGAGGTCACGACGGTCACGGCGACGGCAACAAGAACGCCAAAGGGGTTTAGATTAGAGAGCTTTAGATTCGAGGATGAGATTTGAATTAAAGTTTTCTCGCGTATTCTAAAAAATAGACAACCCGGAAAGCTTCACTGCACTTTTTTGGCACCTGAAAAGTTACAACTGTTATCCGTATTGATGGAGATTAAGACCTCTCCCAAAGGCAAAAAGATAAAAGTTATGACATTCGATAACTTGTTTCCCCCACTACAACATTCTCGCAAAAACTCGTCGGTAGAATGACGACGGCTACCACGTTTTCCCGCCAAATGACGTTGGTTCACGCGCGCACACTACTTAGTACTGAGAAAATCTCGTACTTGTAGTCATCCTCGTCTTAGAATCTAAACCTCTCTTTTAACAAAACGACAACTTTGCACGAACACCAAACGTTTTGGTACATTTTTTCATGTTTCATTGCAGTCACTGCGCGACTACGACGTCAAATTGCCTAATTTTACGTTTTATCGAGAATGCATTAACTTTACTGTTCTTACTCCGTAATCGATGCCTGGTCTTGACAGAGCCATGTTGATAGTATACGTTGAAGAATCATGATGCGGTCTTAAGTAATACTGCCTGTTGGGATCGTATTTTACAACAAAATTCATGATAGCACGACCCTGCAAATGAACAAAAAAAACTGCAGTTATATATCACGATCATAGGGACTGGCTTTTTATAACTAAGTAGTTGGGCTCTCCCAAAGGACTTTTTTAGACCTCATTATAATACAAAATTAGTAATAAAATATCGTTGGGGTGGGTGCGCGCCCTTTAACAACGGTAAATTCGCGAGGGGAAGGGAGACAAGGCTTCTCCGCTCGTTACGCGCGCGCTTCTCAACAAAACCGCCAGCTACTTCGCGCGTCTCGCGTACTCGCGCCTCACGTGGTGGGCCTGATACCACACTATATTCGAAGAAAAATAAGGGGCTGATTGCTGTTCAGTCTATTCTAACCAAGCATGGAAAGTAATTAATTCTTACCTCAGAATGGTAGCCAGGGAAAATCCTGCCGTTCACAGGTACAATATATTGTTTGAGAAAGTGAAGCCACTCTCGCTCAAAATTGACCTATGTACAAAGACCAAACAAGAAAACAGTTAAGAGGTATATTCCGAGATCATAGTTTATAACGTGGCACATAATTTTGGCCGTGTATCAACCGGGTAGCCGTATCATTGGGCACGGTGATAGTGGCTATTGCATGAGCAGGGCTCGAAAAAACTTGAATTCCAGCTAGTCCTATGGGCAAGCACCTCTATCCTTTTGCTTGTCCAGGCCAGGTCATGACCACTTTTTACTGGTCTTAGAAAATGATTTAGTTAGAGGATGATGAATTGCCTAGACCCTTAACCATTAGACCCGGGCCCCCCCGCCCCTGTCATTAGACAAGCATGTTTTAAAAGTTACTTGCCCAGCAAGAAAATCTATTTGTCCCGGCAGGACGACCGGACGGAATTTTTTTTGAACCCTACTGAATTTGCAAAGAAAAATTTGATTTTTTTTAAAGTGAATAAGAAAATTGACTCGTCACCTGGTTCATGTGTATGTCGTCAGTGGGTACATTCTCATAGCCTCCTGACAATCGCTTATCCTAAAATTAAACATCGGATGTCGTGAAATAAGATAATATAGCTATTCAATATATAAGAAAAAATGTCAAAAGAATTTTAGCATATCTATTTACCTCATGCTTTCCGCCAGACCAGTCCCCAAAATTTTCCATTTCCTAACGTAAACAATTCAACAAAACATTGACGTTAATAAACCCAATCAAAGGCAACTGGACAATAATTAAAGAAGAGAAGACGATGGGGATTTTTCAAGTGAGATTGTTCAAAATGTAGCCGATTCAGTAAGTTTCAAGAGATTAATTTCAGTTCAAGCTATTCTACCTCAAATTCTTTTTACCTCAACAAGATGCTTGGCAAAAGTTTCTGTCACAATGGGAAACCAAAACACATCTGGGCATGGCTGAAAAAAGACCACAACAATAACAAAAACAACTGTTTAAGTTTCTTCACTGACATTCACTGTGGCGCCCAACAATTCCCTTAGGTTCAAATATAACAGGGAGTTTAAGTAACGACAACGGCGACGGCGAGTCAGAGATGGCAACGAAAACGGTAGAAAGTAAGGTTTAGAATAGTAAAACAACAACTTTGTATATGCATCACGCTTTTTCTACTTTTTTTTGAGGTCTTTGCACAACTACGAAGTGAAACTTCAACAACATTTGTGAAAGTGAATGAAATCGAAAAAGGGTAATGAAGATTGAAATGCACTTTTTAAGTCGCCATTGTGGTTGCTCTAACTCTGTAATAACAAAATGAGTACATGTACACATTATTGTTCACAAAAAAGTATGGTAGTTTTCTATCTTACCTGTTCAAATTGATAACTAAGATTGAAGTTCTGTGAGTAGTTCTCATGAATGTACTTTTCCTCCCAATCCTAAAAAAGAAAAAAAGAAATATACCACCACACGTTCTTGCAGTGCCTTTAACTATTATACAATTTACAAAATAATAAGCGAAAGACCTTACCTTTTTGTTGTCGAAAATCTCCCACAAATCATTGTGCAGCATGTTTGTCCTGTAGTTGTCAGTCTCCAGCAAACGTCCAAACTCATTAAGATTGGTGGCATACATAAAAATACCCTGCAGTTTGATAACAGTTTGTCATTTGGTTTGATCTTAAAAGATTGTATAGGGGACACAGTGTAATCTTATTCGAAATTAAAAAAGAAGAATGAGGGTAATATTCAAGCTTAAAATAAATTTCACGTCATGAATAGTGACGAGACTGTGCTCTAAGAAAAATTGAAGGCTAGTGCGGTGCTCTGAACCTGGAAATCCAGGGTGCCCAGCATATGATTTCTATGGAAAGAATTAGATTTATTCCTATTTATATTCACCACTAAGAGATGGGAATGGGTGTGCAGCTCAAACTGTGGAGCCTGAGTGTTTAATGCCGTCCAAATAACATACAAAGTTCAACATCATAACTAAAGAATGGTATACAAATATTCCCAAATAAAGTCACTCAGGCTAAACTATTAACATGTGGTGCCTGATACGAAAACGCAAAAACCCAATGGGAAAAAAATTGGGAACGCACTCACCAACCGATGCAGGAGGTATCTGCAGCACTTAATGATGCGAAAAAAAAAGAAAATCTAAACAATGATGTTTGCTAAATAAATGAATCTCTGTTCACTATCAGAAGTAGCCAATGTAACTGGTAGGATCAGTGGGCGAGTGCTGTAGATTTTCTCCCTTGCAGAGCCGCACCGCCACAAAGAAAGTACCCTGGGCACAACAATCCCACCAGGTCACAGGCTATTTCAGAAATGACAGGTCACTGCTCACCTTCTCCCTTAAGTTCTTGCACATTGTCATGTCTGGATCAAACTTATCTCCAGTAAAAATTCCTTTCATCTCACTCAAGACTTGTTTCTGGATCAAATAGGTGGCTGAAATGTGCGGCACATTCCACACACCCCTGCAGTGACATTGAAATACAGTCAACTGGAGTCTAGAGATGTCCATCTTATAGAGTAAAATGAAGTAAATGAAGAAATTGTAAGACCAAACTCATTTAGGTGTTAATCTTATATAGTCTAAAGGCCTCTGTTGAGTTAGAGTAAACCGCACCTGGTTGAATACCTTCTTGAAAAACAGTCCTGCTAATGGTATTAATGAGACTTAATCGCAGGGGCTTTGAAAATTATTACAAATATGACATGCTGACCAACCATGACTTTAATTTCCTACATACTTTCTCTGGTTCTGCACAATTGCAATGTAATCCCGAGAACGAGCATAATATCCATCACTGCCTATCGCCCCCCAGAAATTTGACCACATCTTGCCATCCTTGGTCATAATGGGTGCCAGAATTGGTCTGCAAAAAAATACAGGTACATGTAGCATGGTTAGCACTAGTATCAATTTCCACCTTTCACACAAAATGTCCAGTGCTGGCCACAAGATCCCTGCTTTCCTTAGTTCTACAATTTTCTGAGGTGCGGAAGTATGGAGGATCCGTACTTTAATAATTTTTCATCCCAAGTTCTACACTTCTCCGTGGTGTGGAAGTGTGGACGTGTGGAATAGTCGGACAAAATGAGGATGTTGTCTTATTTTCCCCCAGTCTTTTGAACAACTGAGGCCAGGGGCCAGTAAATTGAATAAAACCTATTTCTGTAGCTTATTCTTAAGCGTGTATGGCTAACACTGTCTTTATCAGCCAAATGTGGCTGCCCATTTCCTACACCCTGTTAAACAAACAAAAAATGCATCTGGTGACAACAGCTAAAAGTCAACAGCACTTGATTAGCTTACCTATTTTGCTCAATAAGAATTTTAAGTGTGTCCTTATTGGTGAGAACAACAGACCCATCAACAGAGAAAAGATAGTCACATTTCTTCGTCTGGCACATCTCACTAGTCAAAGAAAAACAAAATAAATACAAAAAATACAAAATAGAAATACAAAATAATAAATATTATACAACACTGAAAAAAAAAAGAAAACAAAAAAAGGCCCGTGTGTCAAGTACATGTAAATATTCAGTGAATTCTTGGGTAGGTGCATGCTGCTAGAACTCTTAAGACCTAAAATCCAATACTGCACTATTATGTTCAAATTTATTTTGTTGGGTTTTTTAAAACTTGGCAACAAAACCCAATTTTTTTTCAAGATACTATTTTAACAACTTTTCACTAGTAAATGATACCCTATTAAAAACCAGGAGCTATATCTGATTTGTATACCCTAGATATCCCAGTCTTAACTGTTTGGAATGTTATAGTTTGCATATGTTATTTTACAACAGTATGCAAAAGTGAAACTTCAGAAGAGGTTTGCAAACAAGAAATATCATCATTGTTAATGCATGTTATTTCCGATAAAGTGTTCAAAGATATCATATCCATGCATGGGATAGGTACTTGATAGATTTTAAAACTTCTAGTCCCTCAGTACTAGAGACAAAAACCTTGTGAACTGACCAGAGATGATTAACTTACACAGCAAGATTTCTAGCTTCATCTTCTTGTACATTATCTTCTGGCTGAAGAACAGTGACAGAATTAAACTGATTCCTGACCTCATCTGTTAACCATTCAGTGATTTGTGACTTGTGATAGGCAACCTAAAAGAGTGACAAACAAATTACATGTACTTATTATTACTGTCATAACTACTAAGTGACAAAGAGAAGTACTTAATTAACTGTCCTGTACTAATGTATGTTGCATGTTTTGTTAACCTGGCCATGGAGAACTTTTTCAAAAAAAAAAATCACTGATTCAGTATCTTGTAAGACTGTCTGTGTTACTACATCATGACTTACAAGTATATCGGTGTATAAACATGATCATCACACCAATACATCTTTGCATCACGCAAACTATAATTTTTATACTGTGTGCTAAATATGACACAAAACTGACCAATACTTCTCCCAATTTAAAGTAGAGGACAAAAGGTGTTTGGCAGAATTGAATTCAAAGTAACATAAATAGTCATTGACCTTAAATCTCTATTTGCTGCAATAACAACTTGAAAGCAAGACATACCGTGTTGTGGATCAGGAGATCTATGTGCTTTTTTGGATAATTTTGAAGCATCATTCTTCTTAGAAACTCCGGAATAAATGGTGTCGGTTTCTCAATGAAGAAGCCCATCAAAATCTTGGGGTATTCCTAGGGAAAAAATACAGTAAGTTAGATATCTAGTACAGGGTTAAATCATGATAATTATTATTCATTCAAAATATTTCCCCGTTTCTGATTGGGTAAAACCACACGCATAATTCAACATAACCAGCGGCTCAACTGTCATATTGAACCAATGACGTCAAAATGACTGAAACAGAGCATTGTTTAATAGCTCATCTAATGGGAATATGTCTCAGAAAACATTCACTAAATAGGTTTCACTTAATAATGAAGCATACCTTGACATTATCTAACAAGATTGTTGCCTTGTCACAAACTCTGCATCCATCTTCCATGTTCCACTTATCAGGAAGATAATTTCCCAAGTAATTTAAAAACAGCTAGAAGAAAAAAAAATAACAAATGATACTGTCAGCCTATTAAATCCAAAAAACTATGTTAATGGCAGAGATTCTATGGTGTAAAAATGTTAAGATGATAACTCATTGGCAATACTTTCACATGGTACTATTTCTTTGATTATTCAGATTTCTTCAGTTCAAAATTATAGATGATGCATTTTCTTTTTAACTCAACTTTCTGACAGAGTTGTACAAATTAAAAATATCATTTTAATGATCCCCTGTCTGTTCTTTGCAAAGAACTGTTTTCAAAGCCCTTACCAAGAGAAGAATGATGGTACACCAAATTTTTGCAATGACAGGCCAGGTCACAGGTCACAAGTGCAGGTCACCGCTCTGTTTATAAATAACAGAGATAAGCAGTTTTCCCTTAAGCTGCTTAAAACTCTATTTTGGATTGGATCAGGGCTAGGAGACACTTTAGAAGTGTGGTATATTTACCTAGAACGGTGACCTGTACTCTAACCTTTACATGTGACACCTACATTTTCTACTGCCAGTCTCTACACACAAGTCCAATTTAAATAAAACAAATCAATATCAAGATTCCTTGCCACATACTCAAACCAGTCGAATCATTACAGTGTTCACAAGCTCTTCTGTCAATATTTTACAAGGTCAAGAAGATGAAAAATTATATCAGTAATTTGTATTTTTATTAGTAACTACCTTGCTTGGGCCATTCCCATGAGCCACTAGAGGTTGGGTGTTATATTCATTGTTTACAAGCCACGCCTTGTTCTCATCAAACTTGATTTCTACTTCATCTGCAAAGGATGGATTCAGAGAATTACATTGCAGGGAAGTTTGAAAACCTTAACTGCTGGTATAAAGTTACAGTTATTAATGGCCACCTTGGGAACAGAAGAAAGTGGTCGCTGTAGAGAGGTTTAAACTTAAGTCAATTTATGAATGTATGAAAAGAGTAGCTGTTGTGGCCGTTAGTGGCCGTTGGTAGAGGTTCCACTGTATTACATGTATCAGCAATTTCAACATATTAAATATTTATTGGCTTTATACCTTCAGCTCCATTTAAGTTCATGAAGATCTCTGCTTTTGTGTCCAGCTTTAGTTTTAGATCATCCTAAAAAAAAGATAGACTACCATGAATACCTCCATTATACCTCATATCTTGAACAGTGTGGGTCAAAGATGAGCAAACTAAAGTATTTACATATAATGCATCCCAAAATATGAGTTCATGCATCTGGACCGAAAATAAAATGCACCTGAGCTGAAACACAAAGATTACGCATCTGCTGCAAAATGGGTCAGCTCACATTTAGAGTCCTTAGTATGTATGGTACTTTCTTGTCTTGAATGGCCTGAAACTGTTATTTGGAGGAAAAATTTACAGTATTATTTGTACCAGAAAATATGACCTTATTAGTAAATGCATGGAAAAAATATAATTTTGCTTTGGCAAAATGTGGCAAACTTTTTGTCTTAAATCTCCTCTGGTTATCTCTATTTTTTCACTGTAAATATATACTCTCCAAAATGTTTTTAGTTGTTCATTACACAGTGTGGTACAAATAAAGATAATATCTTTAAAAATCTGGAAATTTTACTCTTTGGTTATCACTTCATTTACTCTCACACTCCACATACTGTAACTTCTTTTTATTGAACGTTGATGTTACAAAGTGAAATGAGGTGATTTTGACTTAGGGTAAGCAATAAAAGCTAAAATGTCTATTCTGTTCAGGAGTTGGCAAAATGAAATTTAGCTCACCCTTTTCTGTTTGTCCAAAAATATCTTTGTGTAGTAAAGTTGATCATCTTCTACATCTTCAATAGCATGGTCAGCCACAACTTGATGGAATACTGAAGCATATCCTATAAAACCTGATAAACAAATACAGGAAAGCAATTGATAAAGAAAATTTTGTAACTTAATAGAAAAACAACAAAAAGTAATGTTTAAAAATGAGTAGGAGTGTATAAACAGGTTTAAAAACTCGAGGCGAAGCCAAGAGTTTTTAGACCTGTTAATACATGGCTGCGAGATTTTTGAATGGCTTCAAAATCTCTGATATAGATCAACTCGTTCTTGCACTACTATCGAGATTTGGAGTTATTTTGGTTTAAAAAATTGGACGTAAAGTTTAGCAGTATCTTTATCAGATATAAAGACACTCATTAAACATTAATAATTATTTCTTTTGTGTTTTGAATTATTAATGAGTTTCTGAATGAGATTTAAAGGGGTAAGTTTCAAAGAAACTGTAAATGTGCATCAGTGAGGGAGTAAAATACACACACAAACAATGGTTTTATTGAGTAAGTCAATTTATTACCATTGTAAAAGTGTGAAAAGTTAAAGAATTCCAAGTGCCAGCCCTTTGCCAGAGCAAATTTCATTCAACCTGAAAGAATGAACCCCAGTGAAATGCAGTCATGCATGTACATACCCCCTGAACAAAGATATCTCTTGCCATCAGGGACATCTGGGTAACTGTCCTGTAGAATCAAATAATAAAAGAAACAATAAAAACAAAATATTATTTGTCTTCAATGTAGCATAAATATCACAAGAAGCTACAAGTAATAATTATTTGTAAGCTATAATTTTGATCAGTTTAAAAAACACTTACTATAACCCATCCCCCCCCCTGTGGAGACAACGTTAACAACTGCAGCTGATTGCTGTGTGTAACCATGACAACCCAGTGACCAGGCTTGTCAATCCCCTTAAAAGGCAAAAATCTTGAGATTCTAACCCTACAGCTAGGAAAAGAATTGAGAAGTGGGAGATGTCCCATATTTCCCAGCTGAAGGACTTCCCACAAAGTACTATTCAAAATCATGTATTATGCACATGTTTGTTGGTGCATTTAGTGGCAGTGTAAAGTCAAGTTTGGATGAAGACTGTTAACAATGCAACAAGTTGGCAATTCACATGTTAACTAATCTGGAAGTAAAAAAAAAGCAGACACAGACACACAAACAAAATCAAGAATAAAAACAGACTGAGGAAGAAGCACTTGACTTACTTTAAGCCATCTGTCTGGCCAGCAAAAACCTTCAGCAGAAAAGACCATGTTAGCTTCAAACTCTAGAAACTTTTTCACAAATTCTTGAGGATCTCCCAGCAAAATCAAGTCATAGCTGTGAAAGAATAGTACCATGATCATGAGAAATAATAGTGAAAGTTGCTCAAATAAATATGATAATTTGTACAAATGCGAGTGGCCCCGAGTAGTAATGTTGGTGTCAGACTGACATTATTCAAACCTGTTTTTTTGGTTCAATTTAGGTTTCTGAGAAACTGCCCACCTAAGTGACAAGTATAAGTGTTAATTTTAGCTTAGGGGAGGGGTAGGTGAGCAGTTTTCCAGCAACCTAAATTACTTAAGAGAAATAATATTAAGTTTCAGTTCCTAATTACATTGAGCTTAGTAATACAAGCAGCCTAGCCATCTCTACGTTGTAAAACTGAACAGCAGTAAAAAGCGAATCTATACAGTCGACTCTCTCTTAACGGACACCTATGTAAGACAGACACCTCTGTAAAACGGGCACCTAGAGTTGGTCCTTGCCTTTCTTTACTCCCTTTAATTGACTCTCTATAAGACGGATTCTTAGAGCTGGTCCCAAAGGTGTCCATCTTAGAGAGAGTTGATGGTATATGTAATGTAATGTTGTAGGTGAAAAGACAACACTAGGTGCATGTCCTCTTTACCTGGTATATTACCAGTAGGCTGGCTGCCATTATTGGTCCATTTATGAGCTTTCACAACAGTACATAAGTGATAAGTGAAGTGACAGGAGAGGTTGATATCTGCAAATACCTACAGTTCACTCAATCAGTAGATTATCTTAACATATAATGCTGGCTTTACCTGTCCACAAACATCAGCAGAAGATCACTTTCATTCCGGTGAAGCTCTGTTTCCTTTTTAAGAATGTTGATTTTGTGTCCACCACCAGGGTATCTCTTCACATCCCCACCTCGCCATTCCTCACCCATCCCTAGCACCTATAATATTCAATATATGATTAATGAAAAGAGAATCATATGACCGTGAGCAGAAAGTGTCCAATTCACTAAATCAAATTTGGTGCATCGATTTATGTGTACAAGATTAATTTTGAATTCTCCCTTACAAGTAAACAGGCCATTTGGAATGAGGATTTAGAAGTTTATTAGTGTTCTATGACCATGCTCACAGCTTGAGGGGAGGGATTGAGGATGGGATAAAGTGCTGTCAACTATAGGTATTGCTGTCTGTTGTCAGGCAATCTGACTGTCTTTTTTAGGACACATTAGGTAACACAGTCAAATTATCTCACAGCATGTCCCAAAAGCTGGACATCCAAAATATTGAGGCCCTCTGGGGGGGGGGGGGGGGGGGGAGGGGGTCACATGTCCCTTGTCTGAATTTCAAATATGGTCATTTTGCATTTTGAGGAGAACGCAAGGTCGCTGTCATTTTTTTTGTTTATGTTGACAGATCAGGAATAGACTTTCATTAGGTTGAATTTTGGATTAAGGATAGGGGGAAAAATCGTAATGTATATGTTGTAGTTAACTTTTTATCTCCTTTTTCTTTTGTTTCTGGGTATGGTAATGTATGCTCATGAAGTCGAAACTAAAGAAAAATAAGTATTACCTGAGATAAAAAATTAACTACAACTTGTACACCATGGAAACCTTGTAGCGTTTGAAAAATGTTTTATCGGAATACGAAGTGGCTGAGAAGATGTGACAGAAAGCACGTTTCCGCTAACCAAACACACCAATCAAGATAACATGACTTGAAATATAAAGACCATATTATTTCTTCACACGTGTCCTTGTCTACCGGCCTTCCTTTACACAATGACTTATTCATGGTATTAAAAAACATTCAATTTGTCGTCAAAAAACTGTTACTTAATTCATCAACATCGGACCGTTTTCTCGTTTAATAAATATTACTGATGCACAACTGATAGATTTCGGTCTGTTTGCCATGTTTGTTAGTTTTCACCAACAAAGGAGAATAGTGCTCGCTTAGCACTTTTGGAGAGAGATATTACAAAAGGAAAAGTCAGATTTGTTTACAATTGGCGTAATGATTAAAAGATCAATATTCAAATTCGGAAGAGTGGCAAAATACAAAGACACGTGTAATTAACATGTTCACCAGCTGACAATTTTGACACAAGGAAAGCTCCAAATTGTTACGGCACACACAGAATTTGATTTTAAGAAACCTGGGACTTGTTCAATGAGCACTACAGAGAAAAAGATTGCAAAACAATTGAAACACAAAGAACATTAACAAATAAAGACGGTAAAGAGGCAATGACGAAATCAGCTATCATCCGAACGAACGGTGAGCCGAAGCAAAATGCGCGCTGAATGGAACCGCACGCAATTGAGGCAAATAAATAATTAAAGAATACCTTCACATCTACGTGGTTGGCCATTGCAGATTTCATAAATCTTTTATAACCGTCTGTCTCGTCTGTTGCAACTGTTACTGCAAGCAGTCTCAACTCGTCTGGTGCCCTAATGTCAGCGCTCGGGCCATGAGAAAGACCTACCCAAAAATAAATCACGGCCGGCATAACAAAACTCACGGTAAGACTAAATTTTTTGCAGCAAAGCAAAATGACTCATATCCTTAAACTACCTGGTTGCGCTGTGCATTCATCAAGGCTATCAAGGAGAAGCAAAGCAAAGAAGACTAAGCAAATCCAGCCAACACAACAACGAATGGCCATCACTACCTTCGTCCACGATCGTTCAGTGCCGAAGTGCCACTACAACAAACAGTTGTCCTAAAAGAAAATTTTTTGTCACGTGACTGAGGTGGTGATACGTTCCTCAGCGGGGTGGGCTGCATTCCAAAACAGACAATGAGGTATTGAAGTAAAAAGCCGCGAAGGAAGAAGCGTCAACCACGAAAAACAAGATAAAGGAGATAACGCGATAATTGTTTTCTTCTTATTTGCGCGATTATGTCTACTGATATGGTATCCAATAACATATTTAGAGGCGAGGAGAGGACAAAGAGGACCGAAAAAAAGACGAGAATTCGGCATGAAATCTAAAATTTTAGGCTCCGCCCGAAAGTGGTACTTTTTCAGGCTTCAACTCCCGGGCGATACTCCCTTATATATGCCATATAGGTATGTGTCGCACCAAAGGGTAGGGTTTTTGCGCCGTTTGATCTGAAAACTGGTATAGACTTTGTTCATTTTGGTCTGGAATCAGGTATGGTTTTCGAGGGATCTGCGGGAGTGTACGAACGTACTTATTTTTTCAATTCCAAATGCGTGAGAAAGAAGAAGAAATACTGTATGCGATTTCCACACATCCTCGGAGACCCAGGGGCAGATAGTGGGGGCGAGGGAAAGTCTAAACGGGCAGGAAAAAAAATGGCGCAAAAAAAAGTAAAAAAAGGGGAGAACAGCTCCTCTCACAGTTCTTTACTTTTCTTCTGCCCCTGGGTCTCCGAGGATGATTTCGACATGGATTTTAAGAAATCTTTTTTGTTGCTGTTCTAATCTAAGTAATGACGACATAATTTCTTAAAGGTCAGGTCTGACAATGGGTATGAATTTTAGTGGCCAGGTCTGATAACGGGTGTGAAAAAGGACATTTTTTTCGTCTGAAATAGGATCAGGATTTGATGAACCGGATGGCACACCCCCCCAAGAAATCCCTGGGGTACCCACCCGGTTTTGATGTAAGTCACCTTGGACCTTCCTAAGAGTAAGCAGCACGAGGGTGATTTATTGACTGTTCGTTCTGGCGCACGCCAGATTCCTGGAAAAAAGAAAACCGTCTGTGCAGAGACTATCACACTAGTTACAAGGCTAAATATTTTTGGTTTATTTAAAAATATGGTTCATTTAGCTATAAATATAAATATATAATTACACATTTTGATCAATGATTGTTTGCAACATTGTAACAAGATAAACTCTGGTATGAACTTGAATCTAGCCTATGCCAGACTCTCAAATGGTGGGGATGTTAAAAATCAAAAATAAGCAAAAATAGGATGCGCGGGTTTACGGTCATCTCGTCACCAACGAAATCGCCACCAAGAAGTCGACTCGCCATCAACGAATAACTCTGCAATAATTAACACATTTTATACCTATGATTACTAACCTACGCTTTTTACTTTTTCGTCAAGCTTATTCGAATTTAAAGTCGACCCAAATACAAGTCTTACGATCCTAATTGACTATCCTTGCGTCGAACGTCTTATGCTCTTGGTAATGCAAATACTAATAATACATTTATAGGTTCTATGAATGTAAACTTTGGCATTTGAGAGATTAGAAAACTGGCAGAAACGTTTCACAACCACTAGTCATTTCTTTGAAATATAAAAACAAAGTAACGGTTAGGAAATTTCCGTTCATGAAGGTTCGAAATAATGCTAACTGAGCTAAGTTCTATCCTTGGTGGCGATTTTGTTGGTGGCGAGGTGACCAGATACCGAAGCGCGTGAACTAGGGAGCGGAGGTGGGAGTTTTCTCTCTCCTTAGAGTCCCCTTAGCCCCTCCGCGAGTTTCTCTGCACATTACAATCTTGGAACCTGTAACAGCTTTTCTTAAATCTTGTGTTGGATAGCTGTTTTCCCTTGCATCTTGTCTTCTCATCTTCTGCAGTACTTTGAAGATGAAGTGATGGACACCATCATCTCCACGCGAACATTTCAATATCTTGCTCGGCTGGTGTTAATGGGTGTCGGCACCGATACGTTTGAATGGATGCACTGTGCTAGACATGCTGTGTTACCACATACACCTACCATAGTGGAGTCAAGTCATTTGTATCTTTCGGTGGTCAATCTTCTCCAAGTGAACGAGCCTAAGAACAGTATTTTGTCAAGGAAATAAGTTGCAAACGTCGAATGGATTACAGCAGATCATTTATGACTGTGGCACCTTGGGCTAAAAACAGAAATATAGCCAATGAGTGCAGACGAGTTGATCACTTATTTAATATAGCCTATATAAAAAGCTTTTCCGTGTGAGTTAACTAATCAATATATTGATTGCTCTCAAAACAGTTTGGTTTTCTCAGTGATTTTTAACTGAACAGACATGTGGCAAAATGGACTTATCCAACTACAATGCAGGAACGCTTCAGCATGTTGTATAATTGCCCCTGGAAACAAGATGAAAATTACTGAAATGATAATTGGTAGTTCACACTCAGGCAACAGGAGTTTAAGGTTTGGAACTAAATACTGTAAATATACTGCTAGAAAATGTGGCAAGGTCATTTAGGTTAGCCATAAAAAAAGTTTAACAATCGATTGTGAAGCAGAAAACAATTCATTAGACAAAAGATGTATTCTGTTGACTGGTATTTGGTGATACGTCTCAGCCATAACCTTGGGTTAATTTAGGACAAGGATACGGTTTCAAGTGTTCTGAAAATCCTTTAATTTCTTCCGCTAATGTGTCCTATGGAAACAACATAATACATTAATATCATTTTTCATGGCTTTTGCACATTGAACCAGCATTAAAAATTGTCCTTACAGTGAGCAATAATTTGGCCATTGAGGATGAGTAATGAAGAAAAAATTGGTTTTCTGCCCAATAACAAGCATACCACTAAAATAATAATAGATTAAGACTGTCCAACCTTGTGGGTATGTAAAATCGGGATATTCTTAATAACCAACAAATTATCAAGTGTTAAAGGAGCAAGCTGCTGGGAGGAGAAGGGCAGGGGGGGGAGGGTTGTCGGGGTGTTTGAGGGCATGCCCTCTCAGAAAATTTTAAAACTTGATGCCCTGAAACACCATTTCTAGTGTAAAATGTTTGCTAAATCAATTGTCATTTTAATGCTTATTTCCAATAGTAATTAATAACTACAAGTACTCGATTGTATTTTATATTTTGGGCAGTTTTGTGTACTGGTAAGTTTTCTGGATATCAGTTTCAGCTAAGCATACTCTTGTGTTCTTCTATTCTTGTATCACAAGAGTCCTTTTGAAAAGATCAGAACAGATGTCTAAATCAGGATTTTTCCTATACAGATCACATATTGGCCAGTTTTCCGGATTTTCAAGCAAAATTGGGAGAATCTCAATGAGATTGGGATGGCTGGACAGTATGTAGATTATGAAAATGGCAGCATCAAGAAGGCAGAGTGGCTGAGCGGTTAGAGTGCTGGATGATTTATAACCCGGAGGCCCCCTGAGTTCAATTCCTAACCTGCTGACTGCTAGCTGGATTTGTTCTCAGTAGTCCCAAGTACAAAACCTTGGCAGCTCTTGTAAAATGGCTGACTTGTTCACCTCCTAACAGTTGGGATTCTTAGCCTTGTTATGTTCCATTCAAATTAAAATGTTATATAGTCCCCCAAAAGCCCAATAAGGGCAAAGGGTATTTTCAGAAAATTTATTAAATTTTTTAATTTAACACATCAAAAATTCCAATGTGTGTTAGGGTTTGTAACAGTCACCTGTTGAACAGTGGCCATGAGGCTAATCTCCACAAGATAGGAATCAGAAATAGGTTGGGCTGACTGTGGTTCATTTACACCTCCAACCTGAAATTTATGTTAACAATAGTGTTACTGCCATATAAAGAGTAAAAATGATATTGCTTTAATTTAATTACAACCAAACCTGTTGCAAGATTAATATTCCAAACCTCTATTATGAAGCTAGCTAGAGTCCTGTACATATTTGCTTAAACTATTAATGGTTGGCTGTATACTCAATGTCAAAATGGCCACTAGTTTAATATTCTTTTGTTCATATTCAAATCAGCTTTACTAGCCTCGTCTTAAGTACAAAATTCAAAAGGATACCTTATCTCAAGCAAGGTTAGTGAGGCTACTTTTAAAATATACAAAAGAATATCAATCCAACAGCCATTTTAGCATCAGGTCCATAAGGTATTTTGACATCATCTAGTGATGAGAGCAATGTACAAAATTTGCCAGTAGCATTTAAGTAAATGCATTGAAAAAATATGCCTCGAAAAAATTAAAGGGGGGTCAGAAAACTCAGGGATAAGAAAACTGATGCAAGACCATGTATAGTCACTGTTAAAGAAAAGGTCTGGGCCCAGTTGTTCGAAGGCCAATAATAGCGCTTAACCCGGGGTTAAATTTAACCCAGGTTTCTTTTTCTCGTGTTCAAAAGCTTTTTCTCAGATAATATTCTCTGATATTTTTAGAGCTTCCAATCATCAACTTCCAGAAAAAAAAATTAAAACTGAAATGCTTTATAAGCTTTCAAATCTTAATTCAAATCACGCACTAACCCTGGGTTATCTTAACCCAGCTTTGAACAACTGGGCACTGCTGTATTAATTCACTTGGTGCATAAATGGGACCTTACCCTGCAAACTTGGCTGACAGTGATCCGCATGTGACCTTTGACAAAATAATAACCTTTAAGGACAAACTCACTTTCATGCCTGTGGGAATATGGAACAGAAATGAACATTTAAGGCAAATAATGAAACACTAACCACCGGTAAATCCCATTTTTCATGCAACATGTTTGAAAATTTGTAAGAGGTATCTTACTGAGACAGTCAAATAATATTATGAACAAGAAAAATGACCTAAATCCGAGTTCCTTGAGGAATGTTGTTAGATTGTCACTTGTTGACACCTCAACACAACTTCGTAACAAAGTGCTGCGGCTTTTATCTGTTTCACTTTGGCCAACGTAACGCAGCTGCCTGTCAAAAAAAAAAAAATGAAGGAAGGTGTTACATCTTCCAACAACCTTAGTACATTTGTGGAGGGTTGTGGAGGTCTTCAAGGTAGTACATTGGTCAACTAAAGGGCTGCTACTCAAGAAGCGTTCAAGATGCTGTTCAAGATGTTCTAGTTCAATTCTATGCATGTATCACTACAAAATAAAATTAACATAGTCCAAGAGATTATTGTGGGATATCCAGGGCTGTCAACCCCCCATGTCTTCAAATATTGAGAAATGACAGGAAAGGGTTATAGATGACGTCATATCGCACGGCACATGTCGTCAATGGAGCGAAAAATACTCGTTGACTCTGATAGATGTAAATACCCCATAAAACAGTTCATATTAAGCCACATTATTGCTTAAATTACAATGGCATGGCAGAGTTTATGAGGAACGTCCCATGTTAACAGTAAAATTACTTCAAGCAACGCAAAAAAATTAAAATTTTAAGGTCAGAAAGTTGAGTATACAAGAAATGGCAAACTTTGGTGGGGAGATTTTTGACTCGAATCTGGAGACTGGGAGATATGGTCCAGAATCTGGAGTCTCCTGGATTTTCTGGGAGAGTTGACAGCACTGGATATCTACCCTATATTTTTATCAATAAAATACTTACCATGGAGCTTTTGAATCATCTAAAGAATGTCGAGCTCTTAATGAAATATTGCTACTGGGATTACCTATAAAACCAAACACTTTTTTCATTCTTCATGGAAAAGAAGTAGAGGTCCAGTGGGGAAGTGAGGGGGGAATCCAGTTTCATGGTCATAGAGTTCAAAGCCAAATGGTTCCACTTAACAGTCAGATCGTTCCACAACAGAATTTTTCACGAGTCTTTAAGCCAAAAGCAGAAGTAAGGGCTTTACTCAAGTGTATATCTCATTCTTTAAGCTAAGAAGCCAAAAGCGAGTGCTTCACTTTCAATTTTACACTGAACTGAGGAATGACCTGACCATGAAATGGAATGATCTGGCTTGGAATGATTTAAACATGGAGCGAAGCGACTGTAAACCGAGGGCTACTCAGGATGGAAATGCCAGTGGGGGTACCAGGGTTAGAATGGGTCGTTTAGAGGGGGTGGGGAGAGTTCATGACTCTAGAACTGAGGAAGTTACTGAGTTTTGCAGAGGATGGCATCTCTGGATCTCTAAGATCAAGGAAGAACGCTTGAGAGAAAATCAACGGATGAATATAATATTTGGTCTATGAGAAGCAAAAATAGAAGCTAAAGCCTCTGTAAATCAAAAGCATATATAGAAGCAACTCTGAGTTGCATCTATGAACTCTTAAAAATATGCAACTGACAGAGCCCTGAAAATGCAATATATTATTACCAAGTGTGTAGACTATTTCATGATCCTGAAACGTAGCAAATTGTCTTGATGCGCCATCACACAATCCTTTAAGTCTTTCCAGCAGAGCTTTGACGGAGTCTTTTCCAACGCTTCCTTGCAAAAAATACTCAAGTTGGTTTTGTCTTCCAATCGCCGCCATTTTCTTTTTCGAAATGTTGGATATTCGGGAAGGTGTACGATGATTAACCGACTACTACCGAAGACCAATGTGGTGTCTTTATTGCGAAGAATGTTCTCGTTTTTTCGTACCTTTTTGAAAAGTATGGTTTCTTTAATGATTTTTATAGGAACCTGAAGAGGAAAGTAAATTCTGTGACAATTTTTATAATTTTTCGTTTTGTCGTTGCAAAAGAAACGTATCTTCGGAAAACTGCGAAGGACTGGGCGTAACACTCCCATGACACCTTGCGTGACTACAAGTAGTGTGAAAGAGATGAGTGATCACAGAGGACGCCATCCATCGAGGATCTGACGGAACACCAAGACCTTTCGTGGGAAACACCACCAAGTAGCGAAGGCCCTAGAGGCTGTAACCATCAGCAACATGACCACGACTGAAGAACCAAAAGTCGAAGAAAAACAGCCAGCTGAGAAGAAAGTTGTTGGTGAGTGTCAGTGCTTGTAGGATTCAACGTTGCATGGGTTGAAAGCGACATCGCGAACATGTGCGCCGTAATAGCGTGAATATGAATTGTTAATGTATATTGTCACGATAGGTTTTCCGGCCACATGGCTTGCCCTTATTGCTTAGATTTCGTTTCATTTACTGTTACATTGGTTAAAAATTTTTTTTGTCTGGTTTTTGTAAATGACTGACGTGGCTTTTCGAACTTTCTAGCCAGTAAAGTGACCGGTACGGTGAAATGGTTCAACGTTAAAAATGGTTATGGCTTTATCAACAGGTAAGCGAGAGTTTAATCTAGTCTTTTCTTTACCGCGCTCGTCCTTTGTCCTTCAACCTCATTTAAACAGTTTTGTTTATTTAGTACCGTTATTCAAATCGCCCTCCTGAAAACCGTATTTGAAATACGCGATTGGCGTGGTGGTGATGGCGAAGGCATCGCAAGCGAGTTTTCCGTTTCAACCTTGTGGCCACGCTGAGCTAATTTGCATATTTCAGTTTCCCACCTACAATCACTACTCAAGTTTCATTCTATTTTTCTTTTTTCCCCAGAGATGACAACAAGGAAGATATATTTGTTCATCAGGTAAGTCGATTAACCAGTTTACATACGTGTAAAAACTTTTTTGCAAGTCTATGTGTGAATTATTGCACGTTGAAGCACACTAATAGGTTTGAAGGTGTATTTAATCTTCGTTTATTTAAACAGGATCTAAAATTAATGAATTTTAGAAAGATAACCACCCGTGGGTCTCTTCAGCCCTTTTTTGCCTTGTCATTTATCTTTGTTCTGCTGTCGTCAGTTTCTTCCCTTCACTGACACCTTTTCCTGACCTTTCAGGGTTGTACTCATCCAGCCACAATTCTTTTTCACACCCCTCTTGTTATTTCTCTGTTCTTGCTAAATGGCAGTACTTCACTCAGCGTCATGTTCGGTGTATAGAATTGCCATAGGCTTATTATTTATCTTCACATCATTGTGATAAACTTTTCACTGTCCCAGTCACATGTTAGAGGTCAATGATTCACCAGTGTTGATTTATGAGATCAAGAGCCTCTAAACCTGATGTGATCATCTTGGATCTACCCCAGTGAAATACCGTATGGAACAACAGCAACGACCCTTCTTCACTTCAAGCAGAAAATAGAATGTTTGCGTAGGGGGACTTGTTTAACTTTTAAGGTTCTTTTAGAAGTTGAAAGTTGGCATGATTTTTCTCAGGAAAGATTAATATTAGGGATCTTTTGTTAGTGTGCTTAAGTGCGTGTGATAATGACATATGTGAGAACATGCATGTAGTTGTTGGTGGTTGGATGGTGATGGCCACATGTATGTTCATACCATACCATACCAGATAGATTTTTTTTGGCTGACCCAGAAATAATATATAATGTATATAAGGTATTTATTATTATCATTATTCTTCAAGCCTGAGTGGGCTCTGAGTCAATAGCCCTTGAAATTGGCTATTGACTCAGAGGCCACAAGGGCGAGAGGAATAATTATTGTTTTAGTAAATCCAACTAGTCGGTCAAAAATATCAAGACAAAACAATTTCAGCTAGCAAAATGCAATTCAGCTGCCAGTGATTTGGTTTTCAAACCCAGTGCTTTTCACTTCTAGTTGGCTTTAACATATAGCTTAGTAGTAGCTCAATCATCAGAATGCAGCATTGATAATGGACCACTAGTTGGATTTTACTAAAATGTGAATAGCCGTGTCATAAAACAAAACCAACGTGGTTCAAATTATTATTTTTAAACCAGTGGTACTAATCAAACAGAAGCATGCATTATGATGTATCAGTGGCCTGCATCACAGACATGATCTAACCCCTCGTCTGTGAAGAAATGCTGACATTGTTGTTCTTGGCCCCCAACTGATTCAACAAATTACCGGAAGTGTTTTGAATTTCCCTTTCTCCTGACTGGCAAATTAAATATGGCTTTTTTAACAGGCCGGTCATGGCTCATATTCAAACCTTAGTACACAGATGTGGGCCCAGAACAAGGATTTTGGAGCTGGTTTGCATACAGACTTTATCAAAAGTTTAGTTCTGTCTGTGTTGCAGGCTATATGTGTCAGTAGCATTATTTTTTTCTGGTTTTACCCGTTTGCCTGTTCACATGTGCTCCCCAAACAAGGTATATACCGTTCTTGCAAGGTTGCATTTTGGGAGGTGGAGGGGGCAGGGTTGGAGGCCAAGTACAGCAAAAATATGTCTTAACTGGAACTTCATGTTAATTAAATTAGGCCTTTCTGGTTTGAATCATAGATGGATTGAAAGCTTCCCTGTTAATTGTGAACAGATTTGTAAAGTACTTGCCTGGCTTCACCTGTTTACTCTACTCTTTAAGCCCTAAGAGTAATCAGTATCAAATTTCTCCTTGCAACATCAGTGCTTTATAAAACAGATTGGTGTTGAGAATTAAGGACTTGATCAAACAAGATGAATCTAATTATTGATATTTTAACAAATTCTCCACACTTCTTAGATAGGAAACGTATAAGGAAAAAAAATGAGAATCTGAATTTTGATGTTAGAGGTTTAAAGGGTTGCATGTGTTAATTTACAGACTGCCATCAAGAAGAACAACCCTAAGAAGTACTTGCGCAGTGTTGGAGACGGGGAAACTGTTGAATTTGACGTAGTATCAGGAGTAAAGGTGTGTTATTTCTGGATCTCTTTGTCGAATATGATATCAGAACCAGGACACAGGTATAATCATGTTTCCATGATAAGCTGGCTATGACATGTGAAGTGTGATTACAGTGGGACTTCTCCTTTGGGACACCTCTATGCAAGGGATGTCTCTATTCAGGAGACACAAAATCTGGTCATGGAAAAATGTTCACATAATCCTTGTATTTGTAACCTTTTTGTCAGGGACATAGGTCTCTATTCAGGGGAAAGGGACACTTTTTCTGGGTCCCAAAACCAGGATTTAATCTCCACTCAGGGGACACATTAGTGCTCAATAAGTGACTGACCACAAAAAGCATTGATAAGTTTAACTAGTCACAATAGCAGCACTTTTCAAAATACAATCTTTCACACTGAAATCAATGTTCTGCACTTGTGGGATTTCAACACAAAACAGTGCAGAAATAAGTTCATCTTGATTTTTAAACATTATCTAGCTGCTTGAAATAATGACTGGAGCAGATTCCGAGTCAGGGACACTCTATTCAGGGACAATTACTTTGATCCTGAGGGTGTCCCCTGAATAGAGGTTTCACTGTCATTCTCGTCTGTTCTCACACTATTTGCAGTGGCTGTAAAATTTGTTTCTTGTGAAATTTTTTGCTACGTTGTGGTTTCTTGTAGTAGTTTCTTAAGTGGAAATGAAATTTTATCAAAGATCATTGTAAGCTCCTGCTTTCTTTTTCCACCTTTTGCTGCTAAGTTCTCACAATATCTGCCAAATGGAGAGCTTGCCCCAAGGGTACAGAAACTGTGACATGGCTCTTATCATACTGTACTTAAAGCATGTTTTTGCATTTCATTGTTTTAGGGTCTTGAAGCAGCCAATGTGACAGGACCTGATGGAAGCCCTGTGCAAGGAAGCAAGTATGCACGTAAGTACTTGGCAAAATGATGCTTTGTTGCCTAATTACTTGGAAATAAAAAAAAAGTGACAATAGTTTGTCAAAAGAAATATTGTCTGGAAATACCCTTCATGCAAAAGCTTGAAAATTAAATGTCAGCAACATCACCTAAGATTTATTCTTTAGTTTCTAAAAACTACATCTGAAGTGGTTGTCTTTCCTTTGAGTGGCTAAAAGAGCTCATAAACTTAGCTTGCTTGTTTTCCCATTTCGCACAGTGTGATGTTGCTTTCATATTCTTTCCTTTCTGAGTTTATATGATCACATAAATTATGTATTAAAAACATCAAAATTTACTTTTTGTGAGGAAACTAATGTACCAGTACCATGATAAAGAGGACTGTTACTGTGATGTCTGGGGCTTTAAGTACATGTGTGTCAGTGATTGATAGGATTGGCTTCTTGTTGAGAAAAGAAGCAGGAAAGAAACTGGCCGTAGCGTTTTAGCCAAAAATGTTTGTGATCTGAGCAGGTCTGTGCTCTACTGGGTGGCCTCTGATGCCTTAGTTTTGCTTTTGGGCAAAGTTCTACATATACGAAATCGTAGCTTTTGTCTAGAAATCCTGTGCTGAACACCCTGGAAGAGCACTGGGCTCCCTTCAATTTTTCTTAGTGGAGAGCCTTGATCAACCTTGAGTGTTGTTTGAGTAAACATACTGTTGAACTGAATATGAAATAACATGACTGTATTAGTTTCTTTTTCATTCATGATATAAGAAATGGGTCAGTGGATGTGCAAAATTGTCTTTTGTAGGATTCTAATCTCAATAATGCTCTTGTAATTTCAGCGGACCGCCGAAGAAACTACTATCGCAACTACTATAACAATCGTCGTGGAAGACGCCGTCCCAGAGGAAGGCCTAACGTCGCTACAAACGGCGAAGTAAAATCTGGGGACGAGAATGAGACCAAGGAAGAGGAAGAATCAGGGGACCAGCGGGAAAGAAATGACAATGAAGATAGACCACGCCGCAGACGGTATTACGGCAGACCACCCCCCTGGGCTAGGCGCCGTCGCCGTCCACCGCCTCCCCGGGATGAGTCAGGAGACCAGTCTGAGGAGGGGAAGGGTGATGAGCAGAGAGAGGAGTCAGGTGATGGGGAGGAGAGGAGACGACCTCGTCGCAGGCGCCGTCCAAGGTACAGTTCACAACCATTGTGGTGTGCACTATTCTTTATTACGCTCATTTCTCAAAATGAGCTTATGTTGCTGTCTAGTATTGCTTATGTACTTTATTTTGTCCCTGACCTAAGTAGGGAATGGTTTAAGCTTCACCAATCCAGCAAAAAATCAAAAGTTACTCTGCTGTATTATTTTGACTTGTTGCTAGTTGTTTGTATAAGAGGGCACCGTTCTTCATTCAGAATTGTAATTGAAAGGTTTTATTCAAAGCTATCAGAAGTGATCATCGTGGTCAAAACTATTAATTGTCATTGTTAACCCATAACAAAGTTCTCTAATTTTGATGCAGGAATTGAAAAAAGTCCTGTCCGGTCATCTGGGACAAGTAGTTTTTCTTGCTGGGAAAGTAACTTTTAAAGCTCACTTGCACCTTGAGCAATGGTCCCAAGGGAGTGTCTACAGACCGAAGATCGAAGACCCAATCCCCGAAGACGCAATTATCTGAGACACAAAAAGGATACGGTCTTCGTGTTGTAGTTTGCCCCAGGTCAAACTACAAATTGAAGACCCTATCCTTTTCGTGTCTCTCGGCATATGGTAATTGGGTCTTCGGTTTTGGGTCTTCGGTCTTCGGTCTTCGGTCTTTGTTTTCTAGACACCCGGTCCCAAGGAAGTCATCATCTAACTAAATCATTAGCTAAGCTCAACAAGTAGTTGCCCCAGGTAGGCAAAATGTGAGAGTGCTTGCCCAAAAGAATGTGCTGGAATTCAAGTTTTTCCTAGCGCTGTTTTAAAGTTATTACGAATTTAAACCTGGCTTTTATGATGAGTCATTTTGTTTGCAGGCGCAGGCCTGAACAAGGCCCAGAAGGCGAGGAGAGGGAAGAGCGAGGCGAACGTGACCAGGAAGAGGAAGGCGGGGAAGGTGGAGAAGAGGTACGTAACCAGCAGAGTCATTTCTATTTTAACATTTTTTTGGTACTAGGGTCCCGAAAATGATGCCGGTTACCAGACAATGATCTTGTTTTGATGGCCAGCTAAGTTTTCATTATTCCCCACTCTGAAAAAAATGCTTTGTTTTACTACCGCAAATGTTCAAATTAGCGGCTGGGGCGCTTCCTTCGTTTTTTAGAGTCTGCTCAATCCTAAAATAACTTTAGTATTTCCAGTAAATACACGTTGAAACTGTCAACTACATCGTTAGTCCTTTACTCAGCCGTTTTTAGTGTCGTCACGCAACGCTCCTCCCAACAAAGCAGCCGTTTGTCGGAAGGGGCGTAGCGGTGCAAGACGACACTAAATATGGGTGTGTAGCAGACTACTACAACGTGTCCTGAAGAAGTAGCACAAATATATGTGTGCCAGTACATTTCAAAGTCATATTTCCTCTCATCTTCTACGTTCTGGCATTGAAATCCTCCTATTCTACGGAAGAGAGAGGACTTTATTTGAAAGGGGGCGCCAATTCGAACATGATTTCACGTTGTGAGCAAACTCTTAGGGAGCAATTTGAAACTTAATAACTTATTTATTGCTCTCGTAGCGTCCACCTCAAAATCGTCGCCGTCGTCGTCGTCCGTACAACCAGCGGAGATATCCTCGACGTCCTCGTGAAGAGGTGAGCATTACAACCCCCTTCAAATCCTCTTTAGCTGAAAGTAATGTTCGTATTTACAACAGAAGGTCAAATCGATCTTATTCCTTGTGCGCCTTGCTTCTTTTACACCGACTGTGTCAGAAAAGTTAGCACTGTTATCTTTCTTGAAGGAGGTCAAGTCCTCTCTGACGATCATAGGCTGCGTAGCTGGGGTTTTTTTGGTGCGTTTTTTCTTCTCTGGTTCGTAAGTAAGAGATTCAACCGCGCGAAAGCTGAACCGAGGACGAAAAAGAAAACGATGGGGGAGGGGGGCACCATTTGATAAATGGCGACGGCTATCATGTTTTCCCGCCAAAATGACGCTGATTAACGCGTGAGCACTACTTAGTATTAAGAAAGACTTGTTCTCGAATCTAAAGGTTATCTGGCCCTTCAACTCCCAGTCTCTGGTGTAGAGCTGCAAATGACAGGACTAAAATTTGCTATGTGTCCGACAGAATGCTGCCTGCGGTTTAACATGTTGACTGGACAGATTACATAATATAGACCATCATTTTGAGGCATAATATTTGCATGGCACTTTTAAAAAAGATTTGAAAGTCAACTTAAGTTTCTGATTGGTTCAACTAAAATGGTATCCAGGTCGGACAAGACACCCGCCCCTGTGTATAAAGAAAAATTCTTGCATATCTTTAGCTTACTCGTGAATGTTCACAGACCTAACTTGCGAGAAGAGGTTTCTCTCTGGCATCGCTTTTAGCATTTGCAAGGTAACTACGCGACTGACAGCAACGCGGATGACTTTGTAAATCAGCTAAAAACATGCTGGAAAGGTTGTTTATTCAAAATGCCCGTTCTTTTTATGTAAACAGGACGGGGAAAGAGAGAAAGAAGACCAAGAAGCAAAACCCGAGAAAGAAGAGGCTACCAAAGCCGACGGTACCGCGGAATAATATGTTAACCATCAAGCAAGCCATCAGTGAGGAGATTAGACAAACTATGACCCTCAACTTAATTTAATAGCTTTTTCTTGTTAGTGTCAGCGAAAGATTATACTTACTGTCAATTTAATTTTTTGTCATCAAACTAGACAGAAACTTTGTTTTCCCGCGTAGCACATGTTTTCCTACCAGTTAATCATAATTTTCACTTTCTTTCTGGTTGAAGATATGCTTTGCTATGATGTTGACTTGGTTTTCTGTTTCATGTGGTATAGTATTAACAAGTGAGGTCATAGTTGTGTTTTTCAGCATTTGTATCTTATTCCATCTTGCAGCGGAATTCAATTTGTGTGAACGATCGATTTTTTGCCATCATTTTGCCGTCGGAAACAATAAAACCGTCCGTGACAAGTTTAGAATGTTTGTTGAATTGGTTTTAATTAGTTAAACTACCCGGCGCTTGCCCTAAAAATATTTCGCGGGGAAACCAGCTGTGCCCTGCATGCCAGAGACTTTGCATGCGCGGTTTCCAATTTTTGCCAAATCTTCAGTTTATAGCTTGGAGTTTATGGTGAACGGCGCCAAAAGCCTGCGGCTGTCCCCGGAACATCTCCGCCGCTCTCGATACCTGCACGCGAGAAAGAACCTTTGGTACCCACGGCAGTGGTGGCGTCGCTAAATGTCGGCTGTTTTGACAGGCTCAGGCGACTCAGGCCGCTCCTTTTTCAGGAAACCCAGTTTGCTATTTTACCCAGTTTCCCATATGGAGAAATTTTTATTCACTGCACTTACACAACGCACGATGCGCGTTGAATGTGTTCCAGGGGTGGGGCGTAAAATTGGTTCTTAGTGCTTTCAAAGTAGGTCTTAGAAGTAATTTACTGTTGTTTGACCGGCATCCGAAAAGGATGAATAAACGCTGATCTTCCCTTGCAACGTAGCGCGTCGCATGTGGCTGCATCGGAGAAATTACTTTGGTTTGGTTTATAAGGTAATGTTATGGTAGTATGGGATCTGCGATGGTTTCAAAATCGTCCCTTTGTTGAAATAGGAATCCGGACAAATTTTGCTCGTGGAACCCGGAACCCTGGGCTTTGGAATCCGGAATACAGCTCAAGGAATCCGGAATCTCACTAACGATTGGAATCCAGAATCCAGGTTCCAATGACAAATACTGGAATCCAGCACCTGTAATCCGGAATCCACGGTGTCCCTTAATACATTGGTTCAGATCAGGAGGTGTGAATCATTGAAGGACAAAAACATTTCTTCATTGTTCAATTTGACAAAAATAATTTTACAGGCATCCAACACAACAAACATTGTTCAAACACTATTACAATATTGTAGCTAAAAAAAGACAGCAAAAAACGGATGGCGACATTTGAAAACCATTCGAGGATGAAACAGCTTGTTCCAAAAGTACATCTGCGTTCTCTCCCCATTCTCCCACTCTTTCTCTAAAACAGGACAGTAAAGCCTGCGGAGGTTCTCTGTGATGATCGTTATCCCAACACATCACCCACTGTTGCTTGGCTGACGCATTTTGATAGGTTACCTCCCTCTCAATGTTTCTTCTCTCCTTACGGTACTCTTGTATGTCTGCTGGTAAAATGCTCTCAAAGATTTTGACTGAAAGTGCGTTAGTCTACTTTCATCATATTGTCATTATCGTTTGTTTAGTAGTGGAAATTACTATTAGTATTTGTCTTCGCTGGACACTGCGACGGTCAGTTGATTAGTTCATTAAATCGTTCAGTTTGTCCGTCGAGATCATGTAAACAAGCAGCTTAAAAGTGCCAATTACCTGGCTAGTAAGCCATCCGAACAGCCGTACAGGCAGTCAGATCCATCAATATCTGATGACTTCAGTCCTTTGGTCAGTGGGCAAGTCGCTTGTGTTGATTGTTTGATCAAGTGTCAAGGCAGCCCCTCTTTGTCTATTATATAGTAAGCCAGTCCATCCCCATGTGAATGTCAGTTTATGCGCGAGACAATCAAATACAGTCGACTCTCTAGTCTCTTAACAGACACCTCTTTAAGAAGGACACCTCTGCAAAACGGACACGTAGAGTTGGTCTCTGCCTTTTTTTACTCCCTTTATTTGACTCTCTATAAGACGGGCATTTCTCTATTTCTCAAAGGTGTCTGTCTTTGAAAGAGTTGACTGTACTTAATTAGTTGATGGGCCAGTCACCGAGACATTGATCCTGTTGGCCATTTATCTTGTCAAGTGGCTGTTTGAACCAGTTAAGCAGTCGGTTAATCATTTGCTAATTTGTGCATATGGGTTTGTAAATTTGAACGAATTTGTCAGCAAATAAGACAGCGTCAGTCAAACATCCAGAGTTAATGAAGTCATATCAGATCAGTCAATTAGTCATGATTGGTCATTCAGTCTGTGTCAAGCAGGAATAAGATAATTAAATAAACCAGGAAAGCAGTCAATTGCGAAGTCAGTCATTCTGTCAGGCCTAAATTAACGTCAGCTTTTCAGTGTGTTAGTCAGTCAGAATCAGCAAATTGTCAGTGTGTCAGCTAGTTTCGCGGCTCGCTTCGCTCGCCATAATTGGAAAGCTTGCTTGCAGCCCACTTTCCAGTATGTTAGCCAGTCTCAGTCAGCAAGTTTTCAGTATGTCAGCCTGCCAGCATCTCAGCCAAATGCAACTTGTCAGCAACTCAGTCAGCCAGTTTTAGCATGTCTCCAAGAAAGTCGGCCACCTTTTTAGTACCTTAGTCAGTCATTCAGTGAGTTATCAGTATGCCAGCCAGTTTTGACTTTTCAACAAGTTAGTTATCCAGTTTCAGCGTGTCAGTCAGCCCGCTTTTCAGTATGCCAGCCATTCCACGAGTCAGTAAGTTTTCAGTCTGTCAGCCGGCCAGTCAGCCAGTTTTGACGAAGTCAGCAACCCAGTCAGCCAGTGCCAGTAGTCATACAACTTTTTAATATATCAGTTACTCCGAGTCAGAAAGTTGTCGGTATGTAACATGTCAGCTAACAAGTTAGTCAGCCGGTTCCAGCATGTCATTCAGCCCGTTTTTCAGTATGTCAGCCATTCCGAGTCAGCAAGTTTTCAGTCTGTCAGCCGACCAGTCAGCCAGTTTTAACCATGTCAGCCACCCATTCAGCCATTTCCAGTAGTCATACAACTTTTTAATATATCAGTTACTCCGAGTCAGAACGTTGTCGGTATGTAACATGTCAGCTAACAAGTTAGTCAGCCGGTTCCAGCATGTCATTCAGCCCGTTTTTCAGTATGTCAGCCATTCCGAGTCAGCACGTTTTCAGTCTGTCAGCCGGCCAGTCAGCCAGTTTTAACCATGTCAGCAACCCAGTCAGCTAGTTCCAGCGTATCAGCAAGTCAGTCATACACATTCTTTTAATGTTTCAGTTACTCCGAGTCAGCAATTGCAAGTTGTCAGTATATGTCCGCCAGTTGTAACGTGTCAGCAAGTTAGTCAGCCGGTTTCAGCATGTCAGTCAGCCTGTTTTTCAGTAATGTAAGCCATTCCGGTCAGCAAGTTTTCAGTCTGACAGCTAGTCAGTAAGCCAGTTTTGACATGTAAGCAACTCAGTCAGCCATTTCAAGCGTGTCAGAAGGTCAGTCATGATCCAGCTTTTTCATCTTTCAGTTACTCCGTGTCAGCAAGTTTTCAGAATGTTAACCAGCTATTCAACCAGTGTTAGCACCTCAGCAAGTCAGTCAACATTCAGCTTGAGTCATCACGGGCGAGTTTTCATTATGTCTGCCAGTTTCAGCATGTCAGTCAGCCCATTTTGCAAAATGTCAGCCAATTTTAACATGTCAGCAAGTCAGTATACCAGTCAGTCCAAGTCATGAGCAAGTTTTTATTATGTCTGCCAGTTTCAGTATGTCAGTCAGCCCATTTTTCAAAATGGGAGCCAATTTTAACAAGTCAGCAATTCAGTATGCCAGTCAGTCCAAGACAAGGGCGGGTTTTATATGTGCCAGTTTCAGCATGTCAAGTCAGCGCATTTTTCAAAATTTTAACATGTCAACAAGTCAGTATAGCAGTCAATTCAAGTCATGAGAGAGTTTTCATTATGTCTGCCAGTTTCAGCATGTCAGTGACAGCTCGTTTTGTAGTATGTTAGCCAGTTTTAACATGTCAGCAAGTTAGTCAGCCAGTTTCAGCATGTCAGTGAGCCAGCTTTCCGGTATGTAAGCCAGTAAGAGTCTGCAAATTTTCAGTATGTCAGCATGTCAGTCAAACATTTCAGTCAGCCCTTTCCAACATGTCAGCAAGCCAGTAATCCAGTTTTTCAATATTTCAGTCACTCCGAGCCAGCAGGTTTCCAGGATGTAAGTTAACCAGTCAGCTAATATTAACATGTTAGAAATTCAGTAAACCAGCTTTTCACTGTCTGTCATTTCGATTCAGCAAATTGTCAGTATGTCAGCCACTCAGTAGCTTGAGAAAACAGCCGACTTTTCACGACGGCTGTTTTCGCAAGCTAGCCACTTAGTTACCGTCATTCTGTCAGTTTGCCAGTCTCACCATGTCAACAAGTCAGTCAGTGCGTGAGTTAGCTTTTCAGCATGTTACACTGAAAAATGTTTTATCGCATGAGTTGGTATAGTCAAATTGCCGCCATGAAATGATTGAAAAGGTGACGTTTCGAATCGAATGCCAGCTCTTCGTCGGAGTGACTCATACGATTATGACACATGTGATCTCTCTGACGAATGCCTAGCGCTCGTGCGTCAGCTCCACAATCTCTTACAGTAGTAAACTGACTTTATCAAATCATGGAGTTGATGAACCCAAACTTTTTGTGTTCAGTCCATCTCCAACCGTCACGGCAACACCGTTCCTCATGAAACTGGCCCTTTATCTCAGTCTGTTATTTAGTCAGTCCGTTTTAGCAAGACAGTCACTGTCAACCAGGTTTATGTCAGTCACTTAGCCAATCAGTCAGTTTCAGTAGGTCAATGGGTCAGTTTGTCATCCGGTTGGTCAGCAGTGCGAAGTCAGAAAGTTATTCGCCTCTAGCCGTTAGTTTAGGCCAGTCAGTAAGTCAGTCCGAGTCAATCAGCAAAGTAGTCAGTTCGTCAGGAAATCATTTAGTCGATCAGCTAACCGGAGAGTTAAGTAAAATTAATCATCTGGCTCGTCATTCGGTCGGTCTGACCAGTTAGCTAGTTCCTAGTTCATTTTTAAGTCAGTAATCTCTCGTAAGTCACTTTGCAAGGCCATTACTGAGCTAGTAGCAAGCTAGTCAGAAAGCCAACGAGTAAACTAGTAAGTTATTCAGTACAGTATCAAGATTGCCAGTCAATTCGTCCGTCCGTCAGTCAGTCAGTCAGTCATTCACAAAGTATGTCTAGACGATCGGTACGTGGCACTAGGTGAGTCATTTGGCCTATATATCATGCATTGGGTTAGCAAGCATTCACTGTTAGTTTGTCATGCAACAAACCAATCTCACTCGGTTATATAAACAAGGCAGACTAGTAAGTCTAATTCTTAAGTCAGCCGGTCAGACAGCAAAGCCAGGCAGCTAGTCCGTTTATCATTCTATCCATCAGTCTATCAGTCAAGAAATCAACGAATCACTTGAAAGAGCGTCCGCTGATCACGTGTACTGTGAGCCGATCGTTCAGTTTGTCATTCAACCGTAGTGGTCACTTCTTCTTCTTCTTAGTAAGTCAGTATATCAGACAATCTGCTTTAGACAGTGACACACTGTCAGTTGCAATGCATCAGCTCTAGCTTGAAGTTGGGCAACAGTTAACTTCCCCACGGCTATCATTTTTTTTGTTACAGTCAGTCAGTTCAGTTAATCAGTGCGGGGTAATCGGTTTCAGTTAACCAGTCTCTCGATTAATGTCACTCAGACGGTTGTTAATAAGTTTCGTCAGTCATTTTATGTTCCACTTAACTTATGGGCTCCTTTGCGCGTAGACTGTCAGGAGGTCCATCCATCAGTCATTATTAGAAACCATCAATTACCTTTGTCACTCAGGGCTGTCTCCTAGCTCATAGCATCGGTTTAAGCTGACCTGTCTTCAGCGACCCAGATTCTTCAAATTTAAGTCAGATTTTTCTTCGTTAACCTTTCTGGAACAATTCGTTTTATGTTTAACCTGATATTGCTTTTTATTCCAGCATCAGAAACTCTTCGCCGAGTTCAGCTTTAAGTCGTGTTTTCGATTATGTTCTCGTATAGATTTGCTCGTCATAGGATCAAGTCATCTTCAGAGTCAAAAAATTGGGAATCCTCTGTTGGTATTTACGTCCGTGTCTCACAGCCGCACTTTGAAAATTCTCTAAAACAGCCATTTGGGAAAAGTTAGGTTAAGGGTGTCCTTTTTCAGCTCATCCAATGTGTAGGCTCAAGATTTTGTGCAGCGAGGCCGTTGTGTCCACGTTGTGTCCGTGATCGGTGTTTTTTATGTCTCGTTTCTGTTGTCTTTTCTTGTCTTTTTATCGTTTGTCAATTATATATTAATCATTCCAAATGCCCAAAAGCCTTATTTAATGCCCTTTGTGGAGAATATAGATCTGTAGGTGTCAGTGAAATAATGCCGTCAGTGAAAACATTGTGGTAGTCATGGCTTTGAAGATCCCCTATGGTTTCTCTTTAAGTCAGTTTCTACTCATTTAAGCCTTGTCACATCAGTCTAGCTACCACTGGTTTGTCGACGTTCCAGAACTGCTCTCTACCTTTTTGAAGCTCGAAATTCGACGTGCTACACTATTTACCGTCGTTAAACAACTCATTTTGTCCTAACACGTCAGTTACCGTCGTATGAAGCAGTCCCGCAGGAGTCCCTTTAGGGACCACCTTTCCCTGTATGAACATATGAGCCACGCTCTCATATGTATTCTTATTGTCGGCGTTCCTTTAAATGTTTGAATGTCAAAGGAATACTTCAGTCTTACAGCGTTTGTTTTTAGACAGCATACAACTGTCCCTCTTTCGAGGTCAGATCCCCTATGTTCAGTGGTTTAACTGTCTACTCTACCTTAACGGCATTGTTTGTGAAACTTGAACAAGGCAGATTCATTCATTACCTATTTAACCCAACAACCGAGGTTGTTGGGTATCGGCTTGTTACTCCATTTCTGTTCACACCACTTGGTGGGATTTTATACCAGTTTAAGCAGCTCACTCTTGGTCATATGGTCTTTTCTTTCGGTTTGAACAACACTGTGAACAAAGGCACCAGAATGGCGCTAACTGGTCCAGGGTCTACATTGGCGTCGTGAAGTAGGTAAACCCTCGTGTACAGAGTATGTCGCTGCCTCTTATGCATCCTGTATATGATAAACAAAACAACTTTCTTCCTCGTCAAAGATAGTCTCCCATTGAATAGCCGAACATCTCAAAGTCATGCTTGTACTTGTCATAGAGATTCTTTCTGGCCTTTTCAGAAAGCGAGTTTAAGTACCGTTTGGCTATGACTTTTGTCGAGAGCTTGTACTGTGAAGTTTTGTTTCTGGGAAAATTAACTGTGTCGCTCACTTGTAGAATATCAAGTAGTTGATCAGCTTCTTCGTATAAATTTTCAAAATGTCCTATAAAGTCGTAGTAAATTAAGCAGGGGTGGCATAATGTGTCATATTGCTTCCAATGCCAGTCCATAAATTCGGAATCAGAATTATGGAGAAATTCGGCAAATTCGGAAAAACTTACTCCGTCACCGGTCTTCAAGGACTTCTTGTCTGCGTTGCGGCGGTATTTTCGTATGATAAACCGCCCATACATCTCTTTGAAAAGAGTGTAATTGTATGAGTCTACAAACTTGTTTCTGTACGCCGATACGAGTCGCTCAAACGGGTGTCTCACGAACAGAAATTTGTAATAAGTATTGAGTCTATGTACAATTTCCTCTGGGGAATACTGATTCAAATATCGAAAATATCCCAAGCTGCGATTATGCACGTCTGCTGTTTTTATCTTCCACGGATCAGCGGCATCACCGTTCATGACCATGAGCACTCGTTTCCAGTTTGAACAGGCCACTTTGGGTATGTAGCAATAGAGAAGTTTGTGGTTGTCGTTCACAATAATATTCCTGAAATAATATGCAGGAATTTCATGATTTTTTGTGTATGGTGGCAGCAACTCCTTGGGATCTCGCTTGTGGCAGTAGTCTATTAAACTTTTCTTACGTTGCTCTTGCGTCTGGTCACTATTCTAAGAGGAAAAATTATACACGTTCGTCATGACATAAAACAAAGGGCAAAGACGAAAGGACATTTTCGATATGCAACACGCGCGAGACCCATTTCTGTTTGATTTCAGCAATTACAGACGTCAGTGATGCGACGGAAGATGGCTTAAAGGCTTTGTTGCTGGCGACAAGAGGAGCCCGCAATCCTAATCTCCAGGTTGTTATTACGCATGCGTCGCATGTATGTAGCCAGCATGAGCCAGCATTCGTTTGGACTTCCACTAAGAATGAATGGAATGTACATAACGCAATTTATCATGCGCGTTTGGACCTTCTATCACTCGTAATCTGATCACGCGTGTTTTGACCATCTGTCACGTGAAACTTACCGAAAGCACAGCATTGAAGCAAAAGCGTTTTGACCTTCGATCGTTGTCGCCCGCACTCCGTAACCTTCGGTCATTACTATTTTTATTAATTTTCTCTGATGGTGCCCTTCTAAAGGCATAATTGAGACGGGCACTAAGGACCCGCCCACGCGTATCTGGTGAATCCGGCAGACGATCCCCATCTTTTGGAATCCGCTCTCCGGAGTCGAAATTTTTTGAATACGCTGTGAATCCAGATTCGAGTGGACGTTCAATCCGGATATTTCTTATCCAGTGACGTCACAAGATCGAGCCCAGTTCTTTACCGTCAATATTAAAGACGGTGCCGAGCGCAATGATATCGCTTCTTTACTTCTTGGACTTTAGTTTGAAGTCTTATAACGTGTGTGAATTTAATCATAACTATGATAACTATGATTACTGTACACTTCAATTATGCCAAACGGCTGCCCGACAGTTTGAAGCTTCTTTCCATGTCGGACGGACGAATTGGACGCCGTAAACACGTTAAACAGGCGATCGAAACTGATAGTGCTTGGTGGGAGAATTTTGTAAGTGAAACAGTAATTGAAGAAGATTTACGATAAAATTTTTGCATGAGCTGAAGATCGCTTTACAAATTAGCTGACGCACTAAGAAAGAATCCGGATACGTGTGCAGTGGACGGGTAAATTCGATTTGAATAGGGATACGGGACTTAGAAATTTTTGAATCCTCAAAGAACAATTTGCAGATTCGAAAATATCCGGACACGTGTGGATGGATCCTTCTTCTTGAAAAATCAGCGAGGAGAATTTGAATTGTACCAAGAGACTTTGCTCTTGAGTGTTTAAGGCCGCCTCAACACTAATCGTCTGACTTTTTGAACTCTGGTGTTATCAAGAGGAATTCGGCGAAAATTTTCCCGCCAAAAACTAACGCATGCGTACTGAGTCGCGTCTTATTTTAGACGAAATGTACGGTTTATACGGAAAGTTCGCGTCTTATTTTTCCTCGCATAAACGGCCCTAATGTGTACGAGAATTGGAATTGGAATCAAACAGGAATGTTTAACCTACATAAAACTAATATAAGAATACAATATATTTTTAATTCAATACTGGTCTGCATTCGAAACATAATCGCCTAAATATCTTTGTGTTTCAGATTGTGCTGTTCGACTCAGTTTAAAAAGGGGTTACGTACTATTCTTTTGAATTCACTAATTCGGTCTATAAATTCGGCTCCCGCTCCTAAATTCAAGAGTTTCGTTATCAACAAGCTATAGCACTTCTGTTATACTACTCTAAGTAAAAAATTTGGCAAAGTCGACGATGGTGTATTTTCCCAACTTATGCGCTTAAAAAGTCAAAACTAGGCATTCGAATCACTCATTTTGAAAAAGAGTAGGCTCTCTTCAAGAGTTCAAACTTAAAAACCATCACTGCCGTGCATTTTTTTTAAGAACGGACCTAATCTGAATGGACCGTCCTGACTAATAGTGGAATTCTTTTCAGTTACGAATGGATTGGTTTGGCCCGCGAGTCCTGAATAATTGTAAGGGCACACTTAAATAGCGTGGGAGGGACCCTGTAAACTAACTGAAGCCATTCAGTTATCAGGGAAGCCCGTCGGTTACCTCATCGATCCGTTGATAGTTTAAGTGAATTTTAATTCAAGAGGCTAAAACCCCTTGAATATGGGAGTATGCAATTTATTGTCGGTAAATCTGACGATTTAGGGAGCTAGTGTCCTTTGTTAAAAGCATATGGCTCTTTTTCAGATTGCTGTATAACTGTTTGGTCTACGTTCCAGAACTAAGCCAACACTTGATTCATTGAACCTTAATACTCGCATACTATACGAACTCAGCCATCTAAACAGGGTTATGGTCTCGAGTGTTAAATATAAGTACATTGTATCACGTCTAGGAGAAAGCACTAACATGTTGCCCTAGAGGTTATGACTGAATCGCAACGGGAAACGGTTTGAAACAGACAACCATATCGACTGTCTGCAAAAATACGGCTTACCTTCCAAACATTCTCTGTAAATGTATAGACGTTTTGACGCTTGAAGTTGTTGCTTTCTACAAACAAAAAATAATAATAATCACTATAGTAAGATAGAATTGATGGTTCTAGCACAAAACAATTTTAGGATCAGCAACAATATACTTCTAAAAGCATTAGATGCAAAATAACAGAGTTGACGTTGATTCAAAGATTAAGATTCGATACCTGCGTAATTTGCTTCGTTTTGGCTATAAAACGCTTCCCAAACAAGCAAAATTAGTAAACTTAGTAATGATCCCAGACGAAATAAAAACAATTTCACCATAAGGATCTGTAGCAGCAAAGCCCAAAAACAACTGCGCTGCTCATATAATATAAAACCAGCCGGGTACAACGTTGTTTTAGTCTCTTAACAAGGCAATGACCCTTTAAAGTACGATCACCGAGCACAAGGGGAAAACCATTACGCAAGTTGGTTGGTATGAAGACGAGTACGGTCGGGTGGTCATGCGTACAGTGGGCAGGGTTGATTTGTCATAGCTTGTCGACGCAGATGATTTCAAATTAGGAACACAATAAAAGCGTAACGAACTAATGTCACATTGGACATGTCACCGGCTAGATTCAGATTGGGAATCAATCATCCGAATGGGTTTCACCGAACCGTGTGATTAGTGAAAAAACACCTTGGCGAGCTCTTCACATCATGACTGGTAATATTTTTCAGCTGTAGTCATGACCCGTGAAGTTAGATGCAGTCAGTCGGAGAAAAAAACTGACCTCCGATGATTCTTTAAAAAAAGCGATAAGCGATGAAGGAAAACCAGACTGCCAGCTTGCTATTTCGAAAAACAAAGTTAGAAATATAACGTAACTGCGGCTAAGAAGAAATAATGGATTATGACAAAGAGGGACCAATGATGTAATATAAAGTGATATGAAAATTTAAACGGATTCAGATTTTCTTGAAATTGGAACTTTTTAAACTTATCAAAACTGGCACTGGAAGCACATATAGGCTACTAGAGGTGAAAAAACAGAATTATCCTTTTATTATGGCTAACCAACACACACTCGCGCTGTCAGATAGGAAAATAATTCCAAGTAAAACGAATTTGTCATTAACGGCAAATTTTACCTGTTGATTCTCTTATAATTGTCAAGACTATCACCTGCAGAATTAGCAGGGAGTTTCTATGGAAATAGGACAAATTATTGTGTGGTATAAGTGCGTAACATTTTCGCATCCAAAGGGTTTTTTCTGTAAGCAACCAAAGAATCGAAACTGCAAATTCGTCCCCATACCCTTTCTGTGTTCATGACGACGCACTTCTAGAATTGGACTGTTTTAGTCACGAAGGGATAGGAGTTATTTGTAAATTTTTCTTTTGTTGCGAGGAAAGATATGGAAGCTGAGTTTGAATGGTTACCTATAGAAGCAGATTTGTTAAGGCGTAGTTAAGGAGTCAGGTAACTCTTTTGCACATCTCTGAGGCTAAATACATCTTGAACATCTTTCCAAGTGACTATAAGGATCAAGAGGGTTTGTATTAGCACTTAAATAATATTTCCAGCAATTTCCAGCACGAGCAGTTTACGATTGATTTTAATCTTACCTCTAATTGGCTAAGAAAGTGGGCATGAGTTTTTAGCCGATCACAACGAGTGTTTTAAATTCATAATCCACACAATTGTTGGCTCCTTGGAACTTGAACTAGAACCCCGTAGTCAAAAGTTACAACGAGACACACTGTCTTTTGACTATAGGATGAATAAGTTAAAAAAAAAAACAACGACAACAACAATTCTTCCTGTTGACCTTCTTAGTCAGGTACAAGGACAACAATATCTGGCAAGTGAGCTCATTTAAGACGTCAAATAAAAATCATAAGTTCATATTGGTTGAGCGCTTATTTTCCTGATGGTTATGATATGAAATACGTGTAGATATTCAAATCTGAATGACATGTGAAATTACTGAAAATACGCGCCAACATAGTGATGTTAGGGGAAGCTAAAATCTTAGCCGGCAGTCAGTTCTGTAGCGTAGTGATGATTTTGCACGATCAGCTTGTTTTGTGTTTCTAAATGTAAGACACGGTTTCGAAAAAACTGTTTAGGTGCGTATCGCTCGTAAAGAAGTGTTATTGTTTTAGGAGAACTATGCGATCGCCCACATCGTCCAATATAGCCCTATATACTGGCTCAATGGTATAATTTTTCAATTATTATTTTTTTTGTAGCATACTAGTGATGTTCAGGTGTTTTACTATTGTTAACACTGTATTTTCTCCAGCGCATGCGGTTCAGTTATTTTTTATTCCTGGACTGTTTCTCATAACAACTCATCCTGTTATTGCATACTTTTTAAATATTCATCATTTTGAATTCCTGGGCCCTCAAAGGTTATATTTTCTTCGCGGGTGAAATGTTTGTTTTCTTCCTGTTTGGCTGTGTTGCTTAACTCCTAAGCTGCCCCTTTTGCCAAAACGACTGCTGTTACAATGCGAGTCAATGGACACTTAAGACTCACTCAGCCTCCACTTGTCTCTGGCATCCAGTGAAATTTGGACCTGCGGTTGCCGCTTAGCTTTTTTTATTGAAACCAAATAATTGCTAAGTTGCGGTAAATAATAAACAGAGAGTCCGATGAAAGTGCTTCTTAAAAGCTGACATTTGCATCTGGAAAGGTCACCCTCTCAAATCTCGACCACAATCTGACTCAAGCTCACCGGCCAGTCTCCCTGACGGCTAAGTTTAAAGGTGCTCTCACCTATTTTAGGGTCAGGCGGGCTGCAGGATCCATAGACTGATAAGTTACAAATGGCCTGGCTGGTTTGGACCTTGGAAAAAATGTCAACAACTGAGTAGTATTTTCTTCTGGTACGAATTGTCGTGGGAGGGCGGACGGATTTCTAGCTATCACTCCTTTTTATCCCCTGACTTACCTCTAGCCCCATCTCCTCACCATCGTATCGTTCCCTTTTGTCGCACTTCTTCAAGACCCTTCCAGTTTGCATAGAGCAAAACCTAGGCTTATAGCAGAATATTTAGTAGGCCTTTTTTGAGTGAAAAAGGACTCTTTTAAACAACGTCCTCTTTGGATGTTAGGCTAAGGCAGGACTGATCATTTCAATTTTTGTGGCTAATTTGAGCCCATCTGTCGTAAAAAGGAGTTTGGCCGGCATATACGACTTTTACCTTGTGTTTTTAGGAAGCCAGGGATGAGCATTGACAGTGAATATATGTATACGTATATCAACATTCACCGTACCTTTAGTACTGCGTTCCTCATGGTAAGGTGAGTATATTCCTGACGTTGAGACTGCTGGTGGAATACAGTGATCTTGACCGAACGTCCGCTTGTCTGCGCTATGAATCTTCGAGGAATTTTTTTAAACGTTTTTCTCTATTTTTAGCCCTAAAAAATCAAGTACTAATTTTTCTTCCCCACCCGTTGTAGTCGAACAGTACACATCTACAACTCCCCCCCCCGGATGATATCTTGCCTTTCACAGTTACATTGTATCAGTCTTGAGAGATCCTTAATGTAGTAATATATTAGCGTAGGTTCGAAGGCCATTGCATGATTCCATGTATCTCATAGAAAATGAAGGGCGAATGAAGCCGCAGTTGTAGTGTTTCTTCCCCCGCAGTCAGAAGTTTTCAATTAGCCTGAAATGGAAATACATTCAGATCCAACCATTAGAGTATTACAGTGGTAGGACATGCGTGTGCTGAGTGCAAACATGAAGTCTGTTGATTCCTGTTTGGTATGGCTCCTTTATATTCTGATAATACCATTTAGATTGAGACGATAACAAACGCCTTCTAACTTGAGAAACAGACACAAAGTCACGCAACTGCAACTATATATTAAAAAACAAAACAAACTTTAAATTGTTTAAAGCTCCAACTTGGTAAAGATTTCAGTCAACAAAGAGAAATACTTGCGCTGGTCAAAAGTAAATATATATGTTGATTTTACGTTCATTGTTCTTAGAGAGAAAGCGACTTCAACTTGTTTGTGGTCAGAAGATTGACATGCTTAGACAATCTTCTACGATTTTACTATTTTACTTTAATGATCGAATTTGATGATCGCCAGCTATAGTGGGTCACGAACTATTGAAAGTAAAATTGTTTGATATGTGCGGTTCAAAAAAAAAATAGTTAGCCGAGTTTGAAAGCACTCCGCAGTGAAAAGAGCTTGTGTTTCAGGTATAAGGTATACAAACATACCTTTCCCTAAACACGCCAGTTTGAAAGTTTTGCTGCTGTGCAATTTGAGTAATGGACCGACGTCTAGTAAACGCATTCTCCACTCTTAATAGTCTCGAGTGGCCCTTTGCATTTTTTTTTGGTTGGAAAAAAGTAATAACAATTTCAGCCTTGCGGATTGTGGAAACGGGTCTCTCGGTGCAAACAGATCATTTAAATATGCAGTACATGTATTCAATATTTTTAGGGCCTGATAAGGTGCAGCCAGCGAGTTCTACTTTTACACATAACTAGGATTTTAGTTCAATCTTCTGAGACTAAGGAATTCTTGCATCTTCAAGAGAATTTTCATCTAAATTGGCATTCGATTTCAAAATCCACAGTAGAGTTGAATAGACTTCATTTGAACAATAACGCTTTTTAAAAAATCTCATCCTCAGACTCAAAATTCGAACCAGCTTTTCCAGCATAATACCAGAAAGGGAAAATCGTATGATTTGGCTCGCACGTTGATAATTACTTGGGGTACTAATTCCAGAGACTCAAAGCGGTTACGTTTCAGTCACCAAACGGTGCAAGCGTTGCAGATTGAGACATTAACACGGCAGAGCACAAACCTCGAATTCTATTTCCACTACAGCCTACAATAAAAAGGAAACTGAGCACTATAACAAGCAATTAATTATCTCGTCTAATTGCATTTTATATTTAGAATCTTTAATCTTGATTTCGTTTGTTGACGTTACCACTTAAAGTGATCCAATAATAGCAACAGTAAATTTTGATAAGAAAAACAGTTTCAAAGGCAGGCGTACAATTTTAACCTGTTTGAATGTCGCTGGCATCACATTTACACTGGTAAAAAGAACAAGTCGTGAAGAGACTGCCAACTCAAGAAGCTATCTATCATTTGTGCAACAGACTACTACACTTTAATACAATTTCAACTTTGGCAGGTTCTTGAGTAATGTTTACAAATCAGCTGTCGACATTTGTACCGAGCAGAACCACTGAAAAGTGAAATATATTCTCTATTCTTTTCAAATATGCGCACTTTGATGTGATAATGGCTTCTCGAAAGAGCTTTATGACAGAGCCGAGGAATTAATGGCGTTTAATCTGTTTATGATTCCTTTTTATAGAAGTTAGAAATTCGCGCACTGCTAGTGGAAATATCAACAAAAAGCCATGTCATTTCGCACGAAGTCTATGAGATGCACAGTAGCCTTACAGCTAAATTTGTAAGTATACAGATCGAAGTGCGCATATTGAACAAAAATAAACGGAACTGGAATCGTAAAAAGACTTTCTTACTATGAACGTTAACTGCCTTAAAAGGGAACACGTCACAACTTCTTCATAGCACTGCCGTTCAAAATCTCCAGCAACGGGCTAAAGTAATTGCCACTTAAGCCGTCTAGAATAACGTTTCTCGCCCCTTCATAACATCTGAGAGTAGCCATTCTTGGAGGTTGCCCTGGCAGATTGATATTGTTTGAAACATGGCTTGAACACGGACTTTAGAACTTTCTTGAAAAAGGTAAACAGATTATCACAACGCAGGTTTGAAGACGAATCCATTAGTAGCTCTTCACCACTTTCCTTTTCATCCACATTTTTTTGAATATATTTTTTCAACGACATATTTTTTTCTCCCGTGCTTGTGGAATCAGCTGTGAATGAAGTAATAACAATGTTGATTGCATCTCTTCTAGAATCTCTTGTAAGCGTTTCCGTTCTGCCAGAAATAGTTTTGCAATCTTTATAATACGCAGACAAGTCGATATAGTTTAATTTCATCTTCCTTTTTGGACAAGCACGAATGTAACTTGAAAAAAAAATTGCACAAAAGGCCAAGCTTAATAGTTGATAGATTTTACGGGTGTGTCTCTGGGCGAAAAAAACACGGGTTCACTTTTTCATTTAGTCGGCAAAGCCGGTTACCCTTGGCGTAAATAACTTTAGAGCTCAGTCGGACAGCAGGACTCGATCCCTTTTTTGCCCTTATATTCAAGTGTGAAGGAACAAAGGGTATATGTCAGAAGGGATAAAGGGTATGAGTCGTTCGTGGAAGAAATCCTATGCGATGAGTATTCAAATGAATCTTCTTCTGCAATACTTTCACATATTTGTCTTTCAACATTTTACCATATGAAATCTAGGACTTTTTCTGGAAATATTTTGGTACTTTGGGTGATAATGATTTTTTAGCTAGTAAACCGGCCAGACACGCTAGGGGTTACATGCAGCTGTATTTCGTTTCATAGGTTGGTCTAGAAGGCACCGATGCGAACTTCAGTCAGACTTCCAGATGCTCGACCCCTCTTTTTTCACAATTATGCCCGGTAGTCGATCACTTACGTAAGTGCTATGAACGCAGTCTTTGCTGAGTCACGAGTTATTTTTTTGCGGTCGGTAAACATAGCATGCACAAACGGTTGAAAAGGCGGTGTTTTGTACTGATTCAAATCTCTGTAGCACACAGCGGGCAGACGCCGCCATGCTTTAGGACTGAAGTGTTTTTATACGCTAATATTTTGCCGGATGATTTGCTCATCGAACCCGGCCTCTTAAACTCAAGAGCCAGTAGAAAATCACAATTGATTCAGTAAAAATATATCATTTTTTTAAATTAATTTTTTTAAAAACTAACAGAACGTTACCATGGTTTAATACAGGTGAGTCAAAAGTTTTTAAAAGATGCAAAGTGGTAATATTTTCTTATTTTACGTACGCTTTTCTGGTTCAATAGCTTGTGTAACGATGACTGCGGTAAAGTTTTGGTCCAGTGCAAAAACAACACTTAACAATAAGATGAAAGGAGGGGCGGCTTGAAGAGCAAACCCTTTATCTAGTTTTACTTGCCAAAGAACAAAATATTGATTGATTATCATTCACCGCAAACCTTATTATGCCATCAAATTACATGATGCTAACTTAGAATGCAAGGGTTTTATTAAATGAGTGTTCGAAAAAGAAAAAGGAAAATAAGTACATCACCATAGTAATGCATTTAGACATGGCTTGATGTCTACTCCCAGGAGAGACAACTAAAATGTATGCACGAGTCTTTAATACAGCATCTAGAATGCGTTGAGTTCGAATTCCGCGCGTTTAGGTCTCGAGGTCAAATCTAATCAAGGTTTGCACTTGAACAGGACACTCTTCCACTTATTAGTTGCCTCTAGAACAGATTCCATCCATACCATCTCAACACAGCAGTGCATCTACGTCAGAAACCCTTGCCAGTTTTACAGCGAGCTATGGCTTTGCCTAAAGCACCTTGTAGAGGCAGCGGGTTAGTTTAGAAATTTGTAAAAACTGGAAAAACTGGGACATTACGTCAAGGGAAGGTTTTTTTTTAGTGAAGGGTAGAGATTCTTTCCATACTCGACCAACACAAGACATACGTCAAAACCTCAGGATAATCGATTTTTATTGTATTGCGTTTGTCTTTATAAATACAGCGGCAGAGTAACTAAGCCAGTTGAAATATTGAGAAGATGGTAAGATTTAAAGAATCGTCCAAAATTGTAGAGAGATCGACAAAATCATTGGCTCTATGGCAGTTGTGCCATGATTAAGGCAATTTTCGTGCGATTTTTCTTTAATATGTCATGCAACGAGTAGGCCCTCAAAAGCTTATGTTGATTATTTTGTAGAATAGGCGGCCATTGTGTCTGAGAACGAAAAAATAACGTAGACTAGGCTATGATGGGCTTAAGTCGCTGAAAAGATAAAAATGTTTACAAAATAAGATAAAATAATCATCAATATTATGATACAAGATGAAAGCAACTCGCAAGTTTCAGAATTGAGTTGGGTCTGAGTTGTAACGGTGTTGATCTATGCCGAGACCACCTCAGCGCTTTTGTTTGTTTTTCCAGCTGAAAGTGTGAAGTCTTTTTGTTGGGTCTGATTGTCGAACGAATGTGCAACTAGATATGATGTTTGAATAAACGCTTTGCTAGCTTTTGATACCTCATCATCTACAAAACAAAGATTAAGAGAACAAACGAGCTAATTGAGTACACAAACGATATAATTCTATCTAAACACCGATAAATCTCATCCGCAAAAACCAACAATCAGACTCAAGCCTGCAGATCTGTTGCTTTTTTAAAACACTGACTCAAGTTAAGAAGGGTTACATGAAATCACTGTATAGATTGTCTAATCTCACGTGCATACCAGATATGGGGGCATCAAGTGGAGTGTTGTTCGCCGATGTCAGTCATCTTCGTCACGAGTCAAATTATTAAACATAGGAAGTTAAGTGACGATATTAGATTATATAGAACAAATAACGTCGAAGGGGGGCGAAAACAAGAAGAGCTGGCTGACGAACAATGAAAATAAATATTGTCGCTGGTGCAAATCAGGGTAATGTTTGTTTTGGGCCATAGTTAGCGAGAGTTGTTTGGAAGCGCAAGTATTATTTTGACATCCTCACGGATGATATTCTCACGCTTTCTACTTCACAAACTAAGCCGACACTGTCAGAAGAGATGGAGTTAAAGAAGGATCACTTATTTATGGAAATTTTGATCTTAATAACTTTCGCTCAACTGTGTTTGTCAGCGAAGAACAAGTTAGTCCTTAGACCTGTCGGGAGGGAATATCAGGCAGTTGTTCCAAAATTATCCGGAGGTAAGTACTATGGCGTAAGTTATGTTATTCAGGTTCATTTTTTTCTATTTCCTAAACGCCGGTCCTTAAAGCCCTTGCGCTCGTTTGACATTTAGACACGAAAGTTCAATGTTCTAAATTGTTGTTGAATTAGCAATTCGAAAATCCACGAATTACTATAAACACAAACGTTTAGTACCTCACAGCTCACACAGATCATCCTTATTCTGAGGGAGATAGACTTTCTCGTGGTGCATTCATAACCTAAACTGAACTAAAGCGAAGTTTGTATGAAAGTTGGAAATCAATGAGTTAAGTTCCGCACTAAACATAGCCATTATTTTCCCTAATTTTCTCACGAATTGGTTCTCTTTTCCTTGTCGTTCCAAACTTTCGAAGCATGAGGCCAGTCTTACCGGACATGGGAAGGTAGACAGCGAGCTTTACCACAAGAATTTTTCAGTAATAATTAGCTACATGCTTGTGATACCATTTTTCGCGGTATATTAGTTGAAGTTTTATTTTCCGCGTTCTAGGTTAATCGATTTAGGTCGCCATGCTCGTAAAACTCGCGTTTAGGTATCATGGAAATTGCGTGAACTAAACATTTTCACAGCAACTGCTTTGAAAATAAACGTCTTATACCATTAACTCAGACATAAGCTACTTAAGGAATCATGATAGTGGTCGAGTGTTCAAGTGCTGGAAAATTCAATAGAACATTTTCAAAATTGTGTTTCCGAAATCCGCTCATTCCGGCTTTACTAAAGAAAATTGATACTTTTTGCTTCCTTTACTTGAATTCTTAAACATTGTACTTTGACCGCCAAAAAAAAAGGTCGTAGGTCATAGTAGTAGTAGTAGTAGTAGTAGTAGTATACTGGGTCGCTGTGCACATCACTCTGTGTTAATTCTCCTACCTTGTAAAGCAGTGTACCATGAAAATAACGAAAGTTGCCCGGCTAATCACTATCGATTGAAAAGCTGACTGGTTTTGAGAGGTTGCCTTTCGTCATTTTTTTCTCCGCCACCGATTCGCGAGACTGCACAAATTCACCCACCGTGACCAAAGTTTCCTCAACAACTAATTCTGACTTGTTCCATCCCAGAACGAGAACATCAGCTATGCAGGCAACATGCCATGACATTTTGTGCCGTTGAAGTCTATATTCGGTGAAACGGTTAGATCGTTGAGGAGTGTTGTTCTGTACCACTGTAAATTTTTATTGCGCTAACTTTGACCCTTCAGTAAAAGTCTAAGGTAAGGTAGTTATCACTCCTGCAAGGCTGTTTGTTATGCCAAAACGGTGGGATCTCAATGTTGGATCTCTGGGTGAAACCGCAAACTGAGTTGTGCGATTCACAGTGAAAATGCCGCGAATAACACTTTTACTGTATAATGTTCTCAACTTTTCCCTTATTCGTGCAAAAGTTTCAAAATTTTGGAATTTTTCTTTCAAAATGTGAACTTTGCTCGTCTTTGGTTTATAAAGGCTACCTTTTGAATTTACTAAGAACAGTGTGCTTAAGTTACCCAAAACAAAAAATCTTAAAAGAAACCGGCACTTGAATGATCTCTAGTGTTTCTATTTTGTTCGTTTGACAGGTTGTATCTTTGGTAGTTTGCACTATAACATTGGAGATTCTTGGAATCCTGATATCCCTCCCTTTGGAGTCATGTATTGCGTGATTTGCACGTGCAACAAGGTGAGGTTTGATTTTTTCCAGGGTGTGTTGGATCGAGCGAGTCTTGCATGGTTGCAGCTTTAGAGTCTTTGGAGGAGGAAATTGCTACGGGGGGGCCATTCAAGTCGCACCTCTTCGCTATTGCTTTCACATGCCACTATCTATTTTTTCAGCATTTCAAGTAATGAAATTTGGAAACTTTGTTGAATTATCTTTTCACTTTGGCCACTTTTTATAGAGTGCAAAAGGTTAAATAAAACACACGGCTCTTACACAATCCGAGGTGAACCGAAAGCAGACGAATACGTAGAAAAGTACATGTTGGTTTAAATGACTGCGGACCATCTTGATGTGAAATTCTTTATGTGTTCAACATTTCAATCAACTTCTATCCTGCTAGCAGGTTTCGTTCTTGCACAGCGTTTAGCATTTCTGAAAAGTCGTCCCGCACAAGCCAACTGCCAACTGCCAACTGCGCGACAGACAGCGACGCGAAAGACTTCGTAAATGCTAAAAGCCACACAGGAAAGAACCTCTGCTCCTCAGGGTAGTTAATTTACTTCCAGTGTCGTAGAGGTACGTCAGTAGAGGACAACCCGTAGAAACATATATTTTGCAGTACTTTCACGGGTCTTTTTTTAAGTAATAGACAATACCAAATTTGGGGCGAAATTCCTTGAATTTGACTCAACCTTTTCTAAGAATAAAAAAGGCTAAAGAACATTGGATCGTGCTTTTCAGATAACAGTCTGGAGATCGCACGTGTCTCACCCTATTCTGGATAAATAATATCAGATAACAAAGGAGTTGAAGATAAAACATGCAAAACTAATTGTAGCATTTGAACATGAAAACGTGCTACCCAGTTTAAAAGTTTGAGAGATAACTATATAAAAGTACTCTCCAATCCCATTCCTGCATAATACAAAGTCTTTTCGGTAGGATCTTACTAAATGAGATGTGATAATCATAGCCTAATCGTTGTTTGGAGGTTTGCAAGTCAAAAGGCTATAACACTTAAGAGAAGATTAATCGCATTTTTATCGGAAATAGTGCAATTAAGGCTTCGATTGTGGCGATGGATCTCCCAGCGAGCTAGATTAACCTGCCGGTGGAGTTGCCAACTCCTGCTATCTTCCCAAGCATTTCGGACCCCCTCATTTCTTTGTCATTTTAAATTAACACCATAATGTTTATTTGTTTGGAAAAGCATTCAATCGCCAATTAAAATAATCTCAAGAACAAATATTAACAATAGCCTTTGTTGTCATTCATAAATGACAAAATAATTTTCCTGGACGGCTGGGAACAGCTGCCTTTGCCAGGTCGCATTTTAAGACGTCTTTCAGAGCTGAGCCTGTGACCATCTTGTTTTCAAGAATTATAACGTGACCTTTCTGAGGTTAGCAGAGAACTTTGGCGACGCTAAATCGATTGTTATCAAAGGAAGTTTATTTGTTGTAATGACTAGCTCCGTAAATGCAAGAAAGCGTGTTCCGTATAAACATTAATTCTCACCACACGCAAAGCGACCGCAAAAAGAGGGGATTATTGCTATTCAAAACGGACGTTTTGAATTCAACGGGTTCTTTGTTTGAAGAGACACGTATTTGCCAATACGTGCACGTGAAAAAAGCAGAGATCAGTCTTTTTATGTAACAACACGCGAGGAGACTGAGAAGGCAACTTGAAGAGACTGGTGTTTTGAGAAACAGGCTACGCGCTTAAGATTATTGAACGCCTTTATAAGTCAATCTGTATTTTACGAATATAGTATAGCATTCCGTCGGCATAATACTCACAGATGTGCGCTTGCGCGGCTATATATTAACGGGATTCTCTTATAAAAGGGTGTGGAACTATCGCAATCGCTGAGATGCAGCAACTTTGGAATTGTGCGTTAAAGACTTCCTGACTCCTCAGTTCGTAAAAATATGTCGTGCAAAGAAGAAGCACCTTGCAAAAGGATATGCGAAAGTGGCACGAGCACATTTTGTTCTTAACTTTGACTTTGTACCAGTCTCTGAAGCCATAACGATAAGGTCCTTAATGGAACTACGCCTAGGAAAGACAATACTATCTATCAATAGTTTATTGATGCCAGTCTATGTTTCGATGAAGCAGCTCAATCGGTAGTTTTGCATTCTGTATAGCACGATGGTTCGATAAAACCCAGAGGTTTTTTCACACAAGGGAAACGCATGAAAACAAGGCATTGATTTTCCTTTGAAATTCTAGTTTACAGACTGAGGTGATTGACGCGTCTGCCGTTTTACCTCAGGAGAAAAAAAACTATTGTAATCCGGTACCCAGAGTCGGTCTGGAACCGGGTATGGCTTTCAAGGGAACTACGGGATTGTGTGAGCTTATTTGTCGTTTCAATTTCAAATGAATAAGAAAGGAAGTTTAATATACGAGTTCGAAGTGAATTTTAAGAAATCTTTTATTTGGCGTTCTTATCTAGACCTAGACATTTTTTTCTCAGAGACCAGGTCTGAAAACGGGTGTAAAAAATGCCATGTTTTGGTCTCAGTCTGGAGAACCGGCGGCACACTCCCACCAAAAATTCCTAGGAGTATTCATCACGGCTAATTCAGCGTCTTTCTCATACAAGATTTCTTTTTATTCGCAGGTGTCAAATTCCGAGACAGATGGAAAAGTGGCCTGTCGTAATAAGCGACACCGCTGTCCAGCAACATCTTGCGCAAGGCCGCGAGTTGAGAAAGGCCAATGTTGTGCATCATGCCCCGACGGTAAGAAACTCGACTCAAGAGCCCATTACACTGGAGCGCTCACAATCTTGTTCCTAGCGTGTTAGCGTTTCAGGCTATTTATGGGTTCACTTTTTCCCGCCAAAACCTGGAGCGCTTACAATCTTGTTCCTAGCGTGTTAGCGTTTCAGGCTATCTATAGGTTCACTTTTTCCCGCCAAAACCTTGCAAATAATCAGAGCAGAGAAGGGTTTGTAGCAATATCACGTGAAATGAGTGGTTATTAAGCTCCCTGAGGGCTCGCTCGTTGGAAGACGATGGACGCTTTGGGGTGAAACAAAAGGGTTATACAGACCTACCTTCCTTAGACCTATCGAATCGACCTTTGGTCCGCCTTCCATCACGAAACATCTCCATTATTCACAACCTGCCCGGCATAGCATTAGGCCCAGCGAAGGTGGTCATTGTTCAAACCTTGTCTTCTCCATCTTTGGAATTTGAAACTCTTGGAACGAATATATAATTATCATTGTTTGTGAGTTACCATAGCTAAAAACACTGTATTAAAGGAAAGTACAGTAAAATACTTTGTTCTTCTCTATACTCATGTTGTATCATTTTCGGTGCCAATTTAAACCTGAATTGGGAACACTAACAAAACTTAAACCATAGGGAAGAGGAAACAAATGATCAAGTTCTTAAACCTTTTTTACATTTTTAGAGTTTGTGTCTTTGCTGACGACACGCGGAGTCTCCAGTACCCCACAAAATGGTCTCGCACGCGCACACTTCACTTTGGTGAGGAGCTCCCTTCACATATCAATTCGCTATGAAGGGTAAGGAGTACTCTATTATTAAATATGCATCTTATTTTGTCCATCGGTGGATAAAGAGGTTGATGATGCCTTTCAAACCAGGCTACCTTCAATACGCCATCGATCGAATTTTCCGGCCGTAGAATTTGACGGGAGACGTCGTTTACACGGGACCGTTCAAGAATTGTCAACCAGTTGAAAATTCGTCCAGTGCAGTGTGAACATAGGGTCATTGCTCAATTTCATGCACCAAAACAACCGAACAGTATTGGAAATTGTAACGCTTACGAAATATTTAAATATTTTATGTAATTTATTTTTTTGTTTGTATATTTTTGTTTAGATCTCGCAAACCCCGCATGGCATCTTTTTTGGACCCTGAAGGCTCAACGATAAAAGAGCTTAATATTCAACGGAAAACCATAAATGGATCTCAGGTACGTTGATTTATTTTATCGCAAATATATAAAAAAGCTCATAGTGTTGGACTGATTAGTAATTCTCCTTTCTGACTCCTATATATTTGTTTGGATGTTAAATAAGAAAATTCGGGTTTATATCAATGTAACATCCTCTGGCTGATAAAATTGTCTTTTCTCCCTACCTCTATATTCGACAATGTATTGAATATTTTAAGGAGAAGTTATATGCCAATCACTTCTCGGAGGTAAAGGGTTAAGAGCGAATACGTTATTTTTGACACTATTTCAGTTGGAAGCGAGAGGTAATGGATAATACTGTTGTAATTTAATTTTACTTGTTTTCTACAGGTGTGTCTAGTATGGAATCAACTCAATAATAAGCAGATCGAATCTCTCAAACGGGGAGAATTGAGCTTCATGTTAAAACTCAAAAGGCAAAACGCAGCAGCCCTTGTTGGGGACATTACATTGTACAAATCTTACTCAGAAGGTAAGTTGTTTATCGTGGGAGCGCCGAATAGGTGCGTGCCATCTTAAGTGACAGGTAGTGGTGTTGTGTGTGTCATTGCTTTAGTAACCGGATAATTCAGCTAAGAACAGTTACACGGGGCAAGTCCATTTAATTCGCAGAATGCTCTTTACCTTTGTCCACTGAGACCTGAGGCCCCCGTTGCCTGTTCCGCCGGACAAGGGAAACGCGGACTCTGGGAACGAGATTGGAGACAAGTAGGAAAGGGTGCTCTGTTGATATAGCCTTGCGTATGCGTAAGGTAATGACAAGACGGTGTTGGTGTCCGTTCTGCTGGACAAGTGACACTCGGATTCTGGGAACGAGATTGGGGACAAATGCGAAACGATGCTCTGCTGATATAGCCCTGAGCGTTCGTAAGGTAGTGACGAGGCGGTGTTTGCGTCCGAGTGGTGTCAGTTTCTTTACAAAAGTGTTGTCTTGTCGATGAAGGGCAGAGGTCAGTTTTAAGAGGTCAAATCTAAAAAACGTGTACAATAAAATGGCATATTTTTAAAGAAATGGGTTTGATTGGTGAGGCGCACAGTCACTAAACTTTTTTGTGAATAGTTCAATCGTGGATGATGTTTTGTATTTGAATGAGTCAGATATCGAAGCAAATACATGCATACGACTCTAAGCCGAGAAAATGCACGAAATCGTAACAAAGAGGTCAAGATATATTGAAACACAGAAGGGATTATTCCGAAACTTAGTGTCACTTCAGATACCCCTCTCAATGGCCCACTGAGACTCGGTTCTCAACCAAATTACACGCTGTTCTCAAGATGGCGCGCACTAGAGAGTCCCTAATGATAGAAACATGGCATCTACAAGTGCTTTTAATATTAATAATGCAAGTGCTAAGTTCTCATGTATTGTTTGTGTTTATCGTGGTTGTATTGTTTGTTTTTGTGTCATCGTTGTTTGCAGTTAATGCTGATTTTGATATTTGCTCTGTTAAAACAGTTTATTGTTTTAATCACTGTTTAATGGCATTTTCTTTTTGAATGGATAATATAAAAGGGGTCATAAGGTTGTTGAATGGAGATCAAGATATGGGTTTTGTTTGACCTTTTTGATAGATTTTCTCATAAGTTGGCAATTTTAAATCTAACCAGTCACTGCACTGGTAGCTCAGTTGTTAGAGCGCTGGACTGTGGAGCGGTAGGTTGCCTGTTCGATCCCCAGGGAGGGGCCAATACTTAGAGTCTTAAAATAACTTGGAACAATGGCACACCATTTCCCCTGCAAAGACTCGGCCTTTCTCGTAACTCCAGAGGGAATGTATTATATAAAAAGGCTCTTTTATCAAACTTTGTTCTAAATACACTGAATATTAATTAAAACGTTTTTTCCTCTGGTACTTAAAGGATCGGATTAAGCCAAATAAACTTTTAGCCCGAAACCTACACTCTGTCTTCAAGTACTTGCGTGATCGATGCAAGGATACTGGTACCATCGCTGTTTTTCTAATTCTCTTATTATTCTTTCTCTTTGCTGAAAAGATAAGAAAAGTGCTGTTTATAATATCGATGAAAACAAATGGACCTCTATCTTAATTATTTCCGTCAGAATCCCAACTTTCAATTTCATTGGATATAGTTGCGTAAATTAAACCTTCGGCAGCTAAGTGCAAACGACGCAACGTTGTTGGGTAACAACTCCCAACATTGTAGGATGTTACATGCTGTGTGAATTTGCACACCCTGTTGCCTGTTGTTGCTTGTTGTTGCGCAAAGTTTGAGACCGGGCAAACTTTTAGCCCCGTGCAAACGGACGCAATATTGTTGGGAGTTGTTGCGTCCGTTTGCACGTAACTTATGTGTTGAATCAGATACCCACGGTTTAATTGAACCTCTTAGAGGTGACCATGCAGATGAATGCAAATGCAGCTGTTTGTACTTTAGTTTTGTTTGTTACATTCTAATACCTAGTTCCCTAACGCGTTGATCTTTTAAACGAAAGTTCTCTTCTGATTGGGCTGGAGCTTTTATGATTGATCTTGTTATGTTGTTTGGGATGTAAGTTAACTTTTGGGCGGACTGTGGTTCTTATTTAGAGCGGGGGAAAGAAAGGACTGGAAGGGCTGCCAATCCAAAAGGACTGGACAATTCAATTCAAATTAGGACGCGTCCACAAGTAACTGTTTTTGTTTGAATTCGGGGATTTTTCCTCCGGCCTGGCCTACCGTCTACACGTATCCGATAACTGAACGGTCACCGAAAACACATCTTTTGAAAAACGCTGGCTTCTCGTCCACGTGTGGACAGACTAAAATGAAGGTTTTCGAATTTGATGATGTCATAGACTATATACTACTAACATTACGCATGCTCTGTGAGGGATGCTGTCGTTTTACATTGCTTATAGAGCGTTTTCATGTTGACAGGCGAAAACGATTCGAATAAGCTACGGGTGGACGCGACTAATTTTTTAAAAAACGGAGGACTAAATTATTTGTTTTCAAAAATATCCAGAAAAGTGTGGGCGGGGCCTTGAACGGTCTCGTATTTATAAGCATTGTTATCCTAGGCTAGTAATGAGATTCCGTAATTAAGATGACCGCAAACTGTATACTGGACCGTGTACAGTTTAGAAACAACTCTATTATGGCTCTTCCAAAACAAAGTTTATTAAAAGTGAGTACTTACGAAAACATTGTTTTCTTCCAGAGACTTTTGAAGCGCTATTATCGTCAGAAGATAAAAAATCCAGCGCACTGGCGTCTTTCAACCTGGCGAGGAGTGGAAAGCTTCTAAAGATCTATGTTCGCTACAACGGAAGTCACAATTTAGGTTTGTACAAGAGTGGTTTTATTTATCTTACTTTAAGTTCCAGTGCAAAAACTGGTCAAAGTTACATATGTGAAAGCCAGCGTAGATCCGGCTATCAAGGTTCTGAGTCTATTGCAGCCAATAAGGCTTCGTTTAGAAGCTCTCAATTTGATTGGGTATTCGGCTTTACGTTCGCTGTTGCCATCCCAATTTCCCAACGAGCTTCATAACCAAACACCAAAGCGTTTTTTGAAATCGTATAGGAAATGGGAGCGTTGCTTTATACCTTCTTTTTTCTGTAAATCATATTAACCCCGACGACCCTGTGAATAGTCACATTGATCTGGGATTTTGGCCACAGGCCTTTAAAAACTTTTACTATAAGTAACTTTTTAAAGAATAATTTTTCATTTGATCGAGTGAACATCAAAGTTTCTTATGCCTTTTTCCCTTAAGGACCAGCCAGTCAAGCCACATTCAAGTTGATAAAGAAAGCTGGTAATAACAAAGATCCTCGAATATTGAAAATTATCGGCGCCGGAGAAGTCAGGAGAGAGGTACATACGATGCTTTAGTCATCCCCGCCCTGTTCATTTAGGCCATTTTAGCTGTAGCGCCTTAAACACGAACGCAAACGTCGTCTATTTTCCGGCCTGTTTTAGGCTCCAAGACAAGCAGTAATGTGTAGAGATCGCCTCCTTTCTCTCTTCTTTCTTCTTTGAGAGCATGCACAGGCTACCTATTCTCCGATCAGTTCAGAGATTTTTCTCAGGTCGAGTATGAGACGAAAGTAGCTGTAGAGAGCTGTACTTGTAAGAGTACTTCTATAGCGTTACCAAAAGACTAATATAAAGCTAACCATTTTTAAATCATTGCTTAACCCTAACCCTAAACAGTATTAGTGTGACACCAAACCGTCAACTCTTTGGCGTTTGCTTTTACTCCTTTTTCTGCTAAATGGCTCCTTCTTTTACTGAACCTATAGTAAAGAGGGGATAACGGATACTTTATTATGCACACTTCATAAAGCAAAGGGGGCCTTTGTCAGTAGTATCTAATTAAGGCCATTTCAAGTGAAACTTGTAATCTGGTTTCTCAAAGTCTTTGCTCATCGGCTGTAGTTCTTCCTTGCGACAACCCGCTGACCAAAATGCCGCGGACTCAGATGGATTAGATGCTAATCGCTGATTTTATTCTTTGTTTGTTTTCCCAGAATTCTAATTTCAAAACTTCATGGATCAATCCACGTGAACAGACGCTCAAGTGGCTGTCACGTGGTCATTTAAATATCACAGTGGTATTGAATACCGCTGACCAGACTGTTCAACTTACCGGACGCATTGGCATCAAAAGAACTTGTAACTGTAAGTTCCAAAAATTTTCGTGATAGTAGTAAAAATTGTCATTTTTCTTAAAACAGTTTATTGTAATTAAGTCGGTATTGGACAACAAGGCACCAGTTCCCGGTCATGTCTAGTTGAACGTTGTTTTATATAAACACTTGCTGCTCATATTTCACGAAAAAGGAGCCGAAACTAGACATGCGACGCAGATTCCATCGTCTACTCGTACACAAGTACAACGTTCCAAACTAACTAAACCGAAAAACGATAATGGGTTGTCAGAATATTTCACCCTGATGCACAAATGACTTCTCAGTACGCTGAAGATGGAAAAAACGAAGGAAGTTCTTACAAATCTTTTATGCGCCTAATACTATAATACGTTCTAACTTAGGCACTGAGCAAACTTGCTCTTTCTTTGACAGCCATTGTCTCTCAACTATCTGGTCGAGATGCTCCTAGACCCACGATGACAGGGGCCAGCGGCTATGCCTCATTCGACTTTGGTAGTCATGGTCAAATATATTACCAGGTAAAATGAATCTGTCAAGAAGAATAATCAATATTTATGACAATGAAAAGCAAAAAATTCCTTATCCTAATTTATCGTTTTGGCTCTCTGCTGTTGCAACTATTTTTCCTTTATACTGAATTTAAAAACTAGTGTGAAGATGAATAAGTTAGTTAAAAAAATTAACAACTGAAGAAGATTCGCTATCAGCTATTTTGTGGCTGCCATAGCCCGGATGACATATATACCGAGGGGTTTTAATCGAGGGTTCACTGTTTGGGAATGTTTTTTTTTTGGTTTCTAAATGAACTGATGTGATATTTTGAGCAGAGAGTGAAACGTAACAATATGGCTCTACCAACTGGGTGAATAAGAAAAAAGGCAGCGAAAAAGTGATTCAAAAGCTAAGTTTCGAGCACTAGCTCAATTAATAGTAGGCTTGTAACACATGTTAGCGAAGACGGAGATGGGGGTGAAGGGGTGGGGGCGGAACAAGTACGGTTAGGTGGCAAATGAATTCAGAGATAACGTTGACAAAGAAAGTAATTATGACACTGTAAATTATTTTTATTCATTTATTTTTATTATTTTTATTTTTATTATAACAGGTGTTTCTTTCTGGCCTGGTAAATCCTGTCGAGGAAATCACATTACAAGCAACGAACAACAGACGAACAGTAAAGAGGCTGTCACGATCAGTAACCACTGATGAACACGGCCAAGCTAAGGTCAGTGAACTATGGTTTTTCAGTGTTTCCTATTATGGCTTTATTTATTTTTCTTTTTTACGCTACTCACTTTGCTTTTAAGTCCGGTGAAAGGACAATATCTTAAAATAGCCCTGCGCATAAAGAACCAAAAAAGGGAAGTCCAAAGACTACTGCAAAGCTGATTTAGAACAACGTGTATTGTTTTTCATAGCAATATTTCGGCTGGCCATACCAGCCTTCTTCAGGTTTACAGATGTTACTGAACCTGAGCATAACAATTTTACGTTTTTCTGCTTTTTTCTTGTAAACGCTACAGCAATAACAATGCAGTTATGCTTTATAACATTAATGTTTTAGCCTCTCTTAGTGTTTGGTGTTGCACGAAAAGTTTAACACCGTAGTGTTGTGTGGCCACAACGGGTTTCAAAAGTTGAATGCCGCATGTAATACTATGATCTTGTATCGTGTGTCTGTGTCGGTCCTCAAGCAATTTGATTGTTTTAATAGATTTTTAATATCCACCACAGGTCACCGGTGTCTGGGAAAGACCATCATTTGCAGAAACCTGCTGGCTCTTCAATGGAAACATCTTTATTAACGTCCGTACCTCAAGTAATAGAAATGGTGAAATATACGGAAAACTTAAACAGTTTCCATATATGGGTCATCATCTGTCATATCGCGGTGAGCAGACATTCTTTAATCAATCAAGTTTATCCTTTAAGTCTAGTAAAAAAGAACTTACTCACAATTTGTTACTTGTGAAAATTGAGGTCTAATTTGTTGGAAATGAATTGTAATTGCTATTCTTTCTATAAAAATTTAAAAAAGTTGAATGTACTAAAAACTCGATTCTTACGAAAATAATGAATATCTGCTATTCAATATCGATTATATCGCTTTTAGATCCCCCCTGGCGCCATTTTGAATTTTTTGACGGCATTTCGTAGAACATTAGAGAGATTTTGAGTCACGTTTGGATTTCTGCCACGTGACCATGTTTTCCTTTCACTAGTCTTCAACTGTTCTTTACCTGACCAAAAAATAAGTACTCTCACGTTATTTCATCCATAAGAATTTTTTTAGACTGTTTTTATCTGCTCATTTTCTATTTTGAGAAATTCTCAACTTAGCCAGTCTGCCGTTTGCCGTGAATCGGTAGAAGTTAAACGTCAGAATTCACCTCACTTCCTGTTCCTCATCTCACTTCTCTTCAGATCCTCCGATGTTGTTATCGGGTAACGAAGTAGTTCCCAGGATCCAAACTGGCGCGGCGGGACAGGCCTGGTTCTCACTAGACAAACACTGTGCTCTGCACTATCATTTGATGATCAGTGGTATTGATCGTGGGCGCAAGAACTTGGTAACCGCGGAACTCCAGGGATTTGCTGATTATGGCCAGGTTCCTCAGCCCTATGATGAACACGTGCAGTTATTAAAATCATTTGAAGGAGAAACGGTGAGTAACTGTGTCCTTGATGCCAATAACTAATAGGCTCAAAGTGTTACGAAAGACACAAAAGGCTAAAAACTGCCTCCCTGAAGCCATTGTATCATCAAGTTTATTAGATTCTCTTAAATCTCATTTATCAGCTTTTCTTAAGTAATAGTTATATAGCTATCTTTATTTAATTTCATATCATTCTTATATATTATTTTACGATTGGTCTGATGTCTTAGCGATTTTTACCGACCTAATATATGATATGTAGATGTAGATGTAACAACCTAAGACTGTTGCTCGCTTGCACGTAACATGCTTGCTCGCGCGGCCAAAATCGAAAATCCGTTCCTCGTTCGTTGCTCCGAAACCACAGCGGAAAGCTTGCTGCGTAAGCTAGCGCAGTGGTGTCTGGGATCGTTTGGGTGAACAAGCGTTGCTTATGATTGGTTTATGATTGCCTTGGATACCATCGACCAATCACAACTAACGCTTGTCTACCTAAACGACCATGGAAATCGTTACACCCCAAAGCATGACCCACACTTCAGGCTAAAGCTTCTGAGGTTGACTGACGAGGTTCGAAGAGCGAGATAGATTTCGAGGATTTTAAAACTTCTTGAACATTTTTATTTTCTACATTTTACTTTTCTTATACGTGCGTCGAATGTGGTAAAGACGTGATGTCTTATTTTGCAAGTAGTTCTAGTTCTTCTGAGGTGGGGAATCTCTATTGAAGGCTGACAAGGCCATTTAGTCTGTTAAGCCCGGAAAAACACAAAATGAATAATGGGTGTTGAATAAACTCACCCTCGGTGTCATGGAGATGCCTTGCGAAACCAAAAATAATGACGAAAGGACAACCAGACGCACATAAAAAAAGGAAAAACCATGCTATGGCAACGCCTTGCTACACAGTGTATATACCCGTTATGAAAGAGTACCTAAAACGGGCAAATTGTCCCTCAGGCGACCTTACAACTAATATATCAAGCTTTAATACAGCCACACTTTGATTATTGCAACATTGTTTGGGGAAACTGTGGGATAACCTTACGGAATAAGGTTCAAAAGCTACAAAACAGAGCAGCCCGTGTTTTGACCTACTCAAGCTATGACGTAGATGCTGGTTACCTTTTCAAACTTCTAGGGTGGAAAAACCTAGCTTGCCAGCAACAATTTCAAAGAGCTACGATGGTTTACAGGTCTCTGCACGGGTTGGCTCCAAACTATCTTAGTTCTAAATTTGAAAGGCGAGAAGTCGCATATAACCTAAGGGACTCTGAAAATAAACTCAATGTTCCATTACCGCGCACAAACTATTACAAAAACAGCTTCAGCTATAGTGGCGTCATTCTCTGGAACAGTCTTCCTTGTAACTTAAGGGAAGCAGAGTCCCTTGGGCAATTTAAACGATTACTCAAAGAACTGTAAGGCACGGCATTCGTGGAAAGCAGCTTTTTTATTTAAATATTTTTATTATATTAGTATTAGGCATTTTTAAAGCTGACGAATTTTGTACCGTGGATAAATAAAGATTATCTATCTATCTATCTATCTATCTATCTATCTATCTATCTATCTATCTATCTATCTATCTATCTATCTATCTATCTATCTTTCCCGTCGTCAAATGACGTTGTTAATTCAGCCTATTATGTGTCTTAGGTTTCGGGATCGGTACGCAGCCTCAAGCCAGATTTCCTGGTGAATATGTTCAAAGGATTGGTTTATTTGCAAGTCAGCAGTGAAGAGGTCCCACAGGGAGAACTTAGGAGTCAGGTCCTGGTAAACAGCGCACATTGTATACACGGTTCTCCACCGCTGCCCAACAATGGTGACTTCTGTAACGCTGGGAACAAAAGATATTACGAAGGCGAATCGTGGATTGATGAGGATGACAAATGTATATCTTGTACTTGCAAGGTAACTTGAAGAGAATTATTACTAACTAAAAATCGCGATATTTTCCGGGGGTACTCCCAGGAATCTTTGATGGGGGGTATGGCGCCCAGTTCTCCAAATCACGACACTATCCGTAATAAAGAAAAGGCGATTTTCCACACCCGTTGTTATTGGACCTGACCATATCCATTTGCGTTTACGGGCATGGCTTCTGAAAGTTGTACCCTGTTTGCGAACCCATTTCCTTGTTCAAGTTAAGTCAACTTTTGTTAAAGCATTTTTTTGTTATTTATGACACTCTACAAATATGTTTACAAGCTGTCGTGGTTCCCTTGAAAAACATACCCGATTTCAGGACATTATGAGCTAAACAGATAAATTTGGCTTTATCGACGAATATGATGGTCAATGATGGAGTGAAATTGCTCGGCTTTGACCAACTGGTAACGCTCAAACGTCCGTTTTTTTAATCCCTTGAGTGCGATGGCGAACCTCAGCCCCAGGTCTTTTGCCTCGGAATCTGAGGAGGAAAAGGCACTGGGGATGAGCTTAGTATGGTGGCCAAAACCAGCACAGCAAAACCATCTTTCAAACATATTCGATAAAACTAAATTTTGAAAAAACGAGGACAAAAATTTTAACCTTTTCACTGCCAGATTACACGATGGAGTAGCGATAAGGCAGTTCTAACTTTTAGAGTCTGTAGACGAAATCCTATCTTGTGACCATTCAAATGAAGACCTCTTCAGCAGTACTTTCACATGGTGCTATTTGGTTTTCAGCATTTCACACACAAAAAAATGGACATTTTGTGAAATGTTGGCTTTGGACACTTTTGGCTGTGAAAGGGTTAAAAGTCCCTTTCAGAGGCTCAATGCCCGTGATACCGCTTATCTACAACTCAGTTTTGCTCCCATACAAAACTTTGTATTATAGAACCGATAAGGCTCCATCTGTTTGTTTGGTTTCAGGATGGTGAAGTTAATTGCTCTAACATTACATGTCAGCCATTAAACTGCACTGAAGCCCCTATATTATTACCTCTCTCATGCTGCCCGGTTTGTCCAGGTAAGTGCTTGATTTTCTGTTACATGAAGTCTTGGCAAACCCGATTTACACGCGCTAAAAAAATCGGCACGGCATGCCAGATTTTTGGCACCGTGCTGACGAGTTTAAGGCACAGCACTCCCAATTTTCGACGTGTAAACGTATCGGTCCCAAATGTGGTGTGGCACCAGTGCTCAAAATTTTAGGGATGCCGAGACTACCTCCCGGTCTCGGCACGGGTAAACGAGGCACGGTGCCAAAAATTTGGAGTGCCGTGCCGATTTTTTCAGCGCGTGTAATTGGAGTTTAAGTGCAGCATTGTCACGCTACACTTCGACACCTTAAATGGTACGTTTGCGGGAATATTTCGCACACTTTGTATCAAGAATCTAAATATAAACTACAAATAACAACTGGTTTAGCTTGTTTTCAACTGACTTTCAAAGAAATCTGCTTTTTCTCTCACTACCTTGCAGCTTTAGAGGAAAAAGTCGTCATATACTACGAAAAGAAGAGAAGGCCATCAGTAAAAGGCTGTTACGTAAAAAGAGACCGAAAAGTCTACCCCGAAAACGCTGTGTGGCACCCGTTTGTACAGCCGTTTGGTTACATGAGATGTCACGCCTGCACATGTATGGTAAGCGGTAGTCGGCTTCTGATCATTAGTGTGTGCGCTAAAAGTATTTTCAGTCAGACTGAGTGAGCGGCCAACTTTCAATGAAAAAGGAAGTGTTCGTTTGAGTATAAAATCCTTCCTCCAACCACAATGTTTCTTTTCAATGAGTTATAAAATATTAATTTTCTTTTTTTTCACAGGACAAAATTTCTTGTATTAAAGTTACATGTCCAGAGCTGCACTGCAAAAATCCAATTAAACAACGCATGGCAGACTGTTGTATGCGGTGCCCTGGTAAGTAGCTTGAAGGATTATTTTTCAACAAGTCTCAATCTTTTGCTCGAATAACTTCAAAAGGATTGATGTGATCTTCCTATGGTTAGTAATAGGTTTGTGCTCGGCGAATTTTAAATCCTTCATGTTTTAAACTTGTTCTTCTGGCCCCCGTTGCTCAAACGCTGGATAGCGCTATCCAACGGAAAATATCACTATCCAGTGGATTAGTACTATCAGTAAAACTAACTGCGTTATCCATGCACTGGATAAAAATTGATCCATTGAATAACGTTATCCACCTTTCGAACAGCTGGGCCCTGATCATGATATCTTGGAGGAAGTGTTTTAGGCTTTTCATAACCGAAATCTCTCCATTCTCTCCTTTGAATTTAGATGGAGAGAGTGAGCGATCAGACAACGACAGAAAGAATAAAAAGGGTGGAAAAGGTATGTAAAAAGATTATTTAAATTTTCTCAACTTTTCTGGTAATTTTTTTTGTAGTATGTTGTTTTTCTTGTTGATAATGCGACCCCTCCCATTGAATGAATTGAAATAAAAATGTTAACACAATGATAATAATGTTGATGATGATGATGATGAAAATGATCATAATAATAATAATAATAATAATAATGATGATGATGATAATAATATTAATGATGATTATTATGATATTGATTATGGTGATGATGATGATAATGATAAAAACTTGATTTCTCCTAACCTACATCCTTTTACTATAGGATGCAATTTTCGCGGAAGTCAATTCAAACACGGTCAAACATGGCAGCCTTATTTTCCATTGCTTGGTGTTTCAAAATGCATAACGTGTAGCTGTAGGGTAAGTAATATTGCTTTTTTAAAATTTTCACTGCATCTTGGTTGTATCGGAATTTGGTGTCATACATCGAAGACACTGAGTATTTCCTTATTTAATCAGTACTGTGTGACACAAGTTGTTTTTTAGGAAGGTATTAAACAAATTATCTCCTTTTTTAAGGATGGAAGGACGAATTGTCGGCGTGCCCCCTGCCCCAGAGGGCAATGTCCAAACTCTCTGGAAGGTGCTATGAGAAAGGGTTGCTGTATCCCTTGTCCAGGTAAATACCTTGACATGTTTCATGATCAAAGCCCGTTTTCTTTCCTCATTTGCTTTATGATTTGTTAAAAATGTAGTACTAAACTCGACTACAACTTTCGCAGACTTTGTTAAGACAAAAACCAAACGTAAGTTTTTCTGCAGCACACACAAGTCTAACGATTAATCAAATAACTTGTCCGATTGCTTCTGTACTTGGTCAGATCAATAACCTGTTGTTTAAATTGTACGGCCCTCCTTGACTCTGTTTTACTAGACTTCCCATTTTTATGATACACGCATACATACTATGAAGCCCTTCTTCCAACGGCGCTGTTAATAGACTACGAGAGCAGGTCATGTCCCTGATAAATAGGACCAACTGCTTAAAATGTTTTGAAGACCAAGCATATTGTATGTATGTAATTAAACATGCAAATGGGATAAGGCATATTTTAATTTTGTCGTATTACGCTTTCAGTATTGCTTATTTGAGCCGCCAACTTTGCACGGATGCTTTTTCTACAAATCTGGTTCACGCTCTGACGATCGTTATTTTTCACTTTGAGTGGTCATCTTTTATCTCGCTCAATTTCACCCCTGTTAGCCTGCTCCGGGCGTCCGGCTAATCTGGGGAGAGAGAGGGAGCCTTCTATTAAACGCGGTGCCACCAATTAACTGGAACCAGAAAAGGCTACACCCCTCGCTATAGGATGAACTATTCCTAGTAGTTTATTCCTAATAAGTCGTCTTTTTACCACGCTTTAATTTTTCTGTAGGAACTTGAAACTGTGGCATGGCCTTCTAACAGCTGTTGGATTTGGACAGCATACAGGAACGTAATAACTTCATGAAACTGGCTGAAAAAGTCTGCCGCAAGAGTGCACTCTGATATGGACTCAAACGTTCTTTTCAATAGAAACTGAGAAAAAACAACTGCAGTGCTGTAAAGCAAACTCTTTGCTTATGTCAGTTGTCATAGAATTTTAATTAATAGATAATTGTTTATTGATTTAAGTTATACTAGAGTCTTTTGTGACGTAAAAGATCGTTGTTTAGATTGCAGTCAGGTTCAGTTAGGCCATTGAATTCGGCCTGATGGCTGGTTAGGAATTACTCAACAACTAAGACTTAATAAAATAAGTAAGTAGCCAGGGTAGTTAGAAAATATTTGATCTGTTATTTATTGAAATCATTCAGTTGCCGGACAAATACATTAATAATTATTACCAAGTGTACGGCAAGTTTGTAGATATCTTGATGATAAATAATCCTAGAGGTTGTTTAATATTTTTTTGTTAATATTCGCTTTGTAGATAGCTGCTTGATAATTTAATATAAAAGTACCAAGGAACAGTTTTCCAAAAAAAGTAATTTAGCGACTGTAAATAGACCGGGCCTTTCCCGCATTGCACTCCATGAGTTCCCCCACATGTCCCTGGGGAAAGCAATTAATTCCTTACATTTTCTCTAAATTAAACCCGCTTAATACGGAACCTTTCTATGGCCCCCTCAGTGTCTTATTAACGGGATTTGACTGTACCACATTTCTATCTGCTCTTTGCTCAACCTTGCTGGACCCAGTCTTGGCGCGTCTGGTATAATTACTTGAGGATATTTTTTGTGCGTATAAACCGCCTGTGCATTTCACAGTCTTAACAATTTTGACGCAAGTTTAGCCGTATAAGCATGAGCGGCTTCTTCAAAAGTAGTTATGAGACTGAGTGATGTTTGATACTGGTGTATGTTTGACAAGTACGGAATCTACAGATTACAGGGTATCAGATAAGTAGTCTGCATGAAAAAGAAAGTTAAGTAGATATGTAATGACGAATTAAAACAATGTCTCATATGACGTCATTTAAGTTACTGTTTACGTTTCTGAGCGAATTGTACGGATTGTGCTTCGTCACCGTGACGTCATACATCTTCTAGTAAGCGCCGTTGGATTTATAATACGGCGGACCGAGGGGGGGCACCATGGATTTCAAGTGACGGGGATGATCGAATGGGGGTAAAAATCAAAACGCAAAAAAATCCCTATGGTTTCCAACAAAACCCACAAAAATCCCTGGACCAAAATTTACCCCCCCCCGCCCCCCCCCCCCCATCTCAAGAAAAAAAAAATCCCATGTCAATTTCCCGAGCCTTCTGGATTCTAACAACACTCGAAACACCAAAAACATGATCTTCTGTTTCATCAATAACATTATGCAGGATGACAACATCAGATTGTTTTGAATCCGCAAAAAATTCCTTCCTAAATTAAGCCACCCAAAAATATACTTGCCAAATTTTCCTACCCAAAAAAATCTCGGAATATAAAATTTCAAACCCAGAAACATCCTTCGATCATCCTCTCCGGAGTACCCCCATCCCTCTGGGACGGCGCAAGAGAAACTCCTTTTTTGATTTCGCAAAATGGCGTCCGGATAATCATCAATTTTTGAGCTGATATAGCCCGCGAATACGGCCTGTCTCTCCTCGTCACTTTCCCGCCAAACTTCCCTTGCGGCGAGAAGCAAGGAAAGACGGCTGTATTCGCTGGCAAGTTATGATAACATGCCGAGTTTAAGGACGTGAGCTCCAGCGTGACCAAAAAGTCGGGGCACTGACATCAAATGTTGCAAATTTCGGAATAGAAACAATCTGGACTTTTATAAAGTTGGCTTGTTTGTTATTTCATAAAGCAAACTTTAAACGCGGGAGAACATTGGGAGATGAGGAGAGGAAGGCTTGCTTTTTCTTAGCCTGCATCTAGCTTTTTCTCGTTTGAAGTATAGTGTCGGCAAAACTGAGAAATATCGTGGAGGGTAATGTTCCTCAACTAATTCTGTTCCCTACTGAAGTTTCATGGACAATAAAAATAGGGCCATTTATACGAGGAAAAATAAGACGCGAACTTTCCGTATAAACGGCACATTTCGTCTAAAAGAAGACGCGGCTTAGCTAAGACGCGTCTTATTAGATAAGACATGCTCGTATAAATGGTACAGTTCGCGTCTTATTTTTCCTCGTATAAATGGCCCTACTGTCAATCTTAGGATTATCCATGCTAAAATAAGCAAAGGAATTAGATAAGACATTTTGGCCCTCGTCTGTCCTGGGACACCTAGGGGCAGCTTATACACAAATAAAACGAGAGAAACATCGGTCTCCCACGCAGCCATTCTTTACCTCGTCACGCAATGCTCCTCTCCAAAGAAAAAGAGGAATGAAGGTTTCTTTGGGGGGAAGTGTTGATGAGTGGCAGGACACTGAACAGCTGTGTGGGTGTCCAGTGCAACCTTAGTGGAAGTGTCACAAAGATGAACATCAGCCATGGTTGTTCCAACGTTGGATAGCGCTATCCACCAGATAAATCACTATCCAGAAGACAAGTTTTAGGAAAACTAATTGTGTTATCTACTGGATAGAGATTCATCCAGTGGATAGTGCTATCCTTGTTTGGAACAACTGGGGCCAGGAAGTGGCGTTCTTGATGCGCACCGCTTCGAGTCATTACCTGTCCATAATAACAGAAAGGTATGGTTTATTTTATTCACTTGTGATAATGTACCTAACTCAAAACTGTCATAAAACTTTTTCAAACTCATAAACAATTTACCATAAGAAAATCAAAGGAAGATGGATGTATTCTAATTATCCATAACATTTTGCAAAGTTTTGCACGAAATAGATTGATTATTTTTGGTTATTGTGACAAGGTAAATCTGATACTTAAAATAGTTTTAACATATTTATCTAAACTCCTTAAAATTAGTTTAACCCTTTAAACCCTAAGAGTCATCAGAATCAAATTTCTCCTTGTCATATCAATGCTTTGTAAAACAGAGTGGTCATAAGAATTACCACCATGAAAAAACAAGATACATTTGCTGGACATTTTATTAACTTCTCCCTGAAGCCTGCTTCTCCCCACTTCTTCTGTAGGAAATGAATAGGGGCAACAAATGAGAATTCAAAGTTTGATCTTAGGGTTTAAAGGGTTAACCAAGCTCCTCCTCAGGGTTTTTGCCTGTTTTTCCCCACCCCTCCCAGGCTCCAGGAGAAAAGCCATGGTTGGGACAATGGAGGCCAAAAGAATTTGGGACACTGAGGAAAAACCTTACAACTAATAGTCACGTAGGACTCTGCTCCTAATCAAAATTTTTTGATCGGCTTTGGGCTCATCCCTTCATTACCCCACTCCCTCCCCTAACAATGCTGTGTCCAAAAAAATTGCTCAAAATTCAACATTGTTTGGGATAGGAGGAGGGAGGTCGCTAGTTTTACTAATATCACTGGAAAGGTCCCACACTTTTGATCTCCATGGTACAGAGCAGTTTTTAACAGATTTAACCTCCTTTACATTTTCTTAGCATGCAAATAACAGCCATCTCTCATTGCTCTAAGCCACAGAAGCAATGGCCATGTCTGCAGGCTAAATGTCTCTTGATGCCTAGATATCACAAAAAAGAGAACCTATTCTCTTTAAATATATTATGGTAAAGTCCTTATTATCCTAGGCTTTCTTTAAGTACCAGTAAACACTTAATCAAGTCCAACCTTCATGACATTCATTAACTAAATACCACTAGCCTTTAACGTGTAATCACTGTGATTAATTGCATATGTAATCACATAAATCACATGTTTTTACAATGGTTTTAGAAAATGTCCATACAAACCCCACAGAGAGTCTTTGGAAATTCAGTGGGGGAGGGGAGGGGGGGGGGGGGCAAAAAAGAAAACAAACTGTTAAAACGAACATTTAAACTAACTGAAACTTCCAGAGGGGTGGGGGTGGGAGTGGGAGGGTTTGACCAAAGAAACCCTTCATGGGGCCTGTGGGGACATTTCTTGAAACAGAAAGGAATTCAAGTTTGAAGGTTATGACATTAATTTTGGAGCAAAAAGTTAAAGTCCACTTAGAGCAACCATTCTTTCAAGTGCAATGTGCTTACACTAAGCCAACAAGCATACACACACATCACAACACGTACTTAAAACTTTGTGATGGCTATTGACTGCGGTAGGCTTATCAATGAAAAGGTGTAAGCATATTGCACACAACAATAAAGCAATTTTTTAAGAGCATTAATTTGCACAAGAATAGACTCTTGTCAAGGCGATATCATCATCATCATCATCATCATTTTGATTCTCCTTGGGCAGATATCTTTGCTGCAAAAGGCCCGGTCCATTATGGGAGTTCATGTCCTTGAAAATGAATTTGGCTAAAAAAAAACTCTGATGAGTGGTCCTCAGGTGAGCATTTTAACAGCAAAATCCAATCACCTAGCAAATCTCAAAAAATACAACCAAAAGAAAAAATGACAGCTCATGCAAATACAAACAGCTGGCCTCATTCATGAGAAGATGTGTGAAAGTCAATCTTGGTTATACTTCCAATACGTTGAGAAATAAAACTCAAAAACTAGGTTTAATACTGGTTAACTTGAAACAGACTTAACCGACTACACATAGGCACTGTATTATATCTAACGGGAATTCAAGGTCTTCTGCTGAACAGGTTTAATATTTAAGTGGAAAAAGGTGCTTATTATTTTTCGTTCCTTCTAGAACCCTGATTTTTTTTTTCTGCTTAAATACACTCCTGTTTTAATTTCTAGCATCACCGGCTTTTTACATAAAGGGTTACAAAATCTTATTACCAAAATTTCAAGCTTCTTGATAACTAGATGCTCAGGGGTTTCAATAAGAATTGAAGTAGCCAGCAAGTCTGAATAACATGTGGGGGCGTTCTGCCCCAGAAAAGGCTGAAATTTCAAAGCCCTAAAATGCGATTTTCAGCGTTCTGGGGAATAAATTTGAGGACAAAAGAGCGTGTCTTTTATTCAAGAAAATGTAGCTTTCAATTTATCAGTCACACAATCAATTCCTACAATCAATGAACAAAATGATGAAAACTAAATTACATACTTTTGCGCTTAAACAAATTCAGCGTAAACCTATAAAGAAACTTGTAAAAAAATGACTGAAATATAGCATTTATATGACTAAAGCATAACGTAAAACCAGGGGGCCAAAATGAAAACACATCATAATTACCTTTCCATTCAGAATTTATGATATATTTTTTTGTTTACAACGTTATTCAAACTAGTTGCTTTTTCTTTCCAGAAAAAAGTAGCCAACCTCTATGAGCAAGGAAGCCGACCCATTTTGTCAGCCATCGGTGCTTATTGAAACCCCTGGGTCCTATAAGATGGGCTTATAATAAATTTGTAAGGATGTAAAACCAAGCTGTGACAAATTACTTTGCCTTCATTCAACACTCGGCACTGTTATATCCCCAGTGAGTCACAGAGAGAAGCCTATTTATGTACTTAAAATAAAAATATTGCTGTACAGTCTTTGTATTTAAACAATATTGTTATGTTGTAAGAACTTATGATTTCAACACATCTCCAGAGTCATCCTTTCCTCTGTATTTCTGTTTTCCATGTGTGAATGGAAGATAACGGTACTTTATCATGTGCTAGTGGGAAAAAAGGAAAGAACAACTGAACAAAAGGTTTGACAAACTAAGTTAAAATTAATAGCAATAAATTTTGTTTTAAATGTGCATGTACAGGTATGAAACGAATTCTTCTTGATCTGGACTACATGTAAACTGGCAATTACAGTACATCAAAGTGAGATTACTCTCTTCTATTTTGGTGTTTCAACCGAATGAGACGACAAGGTGAATCACTAGCAGCATTTACAAATATGGGCTAACACACACAATTTTCAACAAACACACACAATGCATCCTTGAATGTATGTGCCCACATTTTGTTTTGTGCAAGCAAATTGGTGACTTGGACAGACACACGTCCGTTTGAAGAAGAAAAATTATCTCTTGTAACTTGTTTCAAAAAAACTTACACAATGAAGAGTTTGTTACAGTAACTGTGTATTGCTTACCTTTATTTGTCTCTTCATTGTGATGACAAAAAGAACAATAAAGTACATGACTAAGATGGGCCAGAAAACAGGGATGTTAAAAAACTCAAAAAATGTACATGTTATAGCGATGACAATAGCTCTGGTGGCTCCATACCTAGGGAGAGAAAACACATCCAATAAGAAAGATTGATCAGTGTTGTTAATGTGGTTGATCATAACTATAAAAAAATTCTCAAATTTGATTGGCTTTCAACTATCCTGATGTAAGCACTAACAGGACAGGTACTGGGACAGCACACATCATGCCTACTAGTAATTGGACAGTATGTGCCATTGCACGAGCACTTGAATGGGCTTGTTTTTTCATTGCTAGAAAAAAAAAACTCTTGAATATCTTGTGTTTTGATTTTTGAAAAGCTTAATTAAAATATCACAAATGTTCTTATAGTTATGATTAATTGGTAACAGAACTTTGCATCATTCTATTCGGTCTGTAATCACACTTGTGATTAAACAAATCAGTTTCCCGCTATGTGGTCATCCAATTTTGATGATCACTTGTATGATTACAGACCAAATTGGATGACACTCAGTCCTGTTTCCATTTTAATTAATGAAATTTAGGCTAAGTTTAACTTAAGACAATAATGACTAGCAGTCTCTCACTTCTGATTTTTGGAGGCACACTTATGGCTTTGCAGGGGCCTTTAGGTTTTTTACAGTTTTTTGGCAGAGGTCACGCCATTACGTTCGCGTTGCCAAGTTCGTTGCTCAACCCTATTACTCTCAAATCCTCCCTATTTTGCACCCTACCCTTCCCTCCCTTTGGTAAGTATTATGGTAACTACGCTGAGAGAGTGAGACAGTGCCTCAGGGCGAATGCCACCCAGGGGCCGATTGTCATGGTTATACTTTGCTCTTGCAGTGATTTTGTTACAAATAGTTAAGGTGAGTCCTGACATCTTCAGATCGATAATTTGATCTTTGTGTCCTACGTGACACATATCACAAATTATTTTCTGTCTTTGGGGATTTTTATGTGTGAGGGATGCAGGATGCCGAGGTAACAAAATCACCACTCTTGGCTGCAATTTTTTATTCTTGGCTCCACCAACCATTCAGGCAACCCTTTGCTCGTTGTGTGCAACGTTCCATGTGTTATCAAGTAATAGTGAGCTTATGCAAAGGGAGAGAGAAGAAAGAACATGGCAAACCCTGGGTGACAAGTGTGACAATAATTTTGTTTGAAAAAACTTTTCGCCAAACTTCACCCTCCTTTAAACAGATCTTTTTGTAAAAGACCAGCAAACATTAATGTAAGTGAAGATCATGACAAAACATGCAAGTAATAGCCCTGTCACATTCGTCACACACAAACGTTTTACTGTTACTCCTTTTCTTTCTGCCGTCCTATCGCGTAAACTCATTAATATCTTCATTCTTGTTGTGTCCAGGACTACAATACTACTACTACTACTACTACTACTACTACTAACAATAATAATAATAATAATAATAAAAAAAACCTCCACTGTTCAAATCTTACCAGAATTTAAACTCAGGTAATCTTCTGATAAATGGTCTGAACTCTTGATCTGCTTTAGTGGGAAGTTCTGGACCATCTTCCTCTGCGAAATACAATAAGATAAATTAAACTGACATAAAAATAAATAAATAAATAAATAAATAAATCACATAAATCACTTAAAATAGAAATCCATATTGCCAACTGTTAGGTTTGACATTAAGAATAAGAAGATAAAAAACCTTATAAAGTTAAAAAAAACTCTCAAGAATCCATGGCAATACATTCAAACCCCGTTAATATGTACATTGAGGGCCAGGTTAACCCTTTAAGCACCACTATCCACATACAAATTCTCCAAACTGATCTCTATATATTTCCTTTAAGAATGTGTTGGGAATTTGATAAAAGATCAAAGCATTTTCTCTTAGATGATCATTCTATTAACTCTCATAACCTAATCTCTTGACAATCTATGGATATTGTTAGGAGAAAATTGATGTTGGTCACCATTGGTACTTAAAGGGTTAACTGGGTGTCTTTGGGGGTGTGGGTGGACTCTCATGAAGGTGCTCCACTTCATGGATCTAGTATTTTGCTGCCCAAAGTGTTTTCTTGTCGCGGGTGACAAGAGGAGCCCGCAATCCTAATCTCCAGGGAGTTATCACAAATGCGTCACATGTATGTAGCCAGCACCTGTTTGGATTTCCACTAAGAATGAATGGAATGCACAGAATGCAATTTGATCTGAAACGGTTGGACCTTCAATCACTCGTAATTTGATCATGCATGTTTTCACCACCTGTCATGTGAATCTTATGTTTGCATAAGTTTCACAACATTGGAGCAAAAGCGTTTTAACCTTTGATCATTGTCGCCCGCACTCCGTAACCTTTGGTTAATACTAGTCCTTAAAGTAGAAGGATTGAAAGCCTTCTACTTTAAATTTTCAGGAGAACCCTGTTAAATTAAAATGTATTCAAAAGAACACACCTATGTCACTCTCACCTAACTCTTCTAGCGCAGGATCAATCTTTGGTGTCAAGAATGCAATAAACAAATTAAGTTGATAAATGCCAAGTGCATATGTAACTATGTACCAGCCCTGTAAAGAAAGGAAGCAATATCATGTTAAAAAAGTGGTATCGTAAGAAGTCCTTTAAGTTTTGCTAAAATGTGGTATCTTCAAATAAACATGTTAATAAAATTATACCTGTACGTATAAAATCCTTGCAAGAAATACAATCATCATCACAAGAGTTGAAATCCATCTTGGAAGAAGATGAGGTACTGTACTATCAAGAAATGTTTGGTATCTCTGCAATAAAGGTAAATTTATTTCGGGAAGATTGGCATGCAGTGACAAATGTGCAAGGCTAAATGTATATATCTGGAAAAGTGACTTACATGTATGATCAATTTAAAGATTCCCCTTACAAATTGCTTAAAGCTAATTTGTAAAACAATCAGAAAATTTGAGACAAGATCATCTGTCACTGTTGTGGAGAGGAGGCCATTATAGAAAGGTTAGAAAAAGAATAATAATTCTAATAATTATTGACGAGTACCAATAAATAATGAATGGGTGCCGGGAATAGAGCCCTAAGTGACCTCAAATTACAATCTAGATTCTCCATTGGATTGCCTTATATATACTTGATGATCAAAAGGGGAATTTGACCAAATTCACCAATGATCTGAGCGTCAGATTACATGTGTAGTTTCATGTCACTATTGATGACCTTTGTTGTAAACTAAAACTTAAAGTTCGGACACGATGTTCTTTGCCCCAGTAATAGTAAATACATGTATGTGAAAAAGAACCTTGATTATAAACCTCATTATAGCAAACAAATAGCGACTCGTACTTTGTGCAAGTACAGTATGTGGGAGAGAATGGAAGTCCGAACTTTCGGGGTTTGTTTACTAAAGTCACGTGAAACTACATGTGGAATCAGATACTCAGAAGGTGAACTCAGTGTATTATCATTAAATTATTCCATGGAACCTGTTAGGAAGAACTTTTACATGGTAATGATTTATTCACTTCAAAGTATTTAACAAAACGACAACAGAATAATGTTTATCAAAATGTATCTATCCAGTGAAACCTAATTTTCACTAGTCATTGTCTAGAATATTATGAACTCTAATGAATTACGAGAATTAAGATGGTGATCACTCCAGGAATAAAACTAAGCAACATAGCTAAAGAATCTCTTACTGTTGAAATTGTTAAGAAGAACTTTTTGATGACGCCTGGCTGAGCTGGCCGACTGTCCTCTGAAGCATCATCCATATTTAAACTTTTGTGGGATGGAAAGTAAAAAATAATATTACGTTTTAGTAGTCAAAACTGACCAGATCAAGTATCCACAGGTTATCTTGGATTCTCTCAAATAAACGTTTCCTATTAAGTAAGCTTATTGATAACATGAAAACTTGACCACGGTTGTCATGCACTATAATTGTAAAATAAAATTATTAAGTTACATGAAATCATAAGCTTACAATGTATATCACACGATGGAATATATACATTCCAGTAAGACTGAAACAAAAAAATAATAAATAAATAGTAATAAAACAGCATAAAAAGCTACGCGTAATTTTTACAGTTTTCGAGAAAACAAGCTTTCAAATAAATCCCCGAATATGAAAGCTCGTTAAGCACTATTTGACTGCATGAAGAAGCGCAAACACAATAAATAATTAGAAGATCACCAGCATCTTAATAGGTAGGAAACTGCTGGTGAATGGGCTAGGATCATGCACTTCGAGGAAACTGTTAAGTCTGAAAACTCGACTGACAGTACAAAATACGTTGATCATAAGTCACACATAAGCTTATGCCTAGATTTAAATTCGCCGGCAGGAAGCATGAACTCCGGTCGAAATTTACTAACAAAATCGCCCGATTTTATGTTTTTTAAGTTGTAAATAAATATAACAGCTCACCTCTTTTCAGGATGCACAGTTTGCTCCCCTGTAACCTTCAGCCGTGAAGTTCACAGACAAATAAAATTCAGTATAATTTCCCTCTCTAGTCCAATTTAACGCCACGTTGCAAAACTTTGGCAGTGTGTACCAGCGGATGAGATGGCAAAATTTATGCGTCAGAGCAGATGAATAGGGGATAATGGGTAAAAATTCGGGGAGCCACGTCATAAAAGACAACACCATTTGTGACATACGTGTTCATCACAGTGGGGAAGGAACGGCGGAAACCCGACGTTTGCGTGGGAGGGAGATGGGTCTTAACGCGCGTCGAAGCCCCAAGCGCGGAGGGGAGGGGGGGAGTAGTGGGATTTCAAGCGACGGGGTTGATCGAAGGATTTTTTTGGGTTTGAAATTTTCGATTCCGGGATTTTCTTGGGTAGGAAAATTTGGCAAGTATTTCTTTTTTGAGGGGAAACAAAAATTACTTCGATTTTAGCGGGAGATTCGAGTTATCGTTACCAAGGGTAAAATGTGTGAAGGAAATCCAAGGGAAATCGATTTTGGTTCGAGTTTTTAAAAATAGCGCGTGGTTCTAGTCGTGAGTCGACTGTATTTTCTTTTTTTAGAAATGCTTCTTATTTTTATTTTTCTTGTTCACCTTTTTCTATGTTTTATTGAATTACATCGATTAAACAAAGTTTTAAATTTAGTTTTACAGCTACGTTACTTTCTTTGCAAATTTATTTTTGTGATAATACTGGACACGTTGACCCAGAAACTTGAGTCCTGCCATTAGCATCTTCTTCTCGGGATCATTTGCGGTCGACAATGGGTATCATTCTTAGGATGGGGGGCGGGTACTTTAGGAATTTTTGGTTAGGGATGTGTCCCTGGGACCCTTGAAACCTCTATACCAGAGCTAGTTCAGCTGAATTTTTGTAACGTTTGGTAATGTTTTGCACGTACTAATTAGTTGAATTAGTACTTAAATTTAGACTAATAGCTTTTGCAATACTGTAATTCCTTTATGGTCATGCAAATAAAGCTTTTGGTGTTGTTGTTGTTGTTGCTACCCAAAACTAGAATAAACTCTCAAAATTCCCCCTATCCTAGAGTAGCATTTAGGCTAAGTTGCGTAAAGAGTTTAAACTTGCCCATTTGATTTTTTTTTATATTTTTGGGAGGCAATTCCCGGTTTCCCTAGTCTAGACTAAAATCTTTAACAAATTGATCAGTTTCCTTGAAATGATACCCTATCCTAGACGTGAATTTCTCAGATCCCAGGGTAAACTGCTTGAAAACCATACCCTTCACAGCGGCACATATATATCTATATAGCCCCTATATGGCAGTACCCCCAGCTCCTCCCCGGGGGGATCATTTCACCTGGTCATATTGGGGATCATTTGCGGTACTTTACATAAGAATTTTTTGCTTTCGTGCCTTCCCCACAATCTGAGAGCCGGGGGGGGGGGGGTACTCCCATACATTACCTATACTGGTATGTGCCGCCCAACGGGGTCGTGATTTTGAAGCTCCTGATTTAGAACGGGATATCCATTTCAGAGGCGTTTTCTAGAACGGGGTATAATATTTAGAACGCACGAAAGCTCCAGTTTTGTAAGCAGCCATTTGAAATTATTGAAGGACAGACTGCTTTTAAAATACGGTTCAGTGCGTTAACAAGCAAACTGTTGTACTTGTTGCACCCTGTGTTTTAGCGTGCAGGGCGGCGTATTTTGGCGCGAGCCCATTTCTAGAACGGGGTATCAGTTTTAGGGCGAATTCTAGAACGGGGTATAAAAAATTGGCCCATTTCTAGAAAGGGGTATCAATTTTAGGGGAAATTTTTTTTAGAACGGGGTGCCAATTTGGAGTCCCGGGCGGCACATACCCACCCAAAAAATACCCAAGTGCCCCCCCCCCCACCCCGGGCTGAGAGCCCAGGAACAGGCTAGTAGTCGGCGGGGCAAATCAGACATCTTGCATGAGCAATAAAAATCAAAACGAACTTTTGACTCCTCTTACTTTTATTGCAGTTAATGTTGTCTAAGAGCACAATTTGCAGCTTGTGTTGAAGGAGTTATTTCTATTTTAGTTACAGTGCATCTAACGATACTTCAGCTGCCTAAACTGAAAGTCTCTGCCTTGTGGCACTAAAGTTTTACAGTTTTTACTTTTTTGCTTTTTTTTCGTCCCCCACAAAAAAGGAAAAAAATTAAAATCAGAAAATATATACTCCACTCTACATACTGGTTTTCTGTACACAAAATTCGCCACACAAGGCTAACAAAATTGGCCAACGTGACTTTTATTTCACAATGAAACTCTACAGCGAGATATTAATGAGTCTTTGGAGGTAAGAAAACGTACTTCCATATTTGGCCAATAATAATGCAAAAATTAATGTAGGTTAACATACGGGTACACCACGACACTGTAGTTATGCTACACAGGGTGACTCCAAGTTTCAAATGAAATTTTGCAATGCCACTTCATAGTGACATAAAAAAATTAAGCTTTTAGAGGTAAGAAAGTGTATGAGTGTCATCCATATTTGGGCAAAATATCATTACTGAGGTTGTAACAACAAGGTTGTGGTACAAATGTTGCTGTCTTACTGTGGAGTTCCACCCGCTTTGCATGATGCTCTGGCAGATACAGGGGAGGGGCGCCAGGTACCCCCCCTTATTTTTGGATGAAAGCAAAAGCCGAAGCCCACATGACTGAGGCAAACTGATACTTCCCTTTGGCAATATTTTTAAAGCGCTTCCCCCGCCCCTTACCTGAAGGCCTGGATCCGCCCCTGTGGTGTTAGCCATTTTTGTAAGGTCTATTAATTTTGGAGCACTTGACTGGCTCAGCTAGTACTACTATGATTAGTTTGTTTTACAGCCCTGGCCAAAAGTACAGCTTCTTTGTTAGGGTAGAAGTTGGTTGTCCCACTTGTTTGGAATCAACTTCACCCATGCTGCTCAGGCTGTTATTCACCATCGTGAGCATGCTCAGTACATCTTCATGACCTGCCTTTTCGCTGAACACTTCTACAAGGCAACGGACAAAACGGCTTCCGTCACGTGGGTTTCTAAATGAAGCATAGCCGCTGACAGTTGAATATGCCATAAGCACATCAGCTTGGTCAGGGATAATTTGTGGAATTGAAAAATGGAACCCTCGGTCAGCAACCTCATCCTCACCATCCGCACTGCCGCTGCTAATGGCCGCTTCTGTCACAGGGTTACCAGGTAAAGTTTCAGGGCTACCAGGTGAATCCTTCACAACACCTTTATCTTTGTCATTTCCCCTACAAGCTTGAATAACAAAGAGTTTTGGCTTTCCTTTTAGAGTGCTGCACCTTGAATTGCTAAAAAAACCACGTACAGTTTCTAGAAGGACTTTTTCTCCATCTGCACCATAGACAAACCCCTCTAAGCCATGACTCATAAGACACAACACAAAACAGTCATAGTTACTGTGATCTTCATAGGAGATGTTATCTAAAACCTCGTAAATTTCTTTTCGTTTCAAATTTCTCTCAATTTTTACCTTAAAATCAAGTGCTTCAAACAACTTTTCTAGCATTTTAATATCTTTATCTGACCCTTGACGATTACTGCACTGTTCGTTCTCCTCCTCCTTCTCGGTCTTTTCAGGATTGTGAAAAAAAATTTCAATGTTTATTATTAGTGCAATTCCTCGAGGCTTTGAGAACATGGGGTACACCTCCTCAGAATTCGGATGAATGTGTGCTGGGAGCTTTCTCCAATCTGTTGGAATCACAAAGGGTTGTTCGTCATCTGGAGGTAGTTGTGTTGTCTGCCTTGATTGTTGATCTGTTATTTTACTGGTTTCCACATTTGCAGTGAATGGATTTTCACCACCTCCATGCTCCACTGGGCTGAGTGCTTAAAAAAAAGCAAAAAAAAAAGCAAATGATCATTGATGTACATGTATGAAGTAATTCATGGTAAAAAATATTATTTTATTACTGTATAACGTGCGTAGCTAAAAAGCTTCTGCAGGTACACAAAGTTCTAAAGAATCAACCCTCGACCACCTTCAAATCTTTTTCATGCAAACTTGATAATATTAAGTTATAATAACATTTTTCTGACTAATTTCCTGGTGTTATCCCTTTGTTTTGACTGCTACTGCTGTCTTCTTTAGTTGAATTGTACTATGTGTCCTTGGTATCACATTATTGTCAGTCAATGATCACCAATCACAGTCATATAACAACATAATTTATAGACACTTTTAAGTGTTGCAAAAAAAATGCTTTATGTACGCGGTATACAGTTACTTATTAAGTAACTGTATACAGCGTACATAAAGGATTTTTTTGCAACACTTATGTTTAATTCGCATCACAATGCACGGCTTTTGTGAACCAAACAAACTTCCCCAGTTTAACCGGTAACATTTAAAATTATGGGAATGTTTGAGGAAACCTTGCCTGCATAGCAAGTGTTTCGATGTGGTTTGGGAGATTGAAAGAGGAGGGATGCGGAGGTCTTTCTATCCTCCAAAACTACAAGGAAATCCTTGCTACACAGGCTAAGGAAAACCAATCTGCTGTTGGTTTTACTGTCTGTTGACAGTTAGAGCAAAGACCTTAAATACAAGCATGTTGGGGCACAAAGAAATTATTCAGTAACTACAATTCTACCTTCGCGAACAAAAGGACGAGGTTGGGCATGTACATGCAAGCCAGTCATGTGCCGTGTAACATTTTCTACAGCTGCTTGAGTAGAGCCTAACAAACATAAAAAATAAAAAATGTTGCTTTAATGTTCGTTACAAAACCATTGCTTACACATTCAACATACTAGCTGCTATCCAGCCTTAAAGACAGCCAAGCCCAAAATCTTCTCATGCATAAAATCTTCACGCAAAATTAACTTTTGCAGCTGTACTTTACCTGTGTGCAGATGTGTAAGGCGGTTACGGAATAACTTACTGCTTCTTTTATCTTGGCAAAATAGTACTATAATTTTTATAAAGTAGATGAATTAATTTTAACAAAATTGCTTTATTTAGAGTAATATTTTTCAGCTGATATCATAATCATACCTTAAGATTGTTCAAGCATTAAGGAGGGATTCTTGTGAGTCAAAAGACATGTATAGTAAGTCTGTTATGGAAGGACTAAATAATATTCATAGAAACACTTCATTGTATAGTAGAATAATAATCGAAACAATAATAAAAGATAATTATTATCTTTTTCATTATTTTTGTTTTAAAATGGACAGAATTTCAATTTCCACAAATTTCATAAAGCTTTAGTAACATGCATGTAAGCTTTTTCCAGACTTAATATGGTATTATACTGAGGCTCTTTTAGAGGGGGTTTAGTTGACCCTAGTCTAAATTTAAAAACTGGTCTTTCGCATACATTGAGGAGTAGTTGACCATGCCACACGCCTGCTAATGGAAAACAGTGATACCATGTATACCGGTCAGTTTTTTACCCGCACAACTTGATCTCAGCAAGATGGCGCAAAGATTTGGCAACCTGCGTTGTAGATTCGGTAACCTTTGGAAATCATCTGAACATTACAGGAAATCTTTCGTGAAGTTTGCAAGTCTTTGGAACATCTTCAGAACTGTTTGGAAGTTGTTGCATTTTTTGGAAATTTAGGTAAATATGGGTATGAAAATCACAATTATTCAAAGCTCAAAATGAAAAAAATCCTCAGGTCACCTCTTGGCGACCAACTGGAGAAATTTAGTCACCAGATGCAAATTTTTAGTCGCCAGTTTGTATAATGTAAACGACACAAATCATAGTATCAGGGCTTGCTTCCGATATTTAGCACGGTCGCGGAGCCACGAAATTAATATCAACCCGCGAAATATCACAAAATTCGCCAGAAATCTTATCAAAATTTGATAAGATTTCTGGCGAATTTTGTGATATTTTGCCAACATAACTGAAACTTGTCTTGGCTATTGGGACTGTTTAATTGCTGTAAACTTGCAAATTTATCTTGAAACTTCATCACCACAACGAGCAAACAACATCCCAAAACTACCACTAGTCATGATGTTAAAAGCTTTGCCATTGGCTCATTTCTTGAGCGCTTTGTTGTTAAAACAGCAAATGATTATTTCTGTTAAAAACATTAAACACGCTCGTCAAATCAGCACAAAATCAGCCGACTTCAAGTGAAATTTACCCAGAAAATTCCCATAAAATCGGCTTTTTTTTATTGATTGTTTTTTGGTGAAGTTAGCCCAGAAAATTTTCAAGAATCTGTTTCTGAAAATCCTGCGAAATCAGACTTCTGCGTCCTATCAGAAGTGCTGTAGTATGGTGCGATCCATCAGATTTGGTTGTTTGAAAATATCGCAGACAGAAGTCAGTATAAATTTGCCGGTAAACTGGCTTTGTTTATGCGAATTGACACATTTTTCATGGTGCAAAGCAAAGCAAGATAAGATGGAATGTTTGTTTTAATTTTACTCTTTTAATTTAAACCTAAATCATCGAGAAATCTGGTCGTCAAAGTGGAAACTAAGCCATAATTTTTAGTCGTCAAGGAGAAAATGTTAGTCGCATTGGCGACAGTCGCAATTTCGAACCCTTTTATTAACAAAGAAATAGCTGGTAGATAAATATTAAAGAAGTGAAAATGAAATCAATTTTAACAACACAAATTTTAAACCTTAAAATGGTTTTCATCTTCACACTTCCCAGTTACTACTGTAGCTTAGTATTTCTGAGCTACAGTAGGTGCCTGTTTGTTACAGGTTTTTGTGAACATTTCATATGATGGGGGAATCCTTAGCGATTTTGGCACGGGTGGGGATGTTAACAGGAAAATGGAAACATCATGCCCCATTGGAAAGGAAATTGGCTATACCTCCATTTAAACCTTCGAGTTAAAATAAAAATGGAATCTAATATCCTTGAGTTCGAAAGACTTAAGGGACCTTTTATTTCAGGTTTTACTGAAGATTAAACTACAATAATGCAGTACGTGTAGTTCCAACTGAACCTTAATAAACACTTCAAAACATGAACCCTTCACGAAAACGACTTCAGTACAGTTGCCAGACTCGATATAATTACCTTGTTGTCTTTGTAGGGTTTCTGGTAAGTCTCTCTGAAGTAACTCGTGCAAATGTGGCTGATAAATGCTCAAAGACATCACAAATATATCAATTTTTCGTGCTCCCGAAAGTAACACCTTTCGTAAAAGAAGTTCAGCTCGGGCTTTCCTTGTTTTCTCGGCTTTAAGCTCATCCAGATCGTCATAATCAAGAACCCCTTCTTGAATCAGGTAATTCCAGTGTTTCTTAGGTTCCAAATCTTTAAGAATCGCGACACGATTACCTCTCAGCCTGACCTCCATTGCTCTACAATTCTTCCGTTTGCATTGATATGTCAGGGACTTTCCCTATCCCAGAAATCACCCTGCATCTTGAAAAAGAGAAGACCCTGGGGACCAGACGATTTTCGTAAAAATTGAATAATTTATCTTTATATGTAACACAGACCTCGCGCATTATTAACGATGACGTTGAAAAATATAGTAGTTCTTTTAGCCCGCTGAAACAAAATTTACAGTCGGGAATGTATATTTCTTTTCGGCCTTCCTACCTCAGGGTCTTTCATACAGAAGCCCCGTACAAACACCCCCTCCCCGAGCCCGTGTACAAATGCCCCCGCGCCCCCCTTAAAAAACGATTTTTAGGGAAGGGGGCGTCTGCGATCAGGCTACAGTTCGTTTGGGCTTATCATTTCTTTTACAATTTTTTTTGTCTGATAGATATCCAACGTTGACGACCAGCGCTCCTTACGTAGCACGATCAGCATTTTAGATTACGCCAGCGCCAGGACTGTTTACGTCCAGTCCTTGCTTCCTCAACTCCGGGGGGTACTCCTTGGTATTCTCAGGTGGGGGTGTGCCCAGTTTGCTGCCCGATTCTTCAAATCCTGACCCTATTTCGGGCCAAAAAATGTCGTTTTAAGACCTTACCTTTAAACTCCCTCCGTTTTCAGTTACTGATATCAGAACGCCAACAAAAAAATTTCTTAAAACGACCAATCTCGAATTCTCATATTATCTTTTTTTCCTATTCATTTGGAATCAGGAAACGACAAATACGTTCATGCACTCCCGTACGTCCCTCGAAAACTATACCCGATTCCAGACCAAAATGTGCAAAATCTATACCCGTTTTCCGGACCGAAACGGCCCAAAAACCCTACCCTTTGGGGCGGCACATACCAGTGGTTAAGTTCTTTTTTTGTCACTCCCTTGGGTGTCCTGTGATCCATAACCCAAGACAAGTCTGTGTAGATCTCATCAAAGTGAACGGCATTTATTTGGTTCCAAGGAACGATTTTGACTCTGTTTTTGGTTTGATAAAGAGACCGCAACTGCTTCTGGCACTCTTTGAGGCATTCAGAATCTGAAAACAAGGATTTTGCCTGCACATACCTATTATTTGGCTTTATATGAGGGAGTACCCCTCGGGCCTCCACACAACTCGCCATAACACAAACTTGCCATCAAACTTAAAAAACGTAGCCCTTGCGTGCGAAACTTCAGTGGAAAAAAAAGAAAGAGTTTCGTACATTTCCAAAAATGATCCTATACCGGCTTTATCGGTCTTTGGATCGCGATTGGAGATCAGACGCCCTGTACCTTCCCGTTGGATCCATCGCAGCGTCATCAAAAAGGTGACTTATCGAAGAAAGAAACGCCTGGCCTGGAAATTAAACTGGAACATCACTTGAACTCTGCCTTGTACCTAGTAGCCTGTGTGACTGGTGCCGGTTAGTTTATTTGGTTAGTTTTCAAAGAACCCGCGAGGGAAACACGCGTGCCCGCGTGTCCTCGAAATTTATCCTTCGCCCAGACTACTTTGAATACTTGAACCCAGGGCACACGAGGAAATTACTTACAGCCATAACACCGACGGATACACATTCCGAGAGATCCTCGCTCATGGCTTCTGCCTAGTTTCCTTACTGCATACTCCCAAAAGTTGTCTGTGAAGGGAAAAGGAATCTTCTGTCGTGTTGGATTGCCTGGCTACTTGAGGTTGTTATAAAGCGAGATTTCATTCAAGTAAGTTATTCAAGCGGGTAATTAACGCTCGTGTATCACGTATGTGATGCGATCCTCCATCTTAAGGAAATCGTAGTGTGATCGATTGTTCGGATGTATCGACTGTGTCAAGTACTCTACTGCTAGTTTCAGCCGTATTTCTCATTGACGTATGATTGCTCGTGAGGCCTCCTGCTAGAACATTTTCTTACACGTTTTCCATAAAGCCGGTTTGTGTCGGTTCAACTTCACGAAAATATCAATATTAATGTGTTCTTTAATTCGAGACAAGAACAAAAGATAACTGGTTCGTTTTATATTTATACAGTAATAACACTCCGTTTTGTAAAGCTGCAGGTGGAAATGGCTACATTCAAATTGTAAGGACAAATTAACTTCGCCTTTGGGTCGTAGATTTTGCACTTTTCTAATAGAGTCTTCCTTGTTGATGATTCATTTATATCGGCGCAACCAGACTCTTTCATTCCCCCGCCTTGTTTTAGATGAAACAGGAAAAGGCCGACAGGATGCATATTTGACGTGTGCTCTTGCTATGTTCTTCCTGCTTTCATTTTTAGCACTTGTAATTGAACCCCTCCAAAAATTTATATATATAAAAGAGGAAGATTTATTGCCTTTTGAAAAGTTTTTAAAATTAAATGCTTCTATGCAAATTTATCATACCCAGGGTCAATTATGTCAAGAATTAAAATCCGTTAAGAATGTGGAGTTTGCACGAAAGCCAAACCCCTGGGGGACCCCCCGTAAAAATTAACGGGGAGCTCGTCGGGTCGATTTGCCCATACTGACTATACTGTGGTATTATTTTTGAATTGGTACCGCGAAGGTTCCTCTTATGGGAGATTAGGTTGAGCCTCTCCTCCTCCTATAAAAGTACAGTCGACTCCTGATAACTCGAACCTTCAAGGGAACTCGAGTTATCGGGAACTCAAAGAAAATACAGCCGGAAAGAAGGAAAAAAACATTTTTTACGAGAACATTTTAATCACATTTAATTGTAAAAAATGTGAAATCAGGGGCACCCAACGAGGATATAGTTCAAAAGCACTTAACATAGCATTGTTGAATGTATTTTAGTATTCAAACTTTAGATATAGGCATATTTTTATCCCCTAAAAACTTTTCATCTGTTCGGATTTCCTAGCTGAAAATCTAGTGATCCGAAAATTATAGGGATAAAAACTTACGTTCTCGAAAATTTCAGCCAGGAAAAGGCTCCCGAAAATTCTAGGTGGCCTTTTTGTAGGTTCAAAATCCGTTAAAAATGAGTAATTATACCATTTTGTAGATGTTCGAAAATCCTAGGAGAGGCAGGCAAGCAAGAAATTTTACAACAAATGCTCCGAAAATTCTAGATCTCAAATCGTCTTCCGAACGGATATTTTCCCAAAAATTGCCGTTGGGTGCCCCTGTGAAATGAAAATTAAAAGATACTTCTAGATTATAAATCAGAACGTAACGGAACAAAACGTTTCGAAAACATAGCCTAAATAGAGCAAGCATTTATATTTTACTGTTTTGAGAAGTAAAGCTGTTTCGTGTTAGATTTGTGACAAACAACATAAGCTTCCACTAGTAATATGCCTACAACACGGTCAAGGTTCAATGTTTCGGACGCTAGTACACTGTTTTTTCCGATCTTTTCAAGACCTTAAAACATGGTTCGAGTTATCGAGGGTAAAATACTGTAGAAATGATCCGAGAAAAATTACTTCGAGTTAGCGGAAGTTCGAGTTACCGACGGTAAAATTACAGTAAAAGTATGAAGGAAATCCAGCGGAAATAGGCTTTGGTTCGTGTTAGCGCGAGGTCCGAGTTAGCGAGGGTTCGAGTTATCGAGAGTCTACTGTAGATTCTTGTACCTTTTTCGGTTGTTTCGATTGCGACGCCACCATCGTCATTTTTACAGCGGGTCACCCCCCTCCCCTGAAGCCAAACATTTTCATGTAATACGGCACTGCTTCAAGATCATTTTTCTCTGAAAGCCGCATGCTCCAATATCATAACAACTTTATCATCTTACCATCTAAATAACAATATTATGATCATGTGCGTGAAAGAATGTGGTTTGGGGAACTTTATTTGGTGAGCTATTCTCTCAGTAACTAGGTCGTTTTTCAGCCGTTTAAACCCATCCAGACAGAAGACAGATATTGTTCGCGCGAAGAACGCGAAAAATTGCGCCTCTTACGTACACTGTTTACAGGTAGCTATAACAACACCGAAAGGAGGATCATGAGGTTATCTCTATAAAAGATGTTTCTTTACAGATAACCCACCTAGCCCTTGAAAGGTTGGCCGCACCACCAGGGTCTACGTCCCCTGCTTTTTTCGAACTGTGGGGCGGGTTCTTTTACGTCCCTCAAGAACCAGATAAGTGAAAGTGCTGTGAGACGGGACCTACGGTTTTTCGTCCTTATCCGAGAAGACTAGAAAGTCTAACCGTTTGCAGATGTTATTACAAAGGCAGCCCTTTCTTCTCTAAAACAGTGAACTGATCCTTACGGTAGGAAGAGTGATAGAAAAAATAAAGAAAGAAAGCAAATATAAAGTGGTGAATTATATTTGCCCGATATTTCGGTTTGTAACACAAACCTTCAACTGGGGCTAATCATTTATTTTTCTTTCACAGCCCCCGTTGAAGGTTGGTGTTGCAAACTGAAATATTGGGCAAATATAATTCACCACTTTATTTTTGTATTCTTTCTTTATTTTTTCTATTTCTCTTCCTGCCGTAAGGATCATATCAATTTACTGTTTTTTAAAACAGTACTTAAAAGTTTAAAATTTGGTACTCAAGATTTTACTGATCCAGGTCTACTAAAGATCCAGTGGACTCTCACTGGTTTGTCGTTGTGGTTTTGCCTTCACACGTGTTTCTGATACACTTTCTTCTCAGTTATATAAAGACCCTGAGTGTTTGCCTGCGTGCAGACGTCTCCTGAGTGTTGCCCCAGCCGGGGTTTGAACCCGCGAACTCCCGCTCAGCAGACTGGCGCTCTCCCGACTGAGCTGAGCAGGCGGAGAGGACAGATGATGGTCGTAGACTTATATTTAAGCGCATATCGCGATGAACGGCATCTCCGTCTTACAACTAGAGGGGTTGCCCTGAGGCTGGCCGGAGATCCCTTGCTAGAAATGGGGAAATAAGTGAAGAAATCAAAATAGCTACAATCTTGGACAAAATAGATCGGAAATTGTACCCCCCTCCCCCACAAATCAAGGATAGGAAAATGGCGCGTTTTGGCTTCATCCTTGATTTGGGGGGGGGGGGGGGGGATGGGGGTTTGCTGTTCCATTTTATTCTGTCCAAGATTGTAACTACAAGCAAGAAGGAGGGGGCTACTTTATTTTTTCCGACTGAGCATTTCTTGACCCACCCACCCCGCATTCCAGTATGACGTCACATAGCAACGGGTAAGATTTCCAGGAGCGCCATTTTGAAAGTCATTGAATGCAAGACGTGACTTCATATTTGTACGAGGAACTGAGAGATCAATATTCTTTGGAGACGCCTCTTCCTTTCTGGCTTCAAGCAAATGTGTTATTGGCCGAACGAAAATCCAATATACAAACGTAAGGGTCTGGAATGCAAGTGGCTTATTTATATCACTATCAAGTTAACATTCAGCGTAATGCAATATTGACTTTATTAAGGACTTCCTACTCCTCATATAGAATAGGTTTGGCAGCTGAGTCATGCTCATTCATTCGGCTGGTGAGTACACATCTCATCCGCGGTGCAATTCACTCAGGGATAGTCTTAGGGAGATGAGATGGGGCACCTTCTCCACTACCCGCCCCCCCCCCCCCCCCCCCCATCGGTAAAATCCGGTCATTGTACTAATGAGAACATTGTTTTACTTGCTTTCTTTAGATTTGTCTGAATACGCAAAATGCCGTTTGGAGTTCACATACCTGATAATGATATCCTATTCAAGTGTGCACTGGGGCTGTTGTCTAGTTTATCCGTTTTGTGGCTGTTTATTCTTTTCATCACTCTATGGCTATGCAAGATTCAGCGTCGAGTAAACAAGGCAATGGAAGCTGTAAGCACAGGAACTTTTTTGCGAATGCCGCAAATTAGTCCAAGTTCATACTCAGATTTGCCAGTGAACGAAAGTGATGTAGACAGAACTTCAGTTGATGCCGGGTATGCTCAAGAAAGAGATCTAGTAAACGGGTCAGAAAACTTGGCTTTAGCGTCAGCGGACGGGCCTCCAGAAGGATTAAATTCCTTCGTAGGATCACCTGGTGATGATGCGACAAGCGTAAAAAGAAAAATTTACAAGAGCCTTAAGTGTCAAACCGATGCATGCTACGCAAAACTATATGAAGGAACACCAGTGACTGATGCACAGAATAATATTAAGAAAGGTAAAGAAAAAGGCTTAAAAGATGATCAAGAAGAATACGTTGAAATGGATACAACACAGGCTGACTATGAGAATGAGTACCTTGCGGTCATTGCTTCCGATACCCCGTCAGGAGTATCGCATCGCGCCGAAATGTCGAAGCCTCGCCAAGGAGATGATTCTGAATACCTTACTCCCATCGACTGTGTACCGGGAGAAAAATCACGGGAAAATCAAACGGAAGGCGAAAATAAATCCACGTCTGTGAGTACATCGGAAAGACAAGACAACGTAAGAGCTACTAGTAGTGTAAAAGATGGCGCACAATTGTATTATGATTATGTTAATCCTCGGGTACTAAAGGAATCAAAAGGTCCCCAAGGTAGTGTCGCCATTCCACAAGTGCCTCTACGAGCCAACAAAAACACCGAAGACGAGAAAAGGATTTCTTGCGATGAAAAAGAGAATGATTATCTCATTCTAATAAGCGGAGAAGAATCGAAATCTCGAGGGGAAGATGGTGATGATAAAGACAAATTGGCTTGCGCAACTAAGGCAGAGCCTCAGAAGAACCGCCAGAGTGTTTCTGAAGAATTTTACGAGAGCATCCGTGAAGGGGACAACAAAAGCAGCTTGGACAAAACTGTTTGTGTAAAGCCTGAAGTAATTTACCAAAACCAAAAAAGGGACTTGGAAACAACTCTAAACGTCCAGTATTCTGACAAGACCCCTTTTTATGAGAACAGTAACGAGCTTCTAAGACAATCCCCCCATGGTAAGAACAATCCAGCCTCTGACGATTAGCGCCCGATTACGCAAATAAACAAATGTACAGTAATGTCTTATTTCACGGGTAAACAGACCTGCCGGGACGTCGGGGCCGGCGCCAATTTCCAAACAGCCGTTCAAGTATGTGCTACAATTTCGCTGCTCTGGCAGGTTGGGATATTAGTAGTATTTTTCTGCAAAGATGGCGATAAGCGCCTTTCACAAACAGCTAGATAAAGTACCTGTATTTTTTTTATCTGTGTTAATAACAAACAGTATCGAGTGCAAGCTCGCTATCGTAACAAGAACAAAAATAGAACAACTTTCGTGAACTTTGTTTGACCAGCCAATTGGGAGTAAATCACGCATGCGTCGACTTGCTTCCCGGCGATCGGAAACGTTTCACCACCAGCCGTTAAATATAGCCTGTAAAATATTTATTTTTTTCCACGCTTGTAAGTTTTTTCAACGCTTAATTTAAGTAAGGTTGCTTCATTGTAATGTTATTGTATTATTTCGCTTACCTGTACCATATTTTATAGTTTTTCTTAAGCAGCGATTTGGCAGCTCCAGGGATAGAACTGAGTTATTGTGAGTAGGCGTACAGTAGAAAATTAGAGCAACATGCTCTCGTTTTCTTGCTCGGGGCTAGCCCAACTAACAACGGTCCTCGGTGTTCATAGTTCACGGGGTATGAAATACTCGGCAAATGCGCTAAAAAACAAACTAGACTGTTACGCTTCGATTTCTAAAAAAAGAAACAGAACAAAATAAAAGCCCATTTTATGTTAAAATTGCTACTCAGATCTGGATAGTGACGCGTCATCAGTATGGAATTTCTGCGCTTGTTTCTCAGGCCTGGGCTAGCTGAATTTTCGAACTGAATATTACCCTTCTTTTAGAAATAGAAATTAAAATAAAATTGAACGCTTTGATGCTGAGTATTGAAATCAAAGGGGTTAGGTCTAACTCAGGTTTTTCAGGTTTAAGAAATTCGGACGCGCGAGAACCCCAGAGGCGCGCGCGCGAAAGGAAAGAGAAATTGACCTTGCGACCCAGAAATGAAGTTCGTCCGCTTTGACGTGTAATTTGACGCATTTCGAACAACGATCGGGGACGTTGTTTTGGGGTTTCTATTTCTGTCTCTTTCCTCAAGTACAAGCAAGTACGAGATTACAAAAAGGTTAGTATCATTCGTCACGATTTCCAACGTATTTCAAATGTACTCCCAGTCATTTCAAATAATTACATTCGGTGCCCATTTGAAACTGTTGCGTTTTTCAATCGAACACCGTGAGCCGCGGAAAGACTACACGATAACCAAAACATAGGAACTCAGGGCGCGTAGGTTTGATGGGTTGTGTTAAGGCAGCACTCATGTCGCGTTTGATTGTAGGCAAATTTGAAAACCAGACTCAGCCCTTAAGCACAGTATGACAGAAAAATATAGGTTCGACAAAACAAATTTGCGTAATTTTTTCTATTGTTGGTATTCTTTAATCTTCCCCGTTTGCTACAACAGAATTAAGCAAATTTTCATTTCGTTTACTGACCATTTGCTGAGTACTCGCTCATAAACTATATTTCCGTTATATCAGGGATAGATCGGCTAAATACAAGAGATGGGACAATGTGAATTTTGTGTATCCTCATTTTACAATTGTGGTTTCTGTTGCATTTGGAAACTTCCGCATACTGACATTTCTCGCTGCTGATCAGAATCTTTAAAGAGAAAGAAACTACGGATTTAGGTTTCTGGTAACCTCCCCACCTACCCCTCCTTTAAGCCACCACTTTGCCCTGAGGGAGAAGTAAGTGTTAATGTTGACTTAGGGTAGGGGTAGGTGGGCAGTTACCTAGAAATCTAAATTGATCTGAATCTACTTTCTCACCCATCCCCACCTCACCGCACTTATGAAAGAGGTCAAGAAATCTCCTGAAGAGTTTTGGTGATATGCGCACTCGGTGATCTCCGGAAGAGATACTAAAAGGTCGTGAAAGGGGTAGCCTCCCACGCAGGCGTTTTTGGGGGAGCTCGTTTTTCATCCCTCCACACGAAAAGGGTAACCATTGTTAAAGCTTATGATCACCTCAGATAGCCAAAATGCTTTTTGAAAAGAAATTCAGTTTGTTTAATGTTCGTGAAATAGTGTCTCTATGTAAACTTCATTCAACAAAAAGGAATCGAAAATTCCAATAATGGATTTGCAAACAGATTAACCGGGCTCCATTTAGTCTGCTGTTTTTTCCATCGCGCACATGATCTAAGAACAGACAACCTTTCCTTAACTGCATTTAGAGATAGAAAGACAGACAGAGATTCCAGAGAGATAGCCTTATTTGGAATACAAAGCGCCCAAATAAATGTTGGCTTTACCGTTTAATCCCATTTAGAGATAATTATTTCACAATTTTCTCGCCAAATAAGCGTTAAATCCGCAAATTACTTCAAAGAAGTATGTCTGTCTTGCATGACTGTGTGGCTTTGGAAGGACAGATGTACAATGCACGAAAAAATTTGCCCTGACTTGTTTGTTTTTGCACACTTATACCTAAGGATTATCCTTAATTGGGTTTCTAATTTCCGTTTACTTTTGCGGACATGTCAGTTCCTAATACTTAACCCTGAAAACCCATAACTGCTTTGTCTTGTTAATTCCGTTCATGACCAGTGTTGTACGGTATGGTTTTGGCCCAGGGGGGTACTCAACAAATTTTTATAAGGGGAGGCTCCGCCCGGAGGTCCAACCCCTTACCCTTTTATACACCATTTTTCACGAAAAAGGTAGCCCTTTTGTATACCTTCTATCGACAAATTCACATACCTTGTTTAGAACTTTGCATGCCTTTTAACTGCTGTAAATGCATCGTCATTTAAATAGGAATTAATCACAAAAATAAAACCATAAAATTCATCTATTCGGCCCTTTAGGCCCTTTCACAGATCCAAATGACAGATGTCCCTACCATTTCATATACTTCAACGAGTGAAATCCCTACCCTTTCATACACCTGAAGCCTGAAAAATGTACCCCTTTCGGGCGGAGCCTCCCCGTATGGGCCATTATAGGGAGTAACCCCCCCGGAGGTTTTGGCTCAAACTATCCCCTCCCCCCTCAGGAATGTTACTCCAACTCCTTGGTCTACTGGAGTCACATTTGAAAAGTATTTTGTATAGTGAACATCACGTTTATCATTATTTTTCCATTAGATGTGAGACCAACTTTGTGGAAAATGAGTACTGGAATTGCCTGTGATGGAGAATCTGTTTTTAAACTCTCCGTGGTCTTATTGTGCATTTTATCTCTGCTGTGGCTGGTCGTGCTGTTTCTTTTCATTTGGGTCAGGAAGATACAAAAAGAAGCCGAGAAAACATACAAGGATTTGAGCATTTATTTCAAAGCAGCTGTGGATGTAACACCACCAGAAAGAGAAAATTCACCTGAAATTAAAGCCGACAGCGTTTTTTCATTTCCCTTGGTAATATCAAACAAGCGAGCTGTTAATTCCGACGCCGAAAAGTCGTGGAAAAGCATCAACAGAACATTTGCTTATTCACAGGGAGACCAGGAGGGAGATGATAAGAAACCTGTGTTAGAGGATACACCTGAGACTCAAGAATATTCAGCCGATGTTTTCACTTTAAAGGAGCCAGAAAACCTTGAGAACCTAAATGATTCCTCTGGCATAAAGGCTGTTGTTGATAGCCCATCAGTGCTGTTTTTATCCGGTGAAAATCCTGTTGAAAGGAAATGCCAACAAAAAGCCTTCAGAAGCATGCGCGACTACTTAGATCTTTGCGAAAAATCGTCGCCAGTGAAGGAGAGTTCACTTGTACTTATTGATGTTGATAATTCGTTTCCGGCTACGGGGGAAGAAGATTGGCTTGAAGATGAAACGTTTCATGAGCAGCAAAGTCTTTCAATGGAGACCGATGCAAGGGAATCAAAGGAAAAGTCGACTAGCGAGAAAAATTTAGAATCGACAGCCAATCTTGACCAACCTGAGAGGGCAAAGAACGGCGCTAATGAAATCATTGGTGATGAACATCTTTCAGAAAAGATAACATCCGGGATATCGGAGAGTGCTAAATTTACGAATGGCCATCTTGAAGAGGATATTATGGTCCCTCGTCAGGAGGACGAGGCTCAGATCCTTCTTCCAAATGCAACCAAACAGGTGAAGAAACGGAAACCTAGAGCCAAAAAACAACCCAAAGAAAAACGCAAATCAAAGGGTTACCCCGCCTTGCCTGATAATAATCATATTGAGCCGATGCAGGTGAGAAAAGAGCAAGAACAGCCGGATTGCAGGATCCAGCCAGGTGCTGCCCAACATTCTGAACTGGAGCTTTTGAGGAAGGGAACCAATCAGGATTTTGATGAAGATGGCAATAAAAATGTTCTTGGCGAAAATGAAAATGACAAGAAAGGCAAGGATGTGTCAGTAAATCATTGTCAAGCTGGTACGAAGGAGGAAGCAGAGGTAGAAGAGAGCTACGAGGTCGTCGGAGATCCCTCAATATCGAGCCAATGGCCAAAAAGTTCTCGTAAAAATACGAATCACCCAATGCACGATGCTAATGCTAACTTAAAAGAGCAAAATGATCAAGACATCAATGACGAGATTTATTCCAATATTGACAATGACAATGAGGGTGACAATGACGTCGAACCATTTTACGTTAACTACCAGAATCTTAAACGTCATGTGGAACAAGGAATTTCCCAGGATGATTCTCACGTTTATGCCGACATGGACGAGCTTCAACGAGAATCCCGATTGTCTTTCAACAACGCTGCCTTTGTCAGTGCCGATGACGAGCCGTTTTACGTCAATACAGCTGAAATGAAGGATGTTTAGTTTAACAGATTTTAAGGTGTTGATCTTAACACAAGACCGAAAGGGGGTTGGGGGTGGGGGGTGGGGGAGAGGATGGAGTCTACTGAAGGGGGTAGCCATACCAACCTCGTTCCCAGGGGTAGTAGAGAGTACCTGGGAACGAGGTTGTAGCGATACGAGCAAAAGTATCAAGGATTAATGGTCCTTGATAGGGCGCGAACGCCCTTGTATCTCTCCCCGGGCCGTCTTCCCCTTCACGTACTTCGACTCGCGCCATTGCTCAACAAACATTAATATTTTCAAAACTGTATCGATTGCTTCTATTTCAGTCAGATTATTTTAGCTTCACGATTGATTGTGATTTGGCTAAAAAAGGTCACTCTGAAGCCTGTTCAAATTCTGTACTGTTAAAGCTTTTCATATTCCTTTGCAGAAAACAGGGGTCAATTTAATAAAACTTTCACAAGTGTTGCTATTGTTTTCAGTCTAAAACTATGGCTACACTTGTATGTAACATTTGTAAAAGTGTTAAATTGATCCCAGGTATAGCTGCATGAATGGTTTATTACGCGTCTTCAAATCCTTGCTCAGTTTAACCCTTTCACTGCCAGAGTACTTGATGGAGTTTTGTAAGGTAACTCTTACTTTTGAGTCTGCGGACGAAATCCTATGATGTGACCATTCAAATGAAAGCTCTCTTCCTCTACTTCCACCTGGTGCTATTTGTTTTTCAGAATTTCACAAAACGAAATTTGGATATTTGATCAAAATTTAAGCTCTCTGGGGGCCGTCTCCTACTTTTCATATCATATGCGCCTACAAGCAAACCTGCGTTTCGCCTTCCATGAGTGACCCATTCATCCAAACCATCATCTTCCTTTTGTTTTGTTTTTTTCTTTATTACATATTTGCTTCCATTTTATACAATGATGGAAGGGTGAAGACAAAAGAATCACATTTAAATGACTTAACCTTTATTCATTTTCCCTTTACATTGTTTTAATTATAATGTTTTTTTTTTTAAATATTAAGTTTGCTGAGGTTACAACCAAGAAAAATGATTTTCTCTTGTTACAGTTTAGTCCTGACCGTTTTCATTTATTGGTTACGTAAGCGTTTATTTTATCTGTAATTTTATCATTCTGTCATGGCCATCATTTCAATAATTTGGGGGCACAGATATCATTTTCGAGCCGGGTGAGTCCTGAAAAGAAAAAGACGTTTTTACCAAGAGCATACACCATTAAACTGTGGCCCGTACCGCTACGGAGCTTTATGATTATAATCCTTTCACAGGTTCATTCGCCCGAAAGTCGATACGGCCGAGGGCAGTTCAACAACATAACATAAGCTTTATTTTCACCCGAATTTTTAGAGTAGCTAGCGAGCTAATATCTTCGAGCTGAAAGGACTGGGGCGAGAGCGAGGGAACCCTTTTCCGCCCTATTTTTTCGTCGTCAAATTTCCACCGTCCTTCCAACTCTCTGAACGCGTAGAACAGGCTAAATGTTCTATGGTATTACACTCGCTTACCAGCACACTTTACCAGCTGGACAAGTGAAAGCAGGACAGTAATCATATCTACAAAGACCATATGCTGAATCCATATTAACACAAAGTCCACGAACCTCTGCACAAGTCGCTGTAATACAAACAAAACACAACAAAACATTAATATCTTTTTAACTGTTAAGCCTCTGCAAACGGGTGCAACATCATCCAAAATTCTCTGCTTTCAGGGGGGGGGGGGGGGGGGGGTATAGCTTCAGAGAGTCACGTGTATCATTAAATAGGGCCAACCTCTTAAGTTGCCTTTGAATAAACTTATGTATTGTGTGTGGCTTTAGTACACTTTTAATTAGCCTCCACATCAGAGAATTTGGCGCGAATCTGATGTAACACGAATCCGACCCCGAGTAGGCGGGTCACCCCACTTTGAGACGTTTTCGTGGCAAAATTTGACCCTGGCGGAGATAGTTACCCGGTTTGGCAGTCCGGGTAATCCAGCTGAGCGGGTCACCCCACCTATCATGTAAACGTGATCAAATTGAAATGAGAGATTATATCTACAGGCGGGTTACCTCACCTACAATACCTGGGGGTCCCACACCACCATGTAAACAGGCCCTAAATTTAAGAAACGTAAGGATTTTAATTGTTACGGGCTTCACTGAAAAACTGAGAAAACTCACTGCGTTTGACATGTCGAGTGTATAAGGGGTTTTTAGGCCATGTTGCACCATGCACATGAACGATCGCCGGATGATCAGCAGCAGGCGCAAAGGAAACTTGGTATTCATTGCTTACTCAGAGAAAAAACAATATGTTTGTTCTTTCAGATGAGTTTTCACTCAGAAAGGAAAATCAGCTCAGTATTCCCGCTTATTATTTTTCAATGCCAGTCACAGTTTTTAGCTGCCAGTTACATTTTATTCACTTTTTCAGCTTTTTGGGGAATATTATAATCTTGTAATGTGGGTGTGTCGACGATCAACTGTCTAGCTGGTGTATTTCAAGTGCGCAAAGATCCTGGCTTCAGTTGTTTTAAAGATGGATAGCGCTATCCGTCGGATAATGCACTATCCAGTAGGTAAAGCAATTGATTTCAGTTCCTAATTCTTATCCACAGGATAGTTATTTTCCGTTGGATAGCGCTGTCCAGGTCTTGAACAACTTGGGCCTGGTGGAAAAACCGGTTTGCGTCCTTAATCAACTCAGTGACTATGAAGAGACAGGAAAATAAGTCATGCCAAACTGAAAAAAAATAATGGGCTTTGATAGAAGGAAGTGCGGGAGTTTCTTTAGAGTGCAATTGCCAACTTAACCGGACTTAGGGGTTGAGGAATTGAAGTCTACAATGTAACTGTAATGTATGGTTCTCTAGCCTTTGAAATTTTTTCTAAGAGAAGGTCTCCAAGACTTAAAACAAATCGAGTGACTCTTTTGAGGAATGACCCATTTTTAAAACGATTAATGACCAAATGAACTCCGGTTGCGTTGGTACGTACCTTTTTCGTGGAACTTGTGATGCGGAACTGAGACGGAACCAAGGACAGAATACTTTCCTCAAACTTTGATCAAGTATGACGAACGTTGTGTCGATTTAAACTCTTTTACTTCGGTATAATTGCTGCAGTTGCGTGCGGTCATTCTCTTTTGCAAAATAGATGAAGTGTATCAGCTAAAAGCATTTCTAGACGTTTTAAACGTTACATTGAAAACCAACTCATAACTGTCCAATGGCCTTCTATGTTTAACCATCCCTTGGAATACTGTTGACAATCTGATAGTCAGCTGACAACCGGTCTCTCTAATTTTCGCTTAATTAAGAAGATATTTATCAAGTGGTCGCTCACGATAGGATAAAACAATACACAATTTTTCATGTAGCATCTCAAAAAGCTCTAACGAGAGATTCCGACTTAAGCGACTTTATTTCAAAACTTCTGGTATTTTTATTTGAAAAGTATTGCTTACGCGAATTACAGTAACTAGGAGGCTCTAGCCTGATAAAACAGCCGACATTTCATGACTCTACCACTGGTTTCCCCGCGAAATGACGTCTGAGAGACGAGCGCAGAAATTCCATACTGATGACTCGTGTCTACCCAGATCTGGGTAGTGCCTCTGATTGGTCGTACCGCGTGGGAAATTTGCTTCATCCAATCAGAAGCACTACCCAGATCTGGATAGTGACGCGTCATCAGTATGGAATTTCTGCGCTCATTTCTCAGACCGGTCAGAGACATCATTTTGCGGGAAACCAGTTGTGGGGTCGTAAAATGTCGGCTGTTTTCTAGGGCTAGGTAGACTCTTACGCAGGAAAGGGATAGGAAAGAGAAAGGTTTGACAGTATTTATCTCATTTAACACCATTTCAGCTAAAAGTATTCTTTTTCCTTCTTAGTTGCGAAAAAATACGCGACCACACGTAGCGTATTGGAATCGTTTTCGCCCGTCAACAGAAAACGCAAAAAATGATGGAAATACGATAGAGTAGTAAGGGGTAGTAGTATGTAAATGATCCATGAATCGTATACTGGTACTAAAACCTCCGTTTTCGTCCTGCCACAAGTACGCGAAAAACCGATCTTTTTAAAAATCTCCACTCTGAAGCTCGTTATGGTGACCGTTTTTACCGGACACTTGTTACAACAGACCAAACAGGAGGAAAAAATTTCCGTTTTCAGGCAAAAAGGTAACGTGCGGGCGGAACCTGAGTGCTAAGCCATAACTGTCCGGTGGCAATGTGATAATCTCAGCTGACAGCTAGTTGTTGGAAATTCTAATTTTCGCTTAAGAAGGTCGCTCACGATAGGCTAAAACCCCCTCAATTTTCAAATAGCAACTCTAAAATAAAAGCTCTAACAAGACGTTTCGGCTAAAGTGTTGATTTCATAAACTTTCAGTATATTGACAGGTGGTCCCTTACGCGAGTTATGAGGGTAGAGACTTACATGTGATCGAGAGGTGATCGGAAAGGAAGAAGGTTCGACAGTATTTGGCTCGTTGACAACATTTTCAATAGCTCGAGGCGTCCTTTTTAAAAGCTTTTTTGTCAATTACGTAAATTATTTTTAGCATAGATTGACACTATTTTCATTTATTTTCAGTAGTTATGAATACCTGTCATTTATTGTTTCAATTAAATTAAAAAAACTGAGTAGCTTTGTAAGGAAAGGTCTTCTTAGTTTATTTCATGTGCAGTTTCTATATAATACACAATTTTCTTTGGTAACTTTTCTCTGTCATTTTAAGGTCCGACGACGGCGACGCCTCAACGAGCAATGCAAAAAAGAAACAGGTTCAATAAGCAAAACAACAACTTTGCATTGAATCACATTTTTTTTTTGCAAATTTCTTTGCCGCTGCGCCATTGCACGACAACGGTGTGAAACTTCCTGATTCACATTTAGTGGAAGATGTTAACCCAAGAAATTTCCGTTTTCCTAGTTCAGTTTGCGAACTTTCCGGTTCTTAAGAATTCAATAGGTCAAGTTAGCGTTGTCATCGAGTTTAGTGAATCGTATTTTACAGTGTAGCCTGTAACGAATCGAACCGAAAACACTTTTATTTGATTTCACGCTAACCGGAGCGCTATTTAGACTAATCGAAATTTTACTCAGGTTCTAAACAAATGAGAAAGCTCTTTTTTATCCTGAATGTTCCGTTTTGCTCTGAGTTAGCCTCCTACTAAGTAAACTCTCTTGTTATCTCACTTTATCATTATAGACACATATCATCCGACTTTAAACTTATGTCGAATATACCTAAAAGTAAAAGTTACAAAATGGGGTTTACATCTTAGGGCCTGTTTACATGGAGTGAGGGACCCCGGTCTAGTGGGCTTGGTTTCTTTTGTTTTCACGCTCTGGGGAACACAAAACAAAAGAAACTTACCCCACTAGACCGGGGTCCCCCACTCCATGTAAACAGGGTCTAAATCCCCCGGGCTACCGATCGTATAGCAGAGAGGCTTTGCTACATCGGACTTATAACTGAAGAAGATAAACAGTGCGTAAGTTCCTTATGAGAATATTATAGCGTTTTATCTAATCGTCTTTTGATCTAATCGTTTTAACATAGTCTCAGGATTCTCACGTCTAAGCCAACATGGGATAAGCGTCGTCGAGACCCTATGATGTTCATCGTCAAGTCGACGCCTTTTGCAGTATTGAAGAAGAACCCCTTTACTTCAATACTAACAGCTCCAATAATAGACGTTTAGTCTTTTTTTTCACGCTCGATTTCACTTTCCCTCACCCCCACCATCTGTTCCTGGGTCTCCGAGGATGGTCTTTAAACAAAAACTAACTTTTCACAGGAGCTCCTGCTCCTGGTAATTTTTGACAAAAACGAAGCGGGTAGCTAGATGGGGTGTAGGAAGGTAGCGATACCCGTGAAGGAGTCGAGGATCACTGGCCCTTGCGCGAATGCATGTGACCACGCCCGCTTTTCTCTCTTTAGGCCTCTCCCCCGTCTTGTATTTCTACTTACTCCAGTGTCTTAACCTCGTATCCCTTCAAGTTTTGTTTCATTTTCTACCCTGTCCTCAAAACCATCGATAGCATCTATTATATAAAAAAAATCGACTATAACAAGTCAGCTGGAATAACTCAGTTTTCCTTGCTAATTGGTGTAGTTGAATTCAATTAGCTGCACGCTTGTCAAAAAAAAAAAGAAAAGAAATAAAACTGGTCACAACTAGCCCCTCGCCTGTGCTCGATTGTACTGTTTATTTCTAGCTTTTCCTATACTTTCACAGAAACATCTCTGACATTGCTACGTTTTCCTCAGGCTGCTTTAAAAATAAAAAATGGATTTGATTCCTAGCTCAGTTTAATTGTCTCCCTCGACGGTCACGCGTAAATGGTCGCACAATACATTCGACCACAATTTTCCATGGTCTACTCTCTTACAGATCATTGAAATGACGTCATAAAATGTTCAAAACTTAAGAAAAACCACGAGCCGCCGCAGGCGAGAGTTTTCACCGCAAAATTTGAAACATTTTTTGGTGTCATTTCTTTAGTCTACTAGAGTGAAGACCATGGAAAATTGTGTTCGATTTGTTTTTTACAATAACAGTTGTTGTTGTTTTTTTTACGAAAAACCAAAAGCAAAACAACCAGCACTGCGTGACATGTTAAGTCATGTCCAAGGTCTAGTTAAGCAATAGACCGGCAGACTGGTAAGCTGATCTGTCCTTGGCAGCTGATCTGTCCTTGCTTGGTATCTTGCTCGGACAGATAAACTGCTTAAGACTGGCAGCTGATCTGTCCGAGCAAGATACCAAGCAAGGACAGATCAGCTGCCAGTCTTAAGCAGTTTAAGACCCAGATACGCAGTCTTGATTTAAGTAACATTTTAGATGGATGTAGTGGCTGCTACCTTTGCAATTCGTAATTTTAACTTTTCTTAATTACGATTTTAATTACAAGATTCTAGAATTTTGATAAGTACAAACGGAGTTTTTGTAGTATGTATGTTCGTGAGTTATCATTAGTAGTTTCTAATTCTAACTCTTAATAGATTCTAGTTTCGACTCTATGATTCGTTTTGTATTTTTAGATTGTATTTTAGAAAGTTAGGTGTCCCCTATTAGCAGTGGGGAATCCCCTCTGCCAGATTTTTGTTTGAAACGTTAATAAAGTCATTGTTATTATAATAATAGACCACATACACTTTCTATGAGTTTACCGGCACAATAAATCATAGGTTTTTAACCAATCAGAACTCGCGTAATATCTTAGTTATTTTAAAAACTCTCATACACGATAGCTCTCGACCAATCAGCGCGCGAGGATTCTATCAGTTATTGTAAAATAGTAAAGAGCCCGAAAGTGTAAATGGTGACTGTGTTCCTCGTCAAGAGACTTGTAATGAATTCAGAAATCGGTTATGCGTTACAAACCACGCACGATTTAGTCACCGGCATGGACAGATTCAAAGTTTAGCGACAGTTCACTGAAATGTAAGGAGACATGCAAGATATCATCTTTTGAAGAAGGGAGGAACACTTTCATTGTGGGCTTGTTAATGGATAAGTAAGGTAGGGGAATAATGAAGGCGATTTTTTCAGACGGCATTTACAAGACAATTCCTTGTCATCTCTGCATTCAACCAGTTGTCAAATGTCACTGAAAACTTTATTAGAACTCATGGATGCCTTGGGAGTAACCTCATTTGTAAACAAACCTTTGAAATTGCCTGTCACATAAGGTGAAAGACCCAAAATGAGCCTGTGGATTTCAAAATGCAAATTTCATTCAGGAAGTGCCGTGATGCAAAACAAGATTTGTAATTCAAAGTACTGTGCTTTGTAGCAACAGTTTATACGTTTCATCTAACTTGTTTGAGACAAACAAAAGGTTAACAGTCTTTCATTTGGTCTTCACTCAGCTAACTTTGTATAATAACGACATTCAGTTTTCATTATCACAAGTTCACCGTTTTTTCGTCGTTTTGTTTACAGCACAAAAGACCTGCATCTTCAACCATGACTTACGAAGTCCTTACTATTGTAGCTTTAGCCCTGTCAGGGGTGGTGTGCGTCTGTCAAGTGTTTATCTTTATTTCCGTTTTCCATTTTTCTGTCAAACTGAGACGAATACAGCAAGCAGTTGATCATCTTGCTAAGATGAAAATCGTAGAGAGAAACAAAGTGGAATCTTTGATGCGGCTACCTCCGACACCCCGGCCAGGAGAAACGGTCACCATGCTTTGCCGCAAACCACATCCTGAGATACCAGAACAGTTCGTTATCACTGAAGGTACATCTCAACTATCGGAACCAAGCCATTTTACTGTTACATCGATAGATGAACAGAAGAACGAAGGATTCGAAAACAGTGAATGATCAGTGATTCTAAGAACTGCACTCGCAACTTTGCGAAACAGAGGACATGATTTTAATTTACCTGCTGTTAAACAGAACGCTTTAAGAGAACTTTTATTAATAGGTGTCTTTTTAATTTTATTTAATTGTACTTCATCTTAAATAGATTGCATTGTCATGTATGTAAAGCCATACGTATGTTGGGACTACTCAACTATGAATAAAGACTCTTATTTATCATTATTTATTTAACTTGCATTATTCTGAGCACGGTCTCCAATATGTATGCATGTATGTATGTATGTAGGTTTCTTCAATCCCGTAATCCCGAGGCCTTTGGGCATTCTAACTCGCGCCATACTTTCAATCCCGAATCTCTTCCGATCTTGTTTTAAATCCCGAATCCCGAACTTGAAATAGGGGAAATCCCGGACCCGGAAAACTTATTGGGGACCCTCTATTTTGAGAGTTGGAACTCCGCATGCCTTGATTTTTTTGGTTGGCAAGGTAAAGTTAATCGATCTTGAAATTGAAGAAAGCCTCTTGCTAGTTTTAATTTGAGAAAGTGGAAACAAAGAAGAGGTTAAAAATTAGGAACTGTATCGATGAAGGATTTTTTTAGGATGGATAAATCTGAACATGAATTCATGCAAACCGGCTCGCGGCTTGAATTGGGCTAAATTTGACAAGATCCAGAAACCGCGACGTTTATACAGGAAAGTACTGAATACTTCAAAGTTCATTCTCTATGAAACACTACTAGCTAACTGGGGCCGGTTGCTCGAAGCCTGGTTAGGCGATAAACGTTGGTTAAGAGGTATCAAAATGTATAGGTTTCCATGGTATTTAACGCTGGTTAGCACTAACCATGCTTCGAGCAACCCGGGCCTGGCTGATTTTCATGCGTCAATAGAGAAGATAAGATACTTCAAAACTGGAGGGCGAACTAGGATTTTAGCGACAATCAAAGGTCTGTAATATATTATAAAATTAGGCAGTTTATGAAGGTACATATACAAAAAAAGCACAAGTCCAAAAATCTACAATTGGACCACCTTTCGCAGCGAAACGAACAAGCTCACGTGAACAAGCCCGCGTCCAGTCGGTCCCGGCTGGGACTTACCGCGCAGAGTTTGGGAGGCCCTGGGCTCCACTCCTGTGAGAGACTCAGGATTTTTCTTAGCGTCATGTTGGTGATATCACATGATATCATCATATTCAGGGACCTCACGAATCTACAGTGGAGACATCAACAGCAACCGGAACGGTGTTTACGTGAGAAAAACAACACTTTACGCTCTCCCGCATTTTTGTAAATCTTTTTTCCGTCCTTGCTCTACGACGTGAACCACATCTTCAGTTTTTACGAGACGGAAAACCGACGAGGCGATAAATTTTGATCCATCTATCTGAGCTCGGACGCGGTCCCCTCAGATCAGCTACGTCCAGCCTTATTTCCCTACTTTTAAGTAACTGGCGGAGCTGCCTGTAATAGCGGAAAGAAAGTTGAAGGACCCGATCGATTGCAGTTTTTCAGTGACGGCTTCGCCGTGGTACTACCGTAAGGTCTTTATGTTTAGGGTTAGGGTACCGAATTTACTCGATTCAACGCCTCAGAAAGAACTGAGCAAAATTACTAATTACTATGGTAATCTACACCATCTAGGCAACAAGAGTTATCATTATTGTTGTCAGCGGTTTAAAAAATGTGATTTTGAAATAACCACCGCCCTTGAAGAAATTAAACGCCGCATAGGACTCGCTAAAAAAATTAATAAACCTCGCGGCGTTTAATCGAATAAATACGGTAGCTGTGAACGAATCATGTATTAAAGGAAAAGGGGGGGGGGGGGGGGAGGGGGGCGGGGGGAGACCTCGTCCTGATCCCCATGACGCCCTACCGGCTTTGCTGAGTAAATTTCTAGAATATATTTAAATCAACTTAGGTTTTCGCTTTCAAAAAATTGTAGCGTGCTCACGGCTGAGACTACCGGTATGTAAAGTAAATTATAAGCACTGTCATGAAGTAAAGTTTTTCGGTTCAGAAGTCGAGTTTTGATGTGTCGCTCCGATAATGCAATTCGTCTAATTAAAGTTCAGGATATCAAACGCAATTGGCTCATTCTAGCTATAGGCTGATATCCAGGTCACCCACACTATAATTTACCTACCTGTAAAAATTACCTAGTAAACCTTAAACGAAACTGAAAAATTAAATATGGTGAACATTATTTGTTTTTGTTCGTAAATTGCTTAATTTGTGCGCATGATCATTCAGGCGTGCTGTCCCTCAGGCGAAAGTCAGTTTTGTTATAGAGGTTCCAAGATTCAGGGACAACCATTCATGTTGGTTAAATTATAAGGTAAGAGGATGCCGAATTTTTTGACGAAGTCAATAAAAGTTCTCAATTACAGTAGCGAACCGGCAGTTCACATTTGACGCAGTTTGTTGCCATAAGATGAAGTTGTTAAATTTGCATGCTAAACAGACAAACCTTTGAACGACGATAATTAAATCAAGTAAATATATATTTTCAGTTTCGGATATGCAAAATTGTTAAGAAAACAGGCAACTTGGTGTGGCTTGAATTCAAAAGAAAAATTTAGATTCTGCCTGCCTTTAAATCTAGATCGATCTTGGCCACGTTTGTCGAACTTTCCAGTCAATTTGCAATATTGAGTTCTCGGCGTCTCTTTGGTCTATGAACAAGGTAACTGTGATTTTCTCTCTTCCACATATATGTAAGATAGTTGTAGAGCGATAGCTATCATCTCTGGTACTTTAATGTTCATGTATTATTCGTTCCATACAGAAAGGAACTGACAGCCTAACAGCGGAGCTCCACGCATGGTTGACGTGCTTGTTGTTGTTGCTATAGTCCTGTCAGGGGTAGGGTGCTTATCCAATCTTTTCCTCTGGATTTCTATGTTTCATCTATTTGCAAAGATAAAGCGAATGGAACAGATCATCGATGATGTTACTAACGTTAAACTCGATGAGTCCACATTCTTGTCTTTGCCTCCGATACCACGGGCGGGAGAAACGATCACAATGTTACGTCGTCCACAGTCTGTGTTGTTAGAACAAGTTGTTAACTCTGAAGGAATGCCAACTCAACAAACTGATTCAGGAGAGGTTACTAATACAGGAAGTGATGTCGTAGACAAAATCAACGAAGGATTTGACAACAACGGTGCATAAACCCACTGAAAATATAGATGTATAAGACAATAAAACTCATACAAAATACAAAATAATAATAAAAAATGACTTCTTATACCGGCATAACGCTGATAACGAATAAGAACTTCAAAGCCGAATTAGGATATGTCACTTTGTTTTAAACTATTTCTTATGCACTTAAAAGGGTGCACTGCATTAGGCAACCTCGTCCCCAGGGCGCCCCACCCAATTTTTAAGGGAAAAGCCCTGGAGACGAGGTTGTTCATTAGGGAGGCCCCCAGTTCGAGCCCGATGGCTTGCTGGGTTTGTCATGAGTTCAACTCCTCCGCCTACTGCCAATCCAGGATGCGGGATTTTTTAACCCTTTTGTTTCATAGAAATCGTTAGTTTAAGTCATTTGCTCAGCCTCACTAGCATTCGTACTAATGCTGCCTAAAGGAAATAAAAGGTATGATTATAATTATTCTTATCTTTATTATTACTTTTTGTTTTAATGGACAATTAAGCGTTTACACATGACGTCACGGCGGCCATATTGGTGTTCCAAAACAATGCAACGGCGGCCATGTTAGTGTTCCAAACGACGTTCCAAACCAATCTTGTGGGTGTTGAACTCTTTTCGTATGTAAACACTTTCTTTTGTTCCAATAAATTTCCATAGATGCTGGCCACGTGAGTGAAAACGCTCAATTACTCTGGACCAATGAGCAAGCGACACTTTCTACGCTTATTGCCAAAAATAGTTATTCTATAACTGAGCGATCTGTCGCGCACTGATTGGCCGCCGAGGGGTATGGCTGATGATAGTACAGAGTAACAGACCATGGAAATGACGTCATGGTGGCGCAATTTGTTGTTTTCGTTTTCTCTTTCGTGCCATTTTCCGAGAAAATTTCGAAGGAAATATACGTAAAAACTGTAAATGTTATTATAAAAAACCAATCGACAACAATTTTCCATGGTCTTCTGTCATTGAAGTTAGAAATGACGTCAAAATGTTAAAAAGATATGCAGTAAAACTGCTCGCCTCCGGCTCCTGGTTCCACTAGAGTTTGGACAGCTTTGACGTCATTTTCGATATGATTTGCTAAATTAAATTACAGTCCAAAAATGAAAAATGCTGAGAAAAATTCAGTGAGCTACAGCAAAACCAGCAACACCACACTGAATGTATTATTCACTTCCTTTCAGAAGTGTATGGAGGGTCATATGCTCCTGTTCCCGTTATCACAGACGAGTGATCACTGTTTACAAACGAGCTTCAGCCACTAACTCAAAAAGTTTAGCATTGCTCTTATCCAATAAAATGCAGCAAAGTACTACTTACTAGTAGCATTCATTTCAGTGGTCAACACTTCTGGATTTCATCCACAGACTAAAAGGTTAGAGAATCTATCCTGCATGCCACCATAAAAGAGAAGCACAGGAAATGACTGCTTTAACTCAGTAGCGTTATTTCGTCACGTGAGTAGGTTGAAGGAAGAAGACGTTCATACCCATTATACCCTAATTGGCCAAATCCCCTGTCACGCAATCTCGTCACTTTTAATCTTGATATACATTCGGCACTTGAATCCTGGCAGTTCTTCTACTGACGGATAACTACAACTATCTACGGTTCTTGATTCTTGACAACTGACGCTTTCAACTGGCACCTGAAGGACCGCGGGCTTATCTTGTGTATATTGAATCTTATATTTTAATTGAGTCTGTTGAAATAAGTGATTTTCAGTGATAGAATTCTACCAACATATTGCTCTTTAAGTCCTTTAATCAGTCCAAGACATGCAGGATTCTCAAGAGTCAACCAAAATACTTCGCCCACTTTTTGACAGCATTTAACGCTAAAGCTAGCCTATACACTCCTGATAATATAACGGCGCGTTCTTTAAAGTTATTCCTATGTTATGAATCATTTTCGGCTGAAACGCGCAAGCTCGTAATAGATATCCCTTAGTCACCCCACGAACTCTCAATATTCTCTTCATAACTGATTACCGCACCGTATCACTATCAGTCGCCCCATGTAAGGTAATCCGGAATCCGGAATCCAGGTAATCTTGGTCTGTGGAATCCGGAATCCACGGCTTTGGAATCCGGAATCCAGCTAATGGGATCCGGAATCCAAGCATTGTAATCCAGAATCCAGGTTGCTGGAATCCACTCTGTTGTGATGGTTCCAGGGCCTCTTCTTTTCCTTTAGCGACTGTTGCGTGAAAATCTCATGTCGCAAGGACGCGCAACAGGCATGTTCACGCGTGGTTCACTCGCAGGAACATCCCTTGACATTGTGACATATCGGGTATCAATTTGAAACAATGGTCACATTATAATGACGTGACAGAATCCCAGGGAGTGATTCATATTACTGTATATTATCGCTCTTTCGAGCTCTTTATAAGACACCCTTTCGACCGGGCCTTTCGACCTTTTTCCCCGTTGCGCCTTTGGAATCGGAGGTTTAGATTCTTTTCCTGTTTGGGCGCAATTGGAACTAATTTTTGGATTTCAGGTAACGTCAAAAGAATAATAATATAAAGTATCCTTTTTCTTGGCCGTAGTATCAGTAGTCGGGGTGGTTGCAGTTACTGGCTTCTTTCAGGCACATGTCATCAGTGTCACTCAAAGAATGACATGCTGCACGTGGTGTCGACGTGGTGTCTTTCATTCAGTCCAGATTCAATCAGTCGAAATCAGACATCTCGAGAGATCACTTTGAATTTTTTTCTCAATCGATCGTTATTTTTTTTAATTTTTAGTGATGTACTAGTGAGCAGCACACTTACACTTCCAGTGAACATTTACACTTGGAAGAAGAAGAAACCATGCTCGCCCGGGGCAACGAAAATGTTCGTGCCCCGGGCGAGAATCGAACTCGCCACCTTCCGCATACTAGATCGGACGTTCTAACCACTGAACCACGAGGGCTCTAGCGTTAGTGAAGTCGGAATTCTACTATACCAGCAGAGTGTACTACACTTCTGTACTGGGAGCTGAGTGCATTGCACTTCTATGCTCAGTTTCTCGTGTGGCTTCTGCTAGTTTCATTAAAGTAATTTTTTAGTGATGTACTAGTGAGCAGCACACTTACACTTCCAGTGAACATTTACACTTGGAAAAAGAAGAAACCATGCTCGCCCGGGGCACGAAAATTTTCGTTGCCCCATGCTCGCCCTGGGCACGAAAATTTTCGTTGCCCCGGGCGAGCGTGGTTTCTTCTTCTTCCAAGTGTAAATGTTCACTGGAAGTGTAAGTGTGCTGCTCACTAGTACATCACTAAAAAATTACTTTAATGAAACTAGCAGAAGCCACACGAGAAACTGAGCATAGAAGTGCAATGCCCTCAGCTCCCAGTACAGAAGTGTAGTACACTCTGATGGTATAGTAGAATTCCGACTTCACTAACGCTAGAGCCCTGGTGGTTCAGTGGTTAGAAAGGCCAAGAATTATATTTTATACTTATATTTTATATAAGACAATGTGCACTTCGGGTAAAAAAAGAACAAGCTTTTTTGGTGAAAACAAAGTACAAGGGAAACGTTGAAAACCAGAAAATAGAATTGTGAAATCTGGAATCTGGAATCCAGCCACTTATGGAATCCGGAATCCACGGATGTGGAATCCGGAATCCACAGGCATGGAATCCGGAATCCACAGCGTGGAATCCGGAATCCAAGACTCTCTTGGATTACCTTACATGGGGCGATATCAGCATTTACTACGTACCCGGCCGGACCAATAACTTCGATCAAAGGTTAGCAGACGACCGGCACTTACAAGCTTCCACTTCACACTGTACTGGACCGCATGTTATTTAGCCTTCACCATTATAGTATCAAGGTCAACTGCCCGGAGAACTTTCCTGATGGTGAATGAAACGTCGCCAGTATTGTCAACGCCTGTTTCATTTTGCTAGATCTAGCGGCATACTGCAGTTTGCGCACGAAGAGGTGTCTTACACTTTCAATAAAATACCGTTGCTCTACCTTTAGGTGATGTTACACGGGCGATTTGCAACGACGATTAATAGTTGCGATATTGTTCCAACATGGCAGCGCTGTGTTGCGCAAAAAATCGTCGTTGCGAATCGTCCCGTGTAACATCGCCTTTAGGAAAGCTGTTGAGAAATACTTTGGTATTCTATATTGTCTGACTATTACACGGCAAAAAGTGAATCTCTCCTAGTAAGTATGTCGCAGAATAGTTACCCAAACGGTATAAATTAATTATTGAAACTTAGCTGGCTTTGGATCCCAAGGGTACGGGGATTTGGGATGCTGTTGGCAGCAAAATCGTTTTAGTCTTTACTAAAAACCTCCCTGAAACGCAACAGCTCATAGGCAGTACTTTCGTTCTTTTCGTCCAGTCATTCTTTTGGCTGCTAGGTGGTTCTTGTAGGTAGTGACCTGGAATGTAAAATTAATTAAGTTTTCATGAGTTTTGTCCGCCTGTAAGAACTGCTAAAGAAACTGGAGAGGAACCGTCATAGGAGTCAGATTTTTGAGTTATTCTTCAACTTGTTTTAAACTAAAATTTTGCCCCTAGTCACCTAGTTATAACGGGTTCTCCACACGAACCAGAGATTAATTTGGCCGCCTCCTATTACCTTGCTACCAGTAGGTCAAGGTGACTTTCACTTGAAATATAATAGCAAAATACCAAAAAAACAAGCAACGAGAACTGATTTCCTGATTGACTTGAAGCTGTTAATGTCTTTTGGTTGAAATAAAACTTCTTGTGTTACTGTGTTGGGAGGTTTCGTAGGGGTGTGGTTATGGTTTCTCGTACGGCTCTAGTAGTGGAAATATAAACGCCATTATTGAGGACGTCAGTTGATCCATCTGTAGCCTGCGAAAACATCCGTTTATCCTCGCTCTTCGTCGCTGGGGACGTTTCGCGCGGGGAACGTGACGTTCCTCCGCGCGAAACGTCCCCAACGACGAGGAGCAAGGATAAACGGATGTTTTCGCAGGCTAATCCATCTGTAACTCAAAGCACTTTGTATGTATATCAGGGGAGTTTGGACATGGGGATGGATCCTGCGGGGCTCTTGGGTTAATATCCTGCCGGAATAATACCCCTTCGTGGGTATCCCGGATACAAACTTTAAACACTCGATTGAAACGTGATAGGACCTGATCCTCGATATGCATGTAAGGAACGCGGGGGTTTTGGACGAATATTGGCCGGACACCCCGCTGTGAAAACCGGAGGTCCTATCATGCATAAACATCACGCAACTGAATTATCGTTTCACTCAAAACAATTTTGGCTAGCTAGAGTTTTCTTTATCATTTATAAAATATCTGATATTGAAATATTCTCCAAGATTCTGATAGCCAATTGCTTATTAAGTGTTTTGAATGACTTATAAAGGAACTGTAAATACATGTTAAATCTCAACGGACCAAGATCAAAAATGGTCATCCGTGTAGCCTGCGTGGAAAGCGTTTCCGCGAGAGTTCAGCCGCGAGAGCAAAAGCTCGATTGGAAACGCTTACTACACAGGCTATCATCCGTGCGGCTGAATCGTGGGATGTTGAATATATTCGAGCAGGGTAATGGGCTCCTGATTCGAGCTGAGTAACGGAGTACGTCGATGAATTTCTTCCGGCATGCAGGTTTGAACTACTGCTCTAGTTTGGCTAACTTGGCCTCACTCGACATCAGGCCCAATTTTAGCAGCTTCCATACACTTTCTCCTTCGTGGTCGTTTAGCCTTTCCCGACAGAGAGATTTTATTTAAAAAGCGAAAGTCATAGAGCCTGATCTTAGGTTAAACCTGGCCTATAGATAAATCATCAAACTGTGATACTCTATGCAAAGAAACCGAAAGTTTTAGAAGAGTTTTAGGAATCAGCTGAATCAGCGAAAGGCTTATCTGCAGAGATAAACAAGAAACTACGAAACTTCTCTTTAATTCTTGTTTATTGTTTGTGAAACCTGATCAAAACAGGATGCCAAAGGAACCACAAATCCCGGTCCCTTGGAGAGCTGACTGATTCTTTGTACTTTACTTCCTGGTGGAAAGCAAGTGATTTTTCCCTGTTATATCCTGTCTTAAGTTCGTATAAATGAAAAGAAAACAAATGTTCATGTGACAAGAACTTAAAGGAGTCTTTTACTTATCGAACTGATTTTGAAATTTGATTTTTTTCCACATTGTTACTGATACGCCGGGGTTTTAACTAAGCTAATATGAGGTGAAGGTTTCGCTTTCATGCTCCCTCATTAGTAGTCTTAAATCATAGCTCAACTCAAGTCACATAGTACAAGACTCTTTAATATCCATATCACGTTTCGGCTCATCATCACGGAACTCGGAAAAAACGATACGGAATATTCATAAGGAAGTCACTAGCAGAAAAAGCGAGCGCGGGCCGTTTGGCAAAACGGAATAATCTTTCAGAAGAGGCGTAAAGCAGCAGTGTGATAAAGTTTCCTTCGAAGGTAAGGAGAGTCGTTGAGTATATTGAGTGTTACATTACCATTCGGGACAGACTATGACCTTCATGTCGTTGGTCACAGCCTTAAATTATGCATTGAAAGATCGCGAGTGAATCCTGAGCTAGACTAAGGTGCTTTGGACTGCAAAATAAACATTCTTTAGTCTCGTCTGAAGGGAATTCATGTCCATTGACTCCGAATTCCACCATACTGTAGAAGTTTTGAACAATTCTTTAAGACCTTTAAGGAGCAAGAATGAAGAATTGGAACAATTTCAGTCAAAGAAACCGCATTTTCGTATTAAAAAAAAAACACGAATAGGCTGATCAAGGTGCCAATTCTCCACTGTAATAAAAGTGTCCCTTTTTGTCCAATACTGAAGTAGGTGTGAGTCACAGATATTCTTTACCTCAGAAGTTGGCTGAAAAAAGTACAATATACGAGCCCAACCTAACCAAAATCTCATATTCGATAAGTGGAATAACAATAGCTGATAAACGTGACAGCTGACAACTACCCTAGCGAAACACGTTTGAAAAACAAGCTTTGTTGTTTCAACCTCGTTTCAGCGCGAGGTCACTGACAATTGGAAAACCCTTCACTCTTTTGAACGCCTTTTTTCGAGTTTTTTCGCCGCTTGATATTTTTCACATCTAGGAAAACCGAGATAAGAACTTAAAGGCATCATTAGAAATTGTGGTGTATTTGACTGATAAATTTAGGTATTTTCTGTTGGATATTGGCTCAGTGGCTTCAGTAACCGGCTGATATATTTAGATCCATCCACTTCCGGTTGTGAATATTTGCTCTTGAATCCAAAGAATTCAATAACAATCTGCCATTCTTTGTTCATGAAAAAGCAAGATTTTATATTAATTTAAAACTGTGGAAATTTAAATTAATTTTGAAGATCGAGACACTGTAGAATGAAGCAAAAAGTCGTCTTTCAAGATATTTCCTGCAAAATGAAAAATTACTGGTCGCTTTCGACCAATTATGCAAGGCAAGTTAATCCGTCAGCAATCTCTTATCATTCTTGCGTAACTGAATTTAAAATAAGTCAAAGGGTTATTCCCGCTGCGGTGAAAGTTTCATTTTTGCATGAGACGCAAGGCACCAAAGATCGATTGTGCTGTTAGAAGCAGAAATACGGCCCATCTACGTTACGTCAATCCGTATTCGCCAGTTATATCTACATCGTGAAAATAGCTGTTTTCCTATCAGGCGCTTGGTGTCGCAGGGTTCTCCGTTTTTAAGTCTAAGCCAAGGCCGGGCTTGAGCTCTACCCTAGCGTCGCTGGTAATAGGCCCGACGGATTTAACCAAAGTGACTGTAAGTACTAAAAAAGTTTTCTTAATACCGATATATATATATTGAAATTGGTTATACTCACTAAGGCTCTTCAATACAAGACCGTTAACTGGCTTGCGATCCACCGTATAGACCGATACGGACCTTGATGATGCGAAGAACGCAGTTGAGAGTACACAGTAATTCTTTATTTCAATAAATGTTTGTAATGCAATGTTTGTAAACTTCATTGTCATGAAGCATTTAAGCGAACGGAAGTTTTTGCCTTCTAAAAAACCGATTGAGTTGCTCATTTCACAAGTATTTTCAACTGTATTTCCTTGTAGCATTCCGTGAAAAATGACTACCTGCATGTGAAAGCTTTCTTCAGCTATATCCGTCTGTAGTGTACAATATCACTGAGTCAGGTTTTGTAAAGGAAAAAAAAACCGTTAAGAAATGCTTCACTGTTTCAAAGAGTATGAAGGATCGAGGAAAATTTTGGTCAGCCGTTCAGTCCTTTTTGGCCGGCAGCCGGTAATTCATGACCCCGGGTGACAAATGGAATTTCTGAGATCGAGTGTACAGTAAATCTTTCGTCTTTTAGTATTTGATCAGCTGCAAACTATTTTCGATGCGGATGGAATGTTAAGTTGGACAAATAGAATGTGACCGTGAGGCAAAATACTTAATCAACAGTTCGAAAGCTGTACAGTATTTTAGCCATACTCATGATTCCCTAAAAAAAAAAAACCGCAGATAAAGATTACCAGAAAATTTACTTATTTGTCCCAAAAGCGAACTGAACTATGAATAAATAGACAATAGAAATGAGGAAAAGACATTTTACTTTAAAATGGGCAAGATCTTTCTCCTATTGAGCTCCAAACCAGCAAGCTGGCTACGGCTGGTTAGCCAAACGGATACCGGAAGTCTTTAGGTGGACAATGGAGGGTTGTAAAACACAATGAAAGGGTTTTGTAAACAAAGTCAGTGATGGACTGATGAAAAAGTTATTTCCTACTCTTCCTTTTAGTACAACGAGAGTTAGCGTTACAGAACTGCCATTTGTAGCAATTATTTCGATAATTTTTGACAATTCCACTCCGCATTGAATGTCGTGCAGTTGAACGTCTCCACAATAGATCACAACAGCCAGTTTGAGGACAGACGAAAGTGGCCGTTGTAGAGACGTTTAAACAAGAGTCAATGTATGGATTGTCTGCCAAAAAAATGACTGTTGTAGAGGTGGCCGTTCGTGGAGATTCGACTGTAGTTAGACGCGAGGTCTGACATTTATTAAGGGTCCCTATAGTGTTCTTCAATCCCGTTATCCAGACCCAGATTTTCGCTCAATCGCGTAATCCCGACATCATTTACGGGTCCCCGAACTCGCCCCGGCCATTTTGCTTTAAAATCCCGAATCCCGTTTTGGCGTAGAGGACCTTGCAGTAAGTTTAATTTCTGCGCACCGCTATCTTCATTAGCTCAATGCGGAGGATACCAGGGCCTACTGGTCTGCTCAAGTTAGTAATACATTAACTAAGTTTATACTTTTCTCTACAGGGCCTGGGAATGACTCTTGAAAAACTGTCCTTGATCCTCGCAGGGGTTGCCTGCGGATGCCTCGTGTTCCTTTGTATTATTATAATATTTCTGTGTGTATCAGTCAAGCGAATTCGGCAGCGGTTAGAAGAACTCACTGGAAATGGAACTCGGCACCTCGCGAAGGCAAACAACAACGATCAAGAGCAAGGAAGACGCGGAAACAGCTACACCGGAGAACCATTAGCTAAACCCCGAGTACCATCTGCTGTGTACCAGGACCCTGGGGAAACAGTTACTCGTTTGGAGCGAGAGACTGGGCAAACAGTTCTCATCTCAAGTGGGTGTTCAGTAGCTCCAGGGGTAGTAGGAATGGCAGCTGCTCCAGGTAGTTTTTTACCATCTTTTACACCGAAAAGCTGCACGCAGGACTTAGACATGCAACACCCCGTTGAAAAGACACCACAGAAATCAGAGAAAAAGATTTTTGAATATGTCAATGAGGGCTACAGCCCAGGCTGCAGGCGGCATTCCAGCCCAGAGGAATCGAACGATGCAGAACCATCAGAGCCTATATACGACAACCAGGAAGTATTCTCTGAACAGCCAATTTACGCAAATACTGATGGAGAAGAAGAGCTTTATCAGAATACAGGAGAGCTATGGACTATCAATAACCCGGAGAGTATTCTGTGTAACACAATGGACATCTCCAAAGTACATTGACATCCGCGATTACTTTCCAGTCGCCACGCTGCCTGGTCAAAACACAAGAAGAATGGTGACGAGTCAGCTTAGTTAAGGAGATCTTGGAGATCAAAAGAAAAAGCAAACTTTGCCTAACAAGGCGTAAAAAATGCTTCAAGAAAAATTGAGCATTATCATTTAAATAATGGATTTAGCGAAGTTTAAGCTTACCAAAAATGATTTCTTCTTCGTAATGAGAAGGCCGGCTGGGCCTGATACAGACCTGATCAAACGCGTTTTAAAGAGAAGCTGTTTTAGAATTATGGATTCTTGCTTGCAGCTGACAGTTGTTATGTTAACCTCTGTGTAACGAGAAGTGAAATTATGATTATTACCAAAAAATTATATTATGTATAGAAATTGCATTGACACTTGAAGTTTTTGTTGAATAAAAACTCCAGCTATGATTACCCGTGCTTGTGTTTTTAACACTTTGTAGTTTTAAATCATAAATGGTCGATAACAAGGAGTCTTAATTGCAAGCCATTGGGTTTACCCCTAAGAATTGTACAAAACTATAACAGAAGTGTAAACAGGAAAAGTAAAAAGTAAAAAGCTTTATTAATGTGTCAATGTATTTAGTTTTCACAACTAATTGGGGACACAAAAATAAAAATTACAAATAAGAAATAATAATAATAATAATAATAATAATAATAATGTATATACAATTAAAATATGTGGCATGTATAAATTGCATTGTATAATAAAACAATAGTTATATACAGGGTAGTCTCTAAGAATTACAAAGGTTGCAGCAGCTATTGTTGTTGTTTAAGAGTGACGTTAGGTCTTTTTTCCTAATGTTCTTTTTGAAAGATTCAATATTCGAGGAGCCTTTCAATTTAATATCTACTGTGGCACCATGTAAGATAATCCAACCTGACAGTTCTGGATTCTGGATTCCAAGCCAAAGATTCCGGATTCTAGGTACTGGATTCTGGAATCGCTGTCAGTGGAACTTGGATTCTGGATGCCATTCGTTGGTGGCATCCGGATTCTTTGAGCTATATTCCGGATTCCACAGCTCAGGATTCTGGAATTAACAAGGAAAGTTTCCCAGATTCCTGATTCCACAAGCACAAATGTCCCTGATTTCAGAATTCGTATTCCCTTGCCATAACCCTGTACTTAAGCCCCCCTCCATCCCATTTCCCTGAGGGTATAGATGAGCCGCTGAAGGTTTGAAACCCTGACCCTGTTTAGGAGGAAAAATTTATAAAATACATACCCTGCCTAGGACAACACCCTCAATTTTATTACCCTGTTTAGGACAAACTGTATATTTAAGCTGTAAGTACTTTCCTTAAACAACGCGCGCCAGAGTGCCTCAGGGCGAAATTCCTGCGGGGAAATTACTATAAAAAAAACAGCTTACCTTACTTGAAATGTGTGTTGCGTCTCTCCTGTGTGGTCCACGGGCCGATTTATGGCCGTTTTATGGGTTTTTATGTAAACGGTTTTCTCTCTATAGAAAGGTTTACACATTTTAAGTAAGGTAAGCTGTTTTTCATTGAAATCCTTTCATTTTCGTAGGTTACGGAAACGATAGATTTTTTTCCCATACAAATCCTTATATTTTGAATGTTACGCAACAATGCCGAAGCTCGCCGATGCTCATATTTCGAGCTTGGGCTACCTGTGATTTACGGCTAACGGTTAAAATTTTTCAATTTTTACGGCTATCGACTAAATTTTTGGCCGTTTTACGCCTATCGTTTAACCCCATTGAGACCCTCTTATTAGGATCTGCTCCTTCTTTTTTGTAAGCTGGTCCTTGCTTCAAAAATTGAACAGTCAGTATGCCAGGAAAAAATCTCGATTTGCCTGAACAGGGGCCGCGAGGAATCGGTCGGTAATGGTGACCTTTGAAGTTGTCCGCGCCCGCAAGTAAGAGATGATAAGGATGACGTAAAACAGAAAATCCCGAAGGGACCGCTTAGGTAGATTTTGTGACATTCATTGACAGTCAATAGTTCGATTCTCTTTTGCTTTACGTGTTATCAGTGACATTCTGTGGAGCAGTTATTTTGAAAGTTATGGACTAAAAGATACCTGCAGATGAAGCTATAAGGTGCGTATGACTGTGTATATATAAACACTTGGAGCATTTGCCAGACACGAGTTCACAAATCTTTGATTGGAAACCTTGCCAGACACTCTTTCTCTCTCTTTGGCCGGAATAAGACTCAGTCCCAAACAAGCAAGACAAGTCAATCAGCGGCTAGCTTATACTAGCAGAACGATGGACGATTACAGAAATTCGCCGACAATCAAATTCTGTGCTGACATCACATCAGATGTGATGTATAAAAAGTATAAAAGGTTCGGTTTACACGCTCCCAGATTTGTTAGCAAGATTTTGTAAAGCAAACTTGTCAAACGTAAAAAAATTCGGCCTGATTTGCTTTCCAAGAATTTGCTTTCCAGGCCTAATCTACTGTGATCAAGAGCCATTATGGCTGTTAAATGTGATCGAAGATGATTGCTATTTTTTGGATATGCTCTTAAGTGAACTTATTTGTGGAATACAAGTTTATTGTTTGATTTAAATTAGAAATTTGTTAATTACTTTATTACTTCAGAAAATCGTAGGAAATTTATTAGATAAGCTTCTAAACTTGTACATAAATGGAAAGTTCATTTAGAAATATTTAGCCGTCCTCAAGCAAAAGAAAATTCTAGGCAGTATTTACTTCTGGGTGCCCTTGTGATAAGAGTTGTTTGAAGAAGAAGAGCCGGTTGGCCAAAAGCCAGAGAAGTAACACAACTACAGGCAGGAAACAGGAAGTACTTAATAATGACTGCCTAGCCTGATGTGAGACAATACTTTCAGCATCGATTTAGCGCATTTAAACATAGTGCATAATCATTTGAGGATACCTTTGAGGATCACCCTCTGGAAACTGAGTCATAAAACAGACCTCTAGTGTCGAAGCGTTCTTTGCAACTGTCAGTTATTAATTGGAAGAAAGTTTTGTGCTGATCGGATACCAAATCATTATTTGTTATGCCTTTTATTATTCTTTGCCAACTCCATATTTTTTCAGCCATGCGGAAACAGCTGAGCCCGTAATGAAAACCGCTGACCATATCAGTGACAAGATCTGACTCATTGGATTTGAGTTCTTAACGGCGGAAATCAAGGCTTTACATCGGCTAGTTATACCGGGAAAAATCATTGTGAGCTTTAAAGAGGTCATTCTCCCGTATAATAACGAGAAGGTTCAGTCATGGTGAGTTGCGTACTTTCCTTTCTTCGTTCCTTACGCTTTCATTTCCTAGTAAACTATAAGTGTAAGTTTAAAAGTCGTTATGACCAGCATAGAAACTTAGCAGAGAAAAAAAAAATGTGGAAGAAAGCTTTTGAAATAAACGGAAACAATTTCGATCGCACGTTGAGGTTTATATTTCAAATTTTGTCGTGATTAAGTGTAATTCATATTTTAGGAGTACTCCTGCACGTGGTATTTCCGCGTCCCTTTAAAATGTTTGTATTTTTATTTTTAATTAATGCGCTGGGATTACTGTAAGCTTTTCAGAAGTGTAGTAAACAAAAAATGAAATGAAAAATGAAATTCTGAGATCTGTATGATCTTAATGCGGTGTATCCTCGATTTCAGTTCAATAAAAAGCAAGCTTGTATAATAAGTTAAAGGTACTTATCAAATGTGTGTTAGCATCATATTAATATTTTTTTGATAGGTTTTGATGAACTTTTTAAATTCAGTATTCGCATAATCAATGTACCCAAATCCATTTGCTCAAGGAAATTCTCAAGGCCAAAGAGTTGTGAAAATAATCATTCGTGAACGAAAATTTTTAAGAAAAATCTTCCAGAAGAACTGACGGCTAGAATCTTCGATTTGAGCACTTCGTTTCCTCGTGTCGGGTACACTGACTCTGAGCTGCATGGCCTGAAGGACATTTGAAGAACTTCAACTCCGGAAAACGTACAATGAACATGTAGCTCTTGTAAAGGCAAGGGTAGTTTTTTATTCAGTGCCTACACAAAAATTTGAGCTCGTCAAGGACCATGGCCAAAACGTGTCTTCTCAATTATTCTAACTCACAGTGTTTAGTCAGCTCAAAGGAAACTCACTAACTGAGCCTGTTGGCGAGGAGACTGTGCCCCAGTTACAACTTTAAGCAACAAAAGTCTCAGAACTGTCCAATCCTCGCCGAAAATTAAGCAAGAGCTGGTAGCTTTGGCTTACTATTTTTAAGTTTTCCTGGTCATTAAAGATTAAGGACTTTTAAAATAGAGCATAGAGGGTTCTAGGTTCTTAGCATTATTAAATTCAAGAATAGTCAACATATTTTGAAGCATTTCGCAATGACTAGAATTTACGATTACATTTTTCACATTCTGAGCACGAGACCATGGCCATATGGGCCACTGCTTGTACCTACATTGCAGCTCCCTACGAGGAAATCATATAAGTAATTGAAAGATTTTGTTTTGTTCCATACAGGACATTGACATGGTCATCACTTATAGCCTCATGGGGATGACGTGTCTGTGCTGTGTATTCTTATGCATTATGGTGTCATATCTCTGCGTTGTAGTGAAGCAAATTCGTCTAAACTTACGTGAGTTACTTCAAGATGGCGTTAAATACGAGGAAATGGGGAAACGAATGAATTCAAGAGAACCCCTGGTGAATCCGAGGCAATCATGTAAAGACAGCTTAGAGCCGCCAGTGGTTTATCCGAAGCAAGAGAGACCCCAAGGAGATTCCGAACGCGGTAAAGCAAAACCTTTAGAATCACCAGGTTACACACCAAACAGTGAACATTTCAGAGCACGCCCCTTCAGCCCAAAACCGAAACGTAGTAGCCAAAAATCCAGTGATACCTCTAAAGATAAAAACAGCAACCCAAAGAGAGCTGAAGCACTCGACGTCGAAAGGACCTTAGAAAAAAGGGGGAGACTTAGCTCAATAAGAGCACTGGCCCAAAACGTTCACCAATTAGCAGTTATCTCCAACCCGTGTCAGCTTGTAGGTTATCAACAGAGAAACAGTGAACCCGAAGGCTGCCTTACACCAAACATCGAAGATGTTAGAATGAGCCGCAGACCCAAGATGATTGTTAATATTGAACGCGTCAGCGAGGACTCTAAGTCCGATAGTGAGGATTGCTTTTCTGGGAATACAGACGTTTGGGAATTAGTGCCTGAATCATTATCTTCAAAGGTGGATCGGTGGAACAATTCTGTAATTGAAAGGTGTGGAACGATGGACATTTCGAAGATATGACAATTCCGCTTGGACGTCAGAGGGTTTAACTCTCTGTAACAAAGACGCTATATGGCGGGGCAGGATAGGGGCTGGGAACTCGGAAGAAAACGGAGCGGGAGTTTGGAGTTCCGAAGGGGGGAAGCGAGAAAAATAGCCTGGGCCGAATTACGCAACAATGCTTAATATTTCGCAATCGAATTATCATAAAACGTTCGCACACACGGCGAGCACATGTCTATCTTATGCTCGGGCATTCCACCTCTTCCCCAGGGCTTTTCCCTAAAAATATGGGAGAGGCCCTGGGAACGAGGTTGCTGGGGCATTACTTACTCCGGCACTGCGACACCCAGCCCGAATTCTGGCCTGCGTGAGTACTCGAACAAAGGGTGTGTTCATTTTAATATCAAGCGAGTAATTCACCTCGGCATCCCTTCCGAGCACCAAGAGTGACTGAATGCCGCCTCTGTGCATGCGCCTTGGAGTTCTAGCCCCAGACTCTACGGCCAGTGCTTGAATGTGGCATGAACGTCTCTTCAACATGTCTGAATCACTAACCAAAAGTCTAAAAATCCCGATCGAAATATTTTAACTATTGCCTTCAAATACAGTGGTATAAAAAGCTTAAATATGTTAGTTTTAAAAACTGAAGGTAAGAAAGACAGCGATTCAAATCTAATACACGAAAAAGAAGAAAATATTCGAAAATTAGAGTGTTTTTGACTGACATCGGACTGCAACCCCGAAAATCTGTACAGGCAGATGTTAAGCGTAAGTGTGATATGCTATCAGTGCAAATAGCGCGGGTTCTCAGAATGCGAATCGAGCTAGGTGGCTTTCAGGTAGTTTTCCTTTTGGACCTGTTAGTAACATTAAGCATAAGCGTAAGTATGATATGCTATCAGTGCAAATAGCGCGGGTTCTCAGAATGCGAATCGAGCTAGGTGGCTTTCAGGTAGTTTTCCTTTCGGACCTGTTAGTAACATTAGCCATAAAGAAGCTTATTTCTTGTCACGTCCGATGTATCTTTACACAAAAAAGATTTTCAGTTAACAGGATAAAGCCAGTGTCTAGCTTCGGTTTGTGTTGAGGCTAGTACTAAAAGTACTAGAAAGGTCAGAAAGTAAACAAAACCAAACCGCAACGGAGAACTCTTTGAAAGAGTCCGTTAAGTTACAATATTTATGAAAAAAAAAAAATGTTTAAGAATTATCCAAAAAGATGTCTCCTATAAACAGCACATAGCGTGATGTAACTAGTGTAAACATCTTTTATCAGGTACTGCATGAATGCTGCTTTTTTGTTATATTATTATAAACTATACACCGTTGGAAATAAAAGTAATATCCAAAATGACACAGCATTTCGACTGTGTAGTATCTTGGAACAGCCAGAAATAGCTATTTTGCCGACGGGGCCAGAAAATTGGGTTGGGCCAGAGGGAATTGCCAGTGTGGGTAGCTCTCTGAGATATGCACGTATGGTTGATTGTTGCAAATCTGAATTAGTCTAGATCAGCATTCATTCGAGCTCCTAAATTTTATTTCAAGTTACTTGGTAAGTTTGTTATATTTGATTGTAGGTATTTGACACTCGTTAGTTTCTGCGTACCTCTGTCCACGAGTTTTCGATCGGCACCGCAGCTGATTTCAGCAGGCGGGGTTATACACTCCCTTTTTTTCCACAAAGTGGTTTGGGGCTTTTACATCCGGGGGTGTCTATCCTAGGCTCTACACGAGGTTTGTTTATTTGTTTATTATTTTTGTCATAGTGGGTTTTGTAATTAAATGCGGTCTTATTATCTTACGGTAGTTTTGCGGTAAACTGCATGGCTTTGAAGTCCTTGCTGAACTACAGGCCCCAGCTTCTACTCTTGCTGATTTGAGTTTCTTTCTGGCTTTTCTGTGTAGTGTAGGTATATGTCGTCATTAATCTGCCGTACGGAAAAGATGGCGGCTGTACATTTTACCACAATACCTTTCGAACCTAACACGACAAATTACACATAAAGTAAGATTTTTTTTTGGGGGGGGGGGGGGGGGGGTTGGGGGTGCGAAATTTGTCCCTGTAATAGCAACTTTGCTTATCCTAGGCGTTTTTATGAGCAATTTTGTGGTTTTCATGCTCTAAGAAGTGTGGGGAAATGTACCAGTCGCCATCTTTTTAGATACGGTGGATTCAGCTGAGAGTGACAACGGTTTTTCGCGAATGCGGCAAATGAACTGGAATCCACCCTAACCCCTGTATCAAGTGATATCAGCAGAGAAAAATTTAAATTAAACACAATAAAATATTTTATTTGTTGGTTTATTTTCAACAAACTCCAGTCCAAGCTCCATTCAGGGGACACTTGCCATAGTTGCAAGGGTGTCCCCGAAAAGAAGTTCCAAGGTAACTCACAGAGATGTTCGATGGTTAGGGATTCACGCAAGACAACTGTCCGCAGACCTAAAAGAGAGTTGCATGTCGAGAAGGAGAACATCTGTTGAAATCTTTTGAAAATTAAGAATTAAATAGTTCAGTGCAGGATATGGGCTCCTCTTCAGTGACATTCTTTGCGAGTGTAACTGATATGAGGCGGAAATTAAGCCAGTTAGTGTGTGAGCCTTCATATTTGATTTCCTCAAGATAATTTTTAATTCTCTCATCAGTAATAACGATCCTAGCCGGTTGCGGAACAATTACATATAACTCTGCTGACAACAAAAGCAACGAAACAGGTATATGACTTGTTTCGATCCTTAAATTTGTTAGATAGTTTATCATTTTATGGTCATAGTAAACATTAGATAGACTAACGAGAGGTCAAAATTTTTTCACGTGACACATATTTACCCAAGATAGTTTCCGCGTGAGCGACACTACTTCCTGGCTTTTAAATCAGATTGTAAGCTGTTTTTGCTATCCTCGTTTGAAAGAATGAATAGGTTCTACGGAGGGTTTTGACTACATTGACATACACAACAGGGAATTGAGACTGAGACAATCAAAAAAGCCGGCTAGGTACGTACGTAAAGGAATTCCTAATTTTATTGTGGTATCTAAGGCATCTCCGGCCTCTGCGAAGGCCTTCGTGGCTAGGACATCTTGGGATCTAGGACTGATCCGCGGGAAAACATTCGCTGTGATTTATCGCTCTTTTTATAACATAGCCAAAGCAACTTTTTATGTAATATATTTAGATATCATACATTACGTAAATTCTTTTTATTTTTAACTTGATGAGGCGAGGAGCTTGTGCCCAAGCCGTGCGAGGAGATCAAACTCGGCTGTCTGGGTTGCCATGACCCCTGGAACAAAGATGGCGTACTACTTCACGACAATTTCATTTCATTTTTATTTCATTTATTTTTATTTGCCCTTTCACATACTTAGTACAGAATGATATAGAATAATAATATACCTGGGCACGAGCTCTCAGCAAACCCTTTTGTGCTTTACGAGGAGAGTGACCTGCACAAGTTTACAAGAATGATGTTATTTTTAAGGTTATAAAATGCATATAATCCGATTGTAAAATTAATTCCAGCACTTTTCTTTTCAGAAGTGACAAAACATTGCGTGCTGGTTGAAAAAACGGAGCTTATTGAGTGTTTGTTAAAACTGCGAACTAAGGTAAAACATTTTCAGTCAGTTAAGCGAATCAAGATCTAAAATTATTACCGGTAACTGCATGGCATTGACAACAAGACAAATAACGCCAGCTATCTAAATAAATGTTCTTAACCAAAGGAGAAAAACGCACTAATTAACAGACCAAGAAGGTCTCTTGTGATTGTCCTAAATCTCGATCTAACACTTTGTCTTTAGGTATATGGTAAAAAAGGGTAACAAAAAAAACAGGCAACTTGTCTTGCAACATTGCTGCAAAACCAGTTGAATAGCGATGTTGCGCGTTTTACCATCCACACCAAACCTGTCTTGCAACAAATCAGGTAGTTAACTACAGGTTTAAACGAGGGTGGTAAAACGCGCAACATCGCCGCTTTTCAACTCGTTTTGGCGAAATGCTGCAAAACAAGTTGCACGTGTTTGTTGACCGTTTTACCGAAGCTTTAGTCTCAGCAACTCTCTCCTCCGCAGAGGCTCCCGCTGGGTATCCCCATCAAAATATCAATAATCGACAAAAATAGAAAGCGCGCGGGGGATGATGGGAAGAGGGAAACGACACGTTCGATACATTAAAATTCTAAGTTGACTCCGAGCCTTTATGGACAAAATTGCCATTTTTCGTGACTCCATTGTCTCCCAATTCCCAGAAGAGATTTGAGCACAGAGAAAACCAAAGCAAATATGAAAATATGACCAGAAAGCCTCGGAGTCGTGTTAGAATTTTAATATATCGAACGTGAGCTATCAAGATCCGGGGTATAAAGTTTCACTGCAGCCTGTTCGAAGATCGGTGTTTTATAAACTTAGAACTGAAATATTTAATCTTTTGTTGGCAGGTACACCATTCCGGAAAAGAAAAGCATTCTTCCAAAGTAGGAATAATACACTATACAATTCACGGTCATAGTGACAAGCATTTTCTGATGGAAGACCCGGTGCGAATCCTCTCCTATGTTCTTGTAGCTCTGGTAGCGTTACTCTCTGTCGTGGTTATCATTTTGGTGAAATCAGTGCAGCAGCTTGGAAATCTTATCACCGCCCTGCAGAATACCCGCAGGGTTTCCTGTTCGTACAAAAACCCTACAATTGCGATAGAGTTCGACGAGCAAGGGATCAGCGGGGCCAAACCACCAAGACCTACAAGCGCCTTTATAAGGGGATCGATGGAAAGCATTATTATGGTACCTTCAAGGCGAGCGTCCCCTAAAGAAAGGTCCTCCAATAATAAGAGCAGCACAAGTGACAAGGAAAAGGTCCCTTTTGGAACTTTTCAGTAAAAAAAATGAACTAATGAAACCCTCGCCATTTCTTGAGTGGCTTTCTCTCAGGCTATTTTCCGTCAAGTAAATTAATGGGTTAATGAAGGTCTACAAAGATTTATAGACTGCCTGTCTCCGTATATATTTGTGTGTCTAAAAACTAAAAACTATTTTCAAGAAAAATAGAAAGAAAAAGTACTAGAAACGGTCAGTGTTCAGTTAGAATCTATTTTCTTTTTTTTTTGCGATACTAGGTTGTTGGGATTGAATTGAATTGATGACTACGGCTTTGACTCTTGTTACTAGGGCTATATGTAATAAAAAGGATGCCAGCTGTCTGATGTATGCTGTCAGTTGATTGTAGGGGACGTAGACCCCGTGGTGTGGACAACCTTTCATGGCTGGGTGGGTGATGAAGGTGCTGACGCAAGCAGGTTTTTAGCAAGGATATGCCAGGATACTCCCTATGCCCCCCCTCCCCCCGAACTAGCCCCTTCCGGATTATGCTAGCATTTTTTTTGGCATTAATGGTTAGACAAGCATTTTTTTTCACACTTTTTCTGTGAGGTGAGGTTGCGTTGTTAGTGCTTTTGCACTTTTACAGTAAATGCGGAAAGGGCGTACGTAAGTTGTAAAGTTCTTTGTCGCCTGTTGCATGTTTGGGTTCATTAACTGAAGCGCGTCAATCGCTTCCTGTATTATGAATAAAGCTATCAAGCTAGAGGTATCTCAGACTTATATTTACAAATGAGTGTTTTCTTACCGCTGTTTGCCACGCTGTCCCTATGTTCCCTACTTCATCTACTGCGAAGACAATAGTCGAGGTTGCTGTGAGGGTCTCAATGGGGTGGTAGCTTTGACAGTTGACGGTTAACCCCATTGTGACCCTCGGCTATGTGTGCTCTATTTTCCAGCCTTTTCTCTAAATATATCATTAAAGACTGCGTACTCTGCGTACAATTAGCAACGCCCCTGCTAGCAAGAACCGTTTGATCCCCTGTCACCCTGTTGATTTCAACCCTAGAAGGCGGGGCGGCTGGTTAGACGGTTCCAGTGGTGTTAAGATGCGAAAGTCGGAATAATTTCCATGATGTGCATTACCTGAAGCCACTAAGAGCATTTTCTTAAAAGGAACGCTTGATCGTCAAAAGGAAGGTCTCCATAACACGGTGTACGAACGTAACTGAAAGGTTCATCAGGAGTTATTTAAACAAAAATCCAACATCCCATTCAGCATATTCCCCGCCATTATTTCTGATCGAGGCGTTGCGTATATTCTATGACATGCAATGAAAACACGTAAGATAAAGGCATTTTTCCACTGAGCCCCCCTCCCATATGATGCCACTCCCACCCCTACTAGGGTACATCAACGAGTCAAGTGCCCGTGTTTGGCCAGGGTCCAGGGGGGGGGGGGGGGCATATTGGGGTGTCTATTTGTTCGATACAGAACACCGAAATACTTGGGGTGGAGAAAGTTCTGGCGTGTCTCCTGGCATTCTACACCTGCTTGAAAAACGTTGATAGCGTAGGTTTCAACAACGAAGAATCCTGCAATCACCACGGTTTTATTAATTAATTATTAATCATTTATTAATTCAGTGAGTTTAAGGGAAAAAGATGACATGATATGGCTATTTGGGGAGGACACGGAGTTAGGAGAAGGGGCGAATTTTGGGTCCGGGAGGGGTACGGGGGACGGGTTGGGAAAGGCCGCGGGAAGTGAGAGTTCTAGAGGGGTGGGAAGCGGGAGAAAAAGGGGGAAATGACGCAATAATGCTTGATATTTTCTATTCGAAAAAGGGCTAAAGCGGAGGAAGCCAAGCCGGAAATTCAAAGTACGGGAAGAGGGGGGTTTGGACCCCCTGTCTGTCCCCCTTATTTTGTCACCCATGCAAGACAGGGCATTTTCGTGACGTCGTGACTGCTATGACATGGGAAGGCATATCTTCTTTTGTATTCTTAGTTAAAAATGTGTTTACAAAGACAAAATAACAAACCGCAATTTCACCATGAATGCCTGCTTTATTACGGTTTTTCTCATCGTTGCTACCAAAGAGATCTTAGGAAAGAAGAACTTTGCCAATAGTGAGGATGTTCAAGCGGACTACAAAGGTAAGAAGAAGCTTTATTGTGGACTAAAACTGTAAACCTTTAAAACCTCCAGCAAAGGTGGGTATCAACTTCAGAAACCCCCTAGTAGAATGGCAAATAAGAACTTAATCTAAGTTCTTTTTTAATGCTATTTAATCTTTCTAACGTAAGGTATATTTTTAAAAATCATTTTATAACCGCTGAATGAAGATTTTAATTCATTTTTAATAACAAAGAAAAATTGCAAGAAGTGGGTACGACGATTGTAACCCCACGGATCAAAATAGATCTTTTCTAAATCAGAATACTAAAACAAACAATGTCTGCAACAAACGGATGGAAGGGAAGAAAAAAGCGGCTTTTTGAAAGAAAGGAGGCCTTAAAAAAAAAAAAAAGCAACCCCACTGAAGAATGCATGAACTAGGGCGGATTAAAATTTCCAAAATTTGGTGTCAAGAGACTCAAAAGAGACGTTCTTCAGTTTTTGCAATTATGGCCTGACATTCATTAATAATTATAAGAGCTAAGTTCGCTTCCAACTAAAACTGCGTCAAAACTCTTGCGTCATTTGATCAGCTTCCAAATTAGAAGTTCGAGAAAGAGATGCCGAAATATTCGAATAAGAATTTTGGTCGCATCCGCTTTGCCTTTTGTCTACTTTTTCTATGGCGTCAGGTGTGGTATATCTTAGATTGAATATCCCTTGTCGCAGTTTTAAACATTTACATTAAAAACAAACGATGGGATTATTTTTTTCAGAGTTTCGACTTGACCTCAAGCGCATCAAATTTGAATCAGTTCTTTACAGAACAAAGTTTCATACTGCCTTTTTAAAAATTTCTTTGCAGTTTTGGCTAAAATAACCGTTGGAGTCCATAGTTTTTATTATTTTTTTTTTCAAAGCGGGCATCGCGTTGAGTATACGGTACAAGACTGAATAATTTGGTCCTTTTATGGATTTCGACTTCCTTTTGACGTTTTCATTTTACGAAAATAAAGGGGAAAACAACGTAAACTGACACTCTTTAGTAAACTCAACTGACACCCAATGAATGGTTTGCTATTTATTCAACGAAGAGGGCTTTATATCTTATGGGGATAACACCCCACACTGACTCTCAGAAATTCTAAATAAATCAACTACTAATCCCCACATGCCTTATATGAAAATAAACTTACATGTAAATTGAACTTTAATTTCGTGTTACAAACAGACAAAGTCTACCCCCAAATCGTTTGGATGTAAGTCCGTCGTTGTCTTTGTTGTTCAATTTGTTGTTGTTGTTTCAAGGAAACTGGTTTGGGCCTGCTGTTATTAATCAAATCGAAGCATTTGTCCCGGGGGGTGGGACTTCACATATGAAAGGGGTGGGGATGCTCGTCGTCTCGCTTAGGGGTGTAGATTTCGGATTTTGGTCTCACTTAGGGTTCTGGGCAAAACACCATCATATTTAGCCGTGAAGGTCTCGTTTAGGGTTGCACGCGACAAAATATGAAAATATATATTTGATATGTATATTTTTAATTCGTTTTATTTACGCCATTCGTATAATCCAAGTTTTCTCATTTGTCTGTGTTTTAACATGGTCTCTTTTAGAGGTCAAAAAGAGCCCGGACCACCCCAAGATCGGTCTCCTTTAGGGGTTTAATTCAAAATTTCCCACGAGCATCCCCACCCCTTTCATATGCGGAGTCCCCCTCCAGGCATTTGTCTTAGCAACGCGAATATTTTTGACAAGAGAGATAAAAAATTAAGCTCCAATATCAAAGTCAAACATTTTCTTCTAAAGTGCTACAGCTAATCTAATGCAACATTTGAGCAAATTAAGCTAAGTGACGGAAAAATTGTGTTGGGCCCATAGAGTCCAGAACCGGATCCTCCGTATATATTTTAGTTAAAAACCGGGACAGAGATATTGTTTTATGAGTGTTAAATCATGTAAATACACGTTAGGTTTGTGACTCGTAGCATTTTAGCATAAGAAACACATATCATAATACGCTGTAATTAATTATCAGTTGTCCAATACAATTCCAGGACATTCCAGAGTTTTGATTCGCCTAACGCAAGTGCCCACATTGATTGGCTCCTACTTTTCACTCCATATAAGATAATCTAAGACAGTCTTGGATTCTGGACACCATGCTGCGGATTCCGGACTCCAGTCGAGTACTGTATTCCGGATTCTTGGAACTTGGATTCTGCATCCCAATAGTTAGCGGGATTCCGGATTCCTTGAGCCGAGGCCCAGGATTCCAGATTTCACAAGCAAAACTTTCCTGGATTGGGGAGATGCTTTAATAGCAGCGATGTTGTAAGAGGCATTCGTGGACTTACGCAACAGGACGGCTAGGGAAATTAAAGAAGAAGGCAAACCTTGTGTGACAAGCGTGACAATAATTTTGCTTGAAACAACTTTTCAGCAAATTTCACTTTCTTATAAACAGATCCTTTTGTAAAGGACCAGAAAACATTAGTGTTAAGTGAAGGTAACGACAAAACACGTAAGTAGTAACCTTGTAGCGTTTGTCACACAAGTGTTTTGTCGTCCTCTTCTTCCTGCCGTCCTGTAGCGTAAACTCACTATTCTACCATGTCCATGACCCCGTCATTTTTGCAAACAAGTAGAGGCCAACATTGTTTGTTTTTGTTTCTCCAGATCCAGTTCACGTCCGTTTGAAGGGGTCCACCCTTTCATATGCCGGACGAGTGGAAATCAGCAAAGACGGTGAGATCTGGGGCACAATATGCGACAAGGGCTGGAATCTAAATGACGCCCGCGTTATTTGCAAACAGCTGAGCTTTTCTAATGAAGTCGCCGCCGTTCCTATGGCAGGGTTTGGTGCAGGCTCGGGCGCAATATTTCTTAAAGATGTTGATTGTGAAGGCAATGAGCGATCACTGCTTGAGTGTGAACACGGTGGCTGGAAGAATCATGTCGTTGATAGTTCGTGTGACCACAGCATGGACGTTGGTGTCCTTTGCTCTCCACCCAAGAGAACTGGTAAAATTTATTGATATTTTGCATCGCTTAACACATGGTGGGGTAACGTTTGAGTGAGTGATACCTGCAGGGGCCCGTTTCTTGAAAGTCCCGATAACATTTCTGGCCCGGAGAGTTGTATGTTTGCCGTGTTTTTACTCGAGATCAAAGTTTCAATAATTTTGAAAATTATACAATGAAACTATCAAAAAAAAAGAAGCAAATTGACTGGTTTGTGAGGTAGGAACTGTCCTACTACTCAAAAGGTTTTCGTTGATTTTAAATCTTACTCTCGGGCCCGATGGGGAAAAGTTACCGGGCCTTTCGACAAACGGACCCTAGTAGGCACAATAAGGGTTCCACGAAAGTTAGCATCTTCCATCCGACCACTGAAAAAAAGGCAAGGGATTGAAAATGCATTCAGAGGTTCAAGACAATAATATCATACAACGACCAAATAAATAACAGGCAGGTAAATATGCACACCTTGAAATTTTTTTATAGAGAGCTTAAGGAGGCACTGCACGGACGTTTAATCATACGAGGCCTGATAAAAAATACCATAGACATGTATTGACCCAATGCAGGGGCCGATTACTTGGCGAAAGAACGCTTTTTGAGAATTTTGTTCATAAGATCGAGCATCAGGTTCGCATTGAGTATCTTAACAGGCAAGCTCGAGTCGTTAGTTTCTCAGTTACTGGCGGGAGGTCGTGTGTTCAATTCCCAGGGCCGGACCATTACTCAGGGTCTTAAAATAACTGAAAAATGAACGTACTCCCTTTGCACTGCAGCAAGCGGCGAGACCTTCGCGTGGCTCGGATGACCAATGGCGGTCCCATCTCCAGTTGGAGACTTAAAAATAGTGTTCGCAATTAGCACTTTCATGCTAGATACATTGGCACTCAAATAACTAAAGGGCATAAGCAAACTGTTTTCTGTTTCAGTATTTGAACCAGTAATCGTGATAATATTCCTGGGTTGCTTGGCAGTTGTATCTTTCCTTCTCAACGTTTGGTTCACTTACTACATTTGCTGCAGAGTAAAGCGGAGAAGAACAGGTCAGCTGACCACTATTGAGCACGGGACCCTGAGTCGCAAACATACTGGTCAGAATGGGTTAGAAAATTTTGCTTTGGACATAGACACCGTTGAAAGTTGCCTTCCGTCAGCCATCCCGGAAGTTGTTACACTCGATGGTGTGCTTCGTGGATGGAGTGGAAAAAAACGCAAAGAGGATGCGCAGTCTAGTGATGCCGCTTGCCAGCAAGAAGAAGAGCCACATGTGTACCAGAGAGTAGAATCATGCATGTTAGATCCACCCTCCTCGCACTACCTGAAGATTTTAGAATCTGTGGGAGACGGGCAGACTAATCAGCATCCCATTGAAATATCTCCAAAAAAGTCAAATTATCAATTTCTTTCGCCGCGTCTACAAGAAGCAACAAAGAATGCTGCGACAGAGATCAAAGGAGATCAAGAAGAGAAGCATTTGTATCAAACGTTACTGTTAAGAAATGGCTGCCCGGATGTAACTCATGTCTCCCCTGACAGAAAACACCCAAATGGAGCTGGGAGTTCGAACTGACGAGAATCAATTCCTGATTACGTGGAGATCATAAGTGATGAGGAGTTCGAGGCAAACACCAAAAGAGATCAGACAAGTACACAAATGTCACAGGAAACTGCAGCCGCTGTCGATAGCGCATATGAAACATTAAAACCACCACCAGTTTCTGTTCGAAAAGAGGAAGGCACAGAAGCAGCCTCCACCGTTTTCCAGGAGATTGACCAATCAGTGAAAAGAGAGGACACAGATGAGGCGGATTATATTGAGCTGTTGAATGAGAACGAGGCTGGTGAGAAAGAAAATGCAATAACTAAGAGCTAAAGAAGAGAACCGCTGACCGAAAGAATTGTTATTTAGAACTAGATTTTGCTAATCCGATAAAGTTTAGCAACATGGACAAAAAAGCTTAGCAAATCATTAAACAACATTTTCGGGAAAAATTTTCCAACGGTCCATGAATGATGTTAAGAAGCTACTAATAAAAAACAGAGCTAGTTTAGAAACTGGTCTGTATTTTATAGTACGGGGAGTTGATGGGGTTCTCGACTCCTCGTTGGCAGTCATTGAGGGCGAGAAACGTGTGGCTATCCGAACAGCACCCAACAAATCAACCTCGTTCCCATGGCTTCTCAGAGAAGCCCTGGGCACGAGGTTGCCGACCTGTGGTTGAATGGTCCATGTCCTGAAAGCGCTTCTTTCTATTTATAACAACGAAGTACTGGGTTTGCAAAATTCAAAAAATTGTCTGACGGCAGCTTATGGCTCATCTTTATGGAACACTAATACATTGTACTCGGCTATGCGAACTTTGTACGAAACAAGATGCCCCCTTCCCGGTAAGATAATGGGTGACTCATCAGTTGACCTTTAGCGAATGTTAATTACTGTCTCTCTCTGTCAAAGGCCGGAATTTGTTTACTCTCGTGGTCTTTAGTCCAAACAAAAAGCAAAACGTTTCAGTAGTGTTGAAATTTCACTCAAATTATCCGTTTCTTATTGTCGTCTTTTCGTCAGTTTTCCGAACCAAATTCATTTTCCTGTCTACCCACACAAAAATTAAAGGCTTATGAGGCAAATCAGAAACGGGAACGGCGGCGATGACCGCGAGGGAGGCTACTTCTCTCCTCGCGCGTGTTCTCCTCTCGCGCGCATCATTTGTGTCGCGACCAATACTGTTCCTTTGGGCCAACCACGAAGGCTCTTTTCTATCAGCACATAACTGTTGACAGCTGGCAGCTGGCCTATTTGCGTGTTCACCCACACGGAACAGAGTTCGTCATCGGATCGACGCAAAACACTAAGTTGGAGACTGAGGGGGTCTGCATTTGCGGGATAAATTTGTAAGTAGATGTAGATAAATTAATATCGGGTATCTGAAAAGCAACGTAGTGTTTAACATTTGCTCTTGTAAACAGAAGCAAAAAATAATTCATGGAATGCAGTTTTGACGGTTCACGGTTTGTACGTACCCCACCTGAATATCGCATGTCCCTGACTGTTTTTAGAAGACCAAATTTCCCTAGGAGGGTATATGGCCTCGCTAATGGTTTATGTATGTTTAGATAATCGATACCTCGTTAGGATAAACGTTCCACAGTGATGACCCTTATTAAGAAAAGATCCACACAGTTTACAAACCGAGAGGGCCCTTTGGAGTGGCCAGCGAGGCGATCAAAAGATTAAAACTGTTGATCTTTTCTTTCATATAAAGCGGAAAGCACTTCATTTAAGCTGCGTGTAAACAAGACAGTCCTACTAGTCCTCAAGCGTGTTATTCAGTTTTCGAACAGTCACAAGCGTCGTTAGTAAAACTATCAGCTATGGAATAGGGTTTAGACATTTGAAATTTCTTTCTACGCATTTTATTTTCGTTATTGTCTGGCTCTGTGGATCAGTGAAGCTAGTATGTCACTATGACCTTAAAATTAAGTATCTGAATAGTAATCCCTACTGGAGTTTCAAATTCCTTGCATAGCTTCTTAGACATCAAAGACAGCGCGCTCTTCTATCTCGGCGTCGCAACAGTTCAGGTAATTTTCAGTTTTAGGCAAATATGTTTTACAAACGTATAACAAAATTCCGCTCCCTTAGGATCATTCATATTGTTTCTGGAAGTATGCATGCACTCCAGTTAAAAGTGAAAAAAATGAAGATGACCGCAAATAAGTTTATTCCAAGCACTCACTTTTCTCCTGGTTTAGGAAATTGTACTAAAGTGAACTAAACAGCATATATTTATACTTGGCCCAACCCTGAAGAAGCTATGGGAGTTAGTTTATTGTAATTGTAAACGTTGAAGTCAAAAGACCTCTTCAGCTTGCATGTTTTGTATTCTCAATACAGGCCATGTGATTATACTCTAGAGAACTGTTAATTTACGTCTAAATTCACATGCATATGTATGCATAATTTATGAAGAGACAAAGTTCAAGTTCCCCTGGGACCTTTTTGGGGAAAACAAAACATACAAGCCAAAGAGGTCTATTATCTGCCTTACCTTGGAGTCCGTTTCCCGCAACCCGTCTCTTCCAAAAAATATTCATTCTTGATAACTTTCAATAGTACACCTTGTTCCCCTCCGCCCCCCGCCCCCCGCCTCCCCCTCCCCCCCAAAAATGCCTAAGTATTGCCTTTTTTGCTTTCACTTCCCAGAAGAAATTAGAAGTACAATGTAAAGGGTATTTAATTTTTTTTCGGGGTGGGGGAGGAATGGAATAATTTGTTTTATGGGCAATCTGAAAGTAGCTAAAGTGTTTTTTAACCACAACCTCATTTCCAGGGTTCCCAAATTGTTCTGGAAACAAGGTTGTGTTTAACGATAGGAAAACACGGTAAAGTTATAGTACTAACATGAGTAAGAACGAAGAGAGGAAAGACCAGGCCGCGGAAGAGGAGGATGACGACGATGATGAAGAAGCTGAGATCATGGAGATCCGAGGTGTGGTGATGACGCCAGGAATTCACTGGAGCGTAGCCTGGGAACGACATGTGGTGAATGTATATACGGGGATTGAAATTTATCAGAATCTCAAGATACCCCTGGGTCAAAACAACCGCGAAGTAACACGGATGTTAGAAGAGAGCATTGAAGAGAACAAACGGATGACTATCGATTATAGAATTGCTGATAAGGAAATTCTTGAGGTCCGATATCGTTAGATATCAAAACTCTGGACGCGCACAAGTCAGTTTAGCCTAAAACGTCCCAATTTCTGATGCTTTTTAATATTTTGTTATAAATTATTGCTAACCTAATTAATAATTGACTGTAGTGGGCAATGTAAACAAGTATTAACTGTGGGAAGACAGATGATCCACAAAGATGATCGTTAAGATAAAAGCTACCTGAAAGTTGACGGTCCTTTAGAGTTTTTTATTATTTTAAGGTGCTTCCAACATAAACTGCAGCACTGTTGTTTTTATCATTGATGTTTGCCGCTTTTCATAACCAGTCTCCTCTAATAACTGTGGTTTGAGTCTGTGAAAGAAGCCCTATCTTGTAATCTTTCAAATGAAAGCTTCTGAGTGGTACTTTCCTGTGGTATAGTATACAGCTGTATTACAATTAACTTTGCCGGATACCGGCCTTCGCGACAAGACCGCACAGGAAATTGGGTACTAGCCAAACTCAGTGATGAAGCGACCCCTTCGTCGTAAAATCACAAGGTTTCTTGAGCTTATCTTATGCACTAAAGACCACGAATTAAGGACCGAACTATATTAGCCTGCGAAAACATCCGTTTTTCCTCTCTCTTCGTCGCTGGGGACGTTTGTTCCTCCGCGCGAAAAGTCCCCAGCGGCGAAGAGCGAGGAGAAACAGATGTTTTCGCAGGCTAGAAATATACAGGATTTAAGGCTACCCAAATGACCTTGCGGTCTTGCCGCGTAGCACTGTACTCGTGGAGTTAACCAATGGTGGACAAGGCAAGGAATTTTACTTTATAAGTTAATGCTCTCAGCTCTTATTATCCATACAATACAAACACGTTGTTGTAAATGAGTTTTGCTTGATCCTAACTATTATCATTGACGGTCAACAAGTCGCTGGAAATCTGATAAGGAAAAAGATAGGCAATAATTAATGTTTCATTTGTTTCTAGGCATTTTCTCCCTTTATGATGGAAAATTG